>JACEEU010000636.1:25036058-25233558 GCA_016630915.1 Callionymus lyra | reverse complement strand
CATCCATCCATCATCCATCATCCATCCATCCATCCATCCATCCATCCATCCATCCATCCATCCATCTATCATCAATCATCCATCATCCATCATCCATCATCCATCATCCATCCATCCATCCATCCATCATCTATCATCCATCCATCCATCATCCATCCATCCATCCATCCATCCATCCATCATCCATCATCCATTTTTTTTTTTTTTTTTTTTAAATTTATTTATATAGCGCTTTTTCAGACCAGGGTCACAAAGCGCTTAAACAATCAAAACAATACTCAAAAAAGTATATACTTTAAAGATCAAGATAATACTGAGAACAACACAGGAGTTCGAGAAATTCAAGGAAAAGCCTGAACAAATAGAAACGTCTTAAGATGTTTCTTAAAGGAGTCAGTAGATCATCAAGCGCAAAGAGAGAGAAGATCGTTCCAAAGCTTAGGAGCAACAGCCTGAAAAGATTTCTCTCCTCTGGTCCTGAGCCGTGTGCGTGGAACCATCAGTAGATTCTGATCCACAGACCTCAGAGCCCGAGCTGGGGTGTAAGGCTGGATCAGATCAGTGATGTAAGGAGGAGCCTGACCATGAATAGATCTGAAAGTAAGAACCAGAATTTTAAAGTTGATCCTGAAAGAAACTGGCAGCCAGTGAAGAGTTTTAAGGAGAAATGTGAGTTCTTCTACTAGAGCGGGTCAGAATTCTCCTCAAGTTCTAATCAACTGCAGGCGAGACGATCCTTCTTGTTAAGACATGAAAACAAACTGTTACAATAGTCCAGACGAGAAGAAACAAACGCATGGATTATAAGATCCAGATCATGTTCCGACAACATTTTCCTAAGTTTAGAGATTTTTCTCAGTTGAAGGAAACAGTTTGTGGTCAGTTTTCTTCAGTGTCGAACAAGAGACATGTCTTTATCAAATACAACACCCAGGTTTCTCAGGCTCAGTTTGACAGACTGACCTAAGTCACCCAAGTACTGACTCAACCCTGGAATCTTATCATCAGGAGCTTCACCAGAGTTTCAGTTTTGTCCACATTAAGCTGTAAAGTGTTTTCACTCATTGTTTGATTTCTAGCAAACAATTGACTAAGCTGTTCAGCCTTTGGGGTTCAGTTGGATCAAAAGAGCAGTAGAGCTGGATGTCATCAGCAAAAATGTGAAAAGAAACATCTGGAAATCTCTGAATTATTTTACCGAGGGGAATCAAGTACAGCAAAAACAATAAAGGACCCAGAACAGAACCTTGAGGGACTCCACACAACAGATCTGCCGATTCAGACCTCATTTGATTGGCAGATACACTAAAACTGCGCCCAGAAAGGTAAGATGAGAACCATTCTAACACAGACCCAGACAGTCCCACTTCATCCCTCAGTCTTCTCAGCAGGATCTGGTGATCAACTGTGTCAAAGGCTGACGACAGATCCAAGAGAACCAGAACAGTGAATTTACAACACTTTCAATAAAGCTGTCTCCGTAGAGTGATGTTTACGGAAGCCAGACTGAAACTTCTCATGGATGTCGCTCTGATCCAGGAACAAAGACAGCTGCTCAGACACCACCTTCTCCAAGATCTTGGACAAGAAAGGGAGCTTAGAAATAGGCCTGAAATTACTGAGGTCAGTTGGGTCTAAGCCTGTTTTTTTGAGCAGAGGCTCCACAATGGCATGTTTAAATGCATTGGGAAAAACCCCTGTGGAAAGGGAGAGGTTCACCATATTGGTAACCCAGGGGCCAATTACATCAAATACTTTGATAAAAAGCCTACAAGGAAGGACGTCATCTGAGCAAGAGGAGGGTTTCATCTTGTTCACTAGTGCCGAAATATCACCCAAAGATACAGCAGTGAAGGAGGACCAAGAGGAGGAGAGGGGCTCAGAGACAGTAGGGGTTCCAAACAAAGGGGGAGAAATTTTCTCTTTGATCAATTTAATTTTGTCAATGAAAAATCTCAACAATGCATTGCTGTCAGCTTCACAGAAGACAGGCGTGATTTGAGGAGCAGGAGACATGAGAGAATTAATCGTGTCAAACAAAACTTTGGGGTTTTTCCTATTTGCTGCTACCAGTTTTCTGATGTAATCAGATCTAGCAGTTTCTACCATCTCATTGTAAGAAGTCAACAGATCCCTGAGGTGAAGTCTATGCACCTCAAGTTTAGTGGACTTCCAGAGATGCTCAGTCTTTCGACAAAGTCTCTTCAGACTCAGGAGATCTTCATTTGTCCAAGGGCACCGTTTTTTCTGAATTTTCAAGTTCGATTTAGCAGGTGCGACTTGATCCAGTATTTCAACACAATGATCAGTGTAACAGTAAATCAAACTGTCCACGTCTGTGCAGTCATCAAAGGAAAGACGGTCAAACATAGCAGAAAAACTGTCTGCAGTATCAGCTGAGATGACACGCCTCTGAGACCTAACTTTCAAAGGTTTAGGTTCAGGGATGAAGTCCAGGTTAAACAAGACAAGAGAATGATCACTCAGATGGACATCATGTACAGATACATTAGAAATGTCCAGGCCAAGAGTAAAAAGTCTAAAGTGTGGCCTTTTTGATGAGTGGGTTCAGAAACATGTTGCTCAAAATTAAAGGCTTCTGTTAAAGTTAAAAGTTCTTTAGCAGAACAAGATGTGACGTCATCAACATGAAGATTAAAGTCTCCAAGAATAAGGACAGATTCCATTTGAATAATGGAAGATAAGAAGTCACTAAAGTCTTTCAAGAACACTGAAGGACCAGGCGGACGTTAGATTGACACACAATAGAAAGGTCTTGTAGAACCAACCAAGATCATCTGAGATTCAAAAGAAGTGAATTCCTGTGTCTGAATCACTTTGCAAGAACAACTCTCCCTAAAAACAGTAGCAAGACCTCCTCCACGACCAGAGAGGCGAGGCTTCCCCAGGACAGCGCTCCCTACTGGACAGAGTTCGTTCAGATGAATAAACTCTTCCTCTCTCTGCCAAGTCTCAGAAAGACATAATAAATCCAAATTAACTCTTGTGAAAAGATCATTAAGAATAAAGGATTTATTAGTAATGGAGCGAACATTAAGAAGTCCCACATTCAGCACCGATGACGTCACTGACGACCATCCATCATCCATCCATCCATCCATCCATCCATCCATCCATCCATCCATCCATCCATCCATCCATCCATCCATCCATCCATCCATCCATCCATCCATCCATCCATCCATCCATCCATCCATCCATCCATCCATCCATCCATCCATCCATCCATCCATCCATCCATCCATCCATCCATCCATCCATCCATCCATCCATCCATCCATCATCCATCCATCCATCATCCATCCATCCATCCATCCATCTATCATCCATCCATCCATCCATCATCCATCCATCCATCCATCCATCCATATCATATATATATATATAAAGAGAGAGAGAGATATTTAATGAAAAAAAACATTCCCCCCCAAAAATATAAATAAATAAAATAAAATGTTTAAAAATATATATATATATAATTATTAATAGATACATGAATAAATTAACACCCATCTTTATTTCTGAGGATGATTTTATTATTTCCTCTTTCATTGTTGTTTTTATTCATGTCTTGATAAAATAAAGATTTTAATTAAAATTCATTAACATGTTTAATGACAAAATTATATATTAAGACTTCAGGATAAAAACACTAAAATATAAAATATCACGACCAGAAGTAAATCAAACTACATACGATCGTAACAATAAATCATCATCTAGACTCAACAAGATGCTTCATTTTAAGTTCCATAGTTTACAAGTTTATTTTTTTTTAAATTCACTGAAACAAACGTCTCGACGTGTCAAGAGTCACAGATTCATGTTCAGAGAAAACACACTTGTTTCCAATGAAAGCGACAGTAATCAATAGATATTATATCAATTATCTCTCTTTCTCTGAGGCCTCGGAACTATGACATGATGGTTAAGAAATAATAATCAATGACTAAACATCAAAATGAAACATTTTCTTTAAAAGTATCAAAGTTGTATTTTAGCAGAATTGAGGTGAAAAAAGCACATGAAACCTGAAGATAGTTGTGAGTCACAGTCCAGGACACGAACACACAACCACCCATTGAACAGGTTTGAAATATTCATGTTGTCACGTCATCATGTGACATGTCACACGGAACATTCATGATCGCGATGACAGGAGGAGGAAGCATTTGTGTCTCTCCAGGGAACCCAACACGACAAATCAAGTCGCTGGAAACACCACAAGCCTCTCAGAGTTGAACCAACAACCTCAACAGAAAGAGAGAGAAACCCGGAGCTGTTCTGGTTGCCATGGCAGCGAATACGCATTTGTTTACTGATATAAGTCACTAAAATATTTATTTATCCTCCTTTAATAGAGTAAAGATAATGAACGATCAATAATTAATTGATATCTGAAGCGAATTGAGTTTGAATCTTGTGTAAAATCAGGTGAATAATTGAAGATGATGCTGTAAATGTGTCGCGGCTGAGGATTGACGACAAAAGTGCGTCTCATAAACTGTCTTTAAACGCCTCGTTTTAATGGTTGTTTTGAATCTTTGATGAAGACAGTGATGAACGGTCGTCACTGAACTTCAGTCTGAGGTGAACAAACACAGAAGCCGATTCATATTTCATGACTTCAAAAATAGGTTTACAGCATGTTGTGAGTCTGTGGCCAAACAATCCTGCGGAGTTTGAGTCTTTTTCAAGTGAAGCTTGAGATGATGAGTAACAACAACAACACTCGCGGCTCTTCTACACACACGAAATAAAAACACATGAAATATTAAACAATCATACACTCTTACCAAAACCCTCCTCAGCCTCGACTGCACAAACACAGTTTTCATCTAGTTTTTCAAATCATATTTTCAATGCCTATGAGTGTTCTTATTAAAGGGGTTGCCATGGTAACCATGCATCGTCGAGGCACCTGTGTTGAGCTCCACAACTATTTTATTTCACTTCAATCAAAATTTACTTTCTGCACGTCATATATGTAATAAATACAGACTTACAGAATACAGCGCGACAGGATTATCCAGGAGAAAACTTTGAATGCAGAAATGATTCGGGTCACGGCACCAATTTGTTGGGTTTCTACCCTGGTCTGGATGCGTGGAGGTGAAGAAGGACAAACACAGAAAGGAGTTTAAGAGACTTTAGTGAAATATGCAAAGTCTGAGAAACGACTCACGTCATCACGACTCTTGGCAGAAAGATCTCGCACAGATTTGTCTTCAAGTGAATCTACGATCGTATGAATATTCAGAGAAATGTCCCTGGTCAGTGTGGCTTGTGTGAACGGACAGTAACTCAACAATTAAGATGTCGGTGCCTCGTGGTCGTAGTGGAACGTAACTGGAGATGGTCAAAGAGCACCGAGCAGAGACTTGCTGGAACAACTAAATATGTTTTGTCTCTTTGAAGCACAACTTAGAAAAATCTCCTTCAGTCTGATTGTTTTATTGATGTTTAAATTCTCTGACGCTTTGATTAAAACACATAAAACACACACGTGTGTCAGTTATAACAGAAGTTTTTTCTGATGAAATCACTTGTTCACGGACCTGCTGACAACATCTTTAATCTTATGCATCTTATTCACGTCCTTGGCCTCATCAGCACCAGGAGAGACTTTAGAGCTTCATCAGGTTGTCCTAAAATGTTCCTGTGAGTTCTTTAAACTCTGGTAAACATCTGTGAAGATGTCGCTCGGATTATAGTTAGAGATTAAAGTGTATCTTTAAGAACAAAGGGATCCGAAGCCTCCTCTACGTCTCGGACCAGCTGCTTCACTTCAACCTTGAAAATCAGACAGAAAACTTCATCCTTGTCCTCCTGAAGACCTTCTCATAGGACGAGATGTCCTCTCCGAGACCTCAGAATCACATTAGAACGTCTGACCGTGACAGTCTAGGATCAACTCTCGTGATCTTCTGTCAAAATGTGTCAAGTCGAGCCTTCAGATCTACGAACATCTTGAACATGGACAACTGCAGACCCTCTCCTGGTCTTCACTTCTTCTCCTGATCCTTCACTGACTCTGACTCTGACCAGAGGACAAACCAGTTCATTGACAGTTCATGAACTAGTTCATATTTTGGACGGACATGAACTGAAAGTTGAAAGAATGTTTATGTAAATTCATTCATTCTTCTTCTTCATCAGACTCACCTTCAAGATGTTCCACAGAGACTTGGAGACAAATCAAACCAAACATGTCTTAATGTCAAACATACAAACATCAACAACAAACACTGACGTCATCAAGACGGAGACGAAGCATCAGCAGCACCAAGTCATTGAACTTTATATATCATTTATAGAAACATTTGTTGTTACACAATATCTGTTACAAAATACTTAAATACTGTATATTTAGATTAAAAATATTTGGAATATTTTAAGTGACAAATAAAAATGTATATAGAATAAAGTAATATCAAATTAATAATCTGTATATTTTTCTATCCTTATTTTCAACATTACTTTTAAACACATGTTTATGTTTCAATAAATTGAATTCGTTTTTTTCAACCATGTTAATGTTTTTTCCATGTTTTGGTTCCTCTCAGACCTGTCAATCATCATCACATCTTAAATGACGAGGCAATGTTTTAGAAACATCTTTATTATTCATTTATGAACCACTTTAACTTGTTTCTCTAAAAGAGAAACTCATGCGTTCTTACAACTACGTGGTTCAATATAACTTTGTTAGTACTTGAGTCTTGAGGAGAAGACGATTGTATTATCGAGCTGCGAGTTCGATCTTCTTGACTTGAGAGAAAGAGAAGAAGAAAACATGGGAACTGAAGTGGTTCTAGTTCTGAAGCCCTGAACAAACACTAACCTCGTGGGACACCAGGCTCGGTCCACTCGCCCCCCCAGGACCACGAGTGGGTGATTCGCTGCGACAGTCGCCGTGTTTGCGGCTCCACGACAAACGCTGCCATTTGCAGGAACAGAGCTGTGATGTAAGAGCCGCTGCCAAGCCTGGACCTGAGAGGTGGGCGTGCGATCCTGTCACGCTGGGATGTGATGGATTCAGATGCTTCACGAGCGACTCCTGGTTCCTCTCGTCCTCAGCACTTTAGATCGGATGTGAGATGTTTGCACCAGCGAGCTCTTAATGCTTCACACGTGCAGATCTAAACACCTCGAATATATTAGTCGAATCTTATTTTTATTAGTCGAAGATGCTTTGTGTGATCACATGACACACATACATGATCACATGACACACATACGTGATCACATGACACACATATATGATCACATGACACACAAACGTGATCACATGACACACATATATGATCACATGACACACATACATGATCACATGACACACATATATGATCACATGACACACAAACGTGATCACATGACACACATATATGATCACATGACACACATACATGATCACATGACACAGATACATGATCACATGACACACAAACGTGATCACATGACACACATACATGATCACATGACACACATACGCGATCATATGACACACATACGCGATAACATGACACACATATGTGATCACATGACACACATACGTGATCACATGACACACATACGTGATCACATGACACACATACATGATCACATGACACATAGACGATCACATGACACACATACATGATCACATGACACACATACGTGGTTACATGACCCACATACATGATCACATGACACACATAGAAGATCACATGACACACATACATGATCACATGACACACATACGTGATCACATGACACACATACATGATCACATGACACACATAGACGATCACATGACACACATACATGATCACATGACACACATACAAGATCACATGACACACATAGACGATCACATGACACACATACATGATCACATGACACACATACGTGATCACATGACACACATACATGATCACATGACACACATACATGATCACATGACACACATAGACGATCACATGACACACATACATGATCACATGGCACACATACATGATCACATGTCACAGATGCATGATCACATGACACACATACATGATCACATGGCACACATACATGATCACATGACACACATACATGATTACATGACACACATACATGATCACATGGCACACATACATGATCACATGACACACATACATGATTACATGACACACATACATGATCACATGGCACACATACATGATCACATGTCACAGATGCATGATCACATGACACACATACATGATCACATGGCACACATACATGATCACATGACACACATACATGATCACATGACACACATACTTGATCACATGACACACATACATGATCACATGACACACATACATGATCACATGACAAACATGCATGATCATATGACACACATATGTGATCACATGACACACATAAATGATCACATGACACACATACATGATCATATGACACACATATGTGATCACATGACACACATAAATGATCACATGACACACAAACATGATTATATGACAGATATATGAGCATATGACACACTAAAATAATCACATGACTGACAAAATGAACATACACAGATAAATGAAACAGAAATATTAAAATTCAAATCATAATTCCATCAACAAAGGTTGAAACAGGAGATTCCACTCCTGAGGTAAACCTTCTTCTCGAATAGTCATAAATAAATGTTGATGAATTCAAAGATCATCACGAGACGTAGCTGTTGAAGTCAAACATTCATTGGTTTAAAACGTCACCTCAGGCTTCAATAGCAACGAAGCATGAAAGAAACAAAGTGAGTTCCATAAAAAGCACAACGCTCTGGTGACTCTTACAAAAAGACACAAACAGAGGAGATTAATTTTATCTGACAAGGATCATCTTCTGTTCCGCAGCAAAAAAAGAAGTGAACTGGCAACGATACAGAGCTCGTCCTCCCACCAACAGACTGGATCACACAGGAACCAAATCACGGTTATAAATAGAGCAGGAAACTGAATCAGGGGCGAGTTTGGCCCCGAACGAAATCACAAACCCACCGTATGTAGACACAGAGACACGCTCGCGATGCTGAGCTTTGTGTTCCATCTGTGGGAGGAAGCTGAGCCAGAAGAGTCAGAGGATAATAACGTGTTCAATATCATTGAGGAAGAATTCATCAAATACACACTCGTGTGTTTTGACAAAGGAAAGGATGTGAAAGTGTTTCCAAGAATCAGACGACAACATCACGATCGCACTTTTGACGAAGACCTTGTGGTAAAGATTTGTGTTGTTCGACCTCAGATGCTCAAAGAGTTTGACTCGTTGTGTGAAAGAGTTCGACTCGTCACAAAAAAGCTTTTCACAAGTTCAGAACAAAACAAAAACAATAATAACGAGTCACGGACACCAGTTGGTGAATTCTATCGTTTTGAGGTCAAAGTGTTACAAACAAGTCACAGTCTAAACAAAATTGACGCCTTGAGTTACGACATTTTGATAGACTTGCATGTTCATCCTCCGGCCTCTAGATGGAAGCAGATGTTACGTCCTCCGCAGCTAAAGGAAGAATGGTGACTGAGCATGAGAGGATACAGTGAGTCTAGCAGCTTTTAAAGCAGATGTTTGGACATATTTTGGTTTCAGTTCTTTTATTTCAACCAGAAGAATCTTAACAATCACAAGAGGTCAATTCAGTTTCACATAAAACTGCCTGACAATGATGTATCGAGATATATTGTATCATGAAAGAAGTGTATCAAGATGTATTGTATCATGAAACAAGTGTATCGAGATATATTGTATCACAGCATGAAAGAAGTGTATCAAGATGTATTGTATCATGAAACAAGTGTATCGAGATATATTTATCATGAAAGAAGTGTATCAAGATGTATTGTATCATGAAACAAGTGTAGCGAGATATATTTTATAATGCAACCAGTGTAACGACATACATTGTATCATGAAACAAGTGTATCGAGATATATTGTATCATGAAACAAGTGTATCGAGATATATTGTATCATGAAAGAAGTGTATCGAGATATTTTGTATCATGAAACAAGTGTATCGAGATATATTGTATCATGAAACAAGTGTATCGAGATATATTGTATCATGAAACAAGTGTATCGAGATATATTGTATCATGAAAGATGTGTATCGAGATATATTGTATCATGAAAGATGTGTATCGAGATATATTGTGTCATGAAAGAGGTGTAGCGAGATATGTTTTATAATGCAACCTGTGTAACGACATATATTGTATCATGAAACAAGTGTATCGAGATATATTGTATCACAGCATGAAAGAAGTGTATCGAGATATATTGTATCATGAAAGAAGTGTATCAAGATGTAGTGTATCATGAAACAAGTGTATCGAGATGTATTGTATCATGAAAAAGTGTATCGAGATATTTTGTATCATGAAACAAGTGTATTGAGATATATCACATCATGAAACAAGTGTATCGAGATATTTTGCATCATGAAACAAGTGTATCGAGATATATTGTATCATGAAACAGGTGTTTTATGAAACAAGTGTATCGAGATATATTGTATCATGAATGTATCACATCATGAAAGAAGTGTATCGAGATATTTTGCATCATGAAACAAGTGTATTGAGATATATTGTATCATGAAACAAGTGTATCGAGATATATTGTATCACATCATGAAACAAGTGTATCGAGATATATTGTATCATGAAACAAGTGTATCGAGATATTTTGCATCATGAAACAAGCTAAACTTCAACATCACAATCTTAAGAGGATTTTTTTCTGTCACGATAAAACTCAACACACGTGAAAATGAAATATTGCTTCACAGTCGTATATTGTTGTGTGACTTGTTCAATCTTTAGAACGACGTCTGGACAAGATCAGTTCTCACTTGTGAGAAAGATGCTCGAGGGCTGCGAGATGTGTCGGCTTCCTGTCGAATCTGTTTCATTTCCAGTCGACACCTAAACACCTACACACCTTACACACCTTACACACCTACACACCTCGACAAATGCAACACTTACGACAAGCACTGATCTCTCAGATACAGGTGGAGACAAGAAGTGTCAATATGTGCTTGAATTAAGGTTCATCAGCCTCCAGAGAATTCATTCACAACATTTTAGAACAATTTTCTTCTCTAATCAAACAATTTTCAACTATAATCAAACAATTTTCAACTATAATCAAACTATTTTCAACTATAATCAAACAATTTTCAACTATAATCAAACAATTTAAACTATAATCAAACAATTTTCAACTGTAATCGAACAATTTTCAACTATAATCAAACAATTTTCAACTATAATCAAACAATTTTCAACTGTAATCAAACAATTTTCAACTATAATCAAACAATTTTCTACTATAATCAAACAATTTTCAACTATAATCAAACAATTTTCAACTACAATCAAACAATTTTCAACTATAATCAAACAATTTTCAACTATAATCAAACAATTTTCAACTATAATCAAACAATTTTCAACTATAATCAAACAATTTTCAACTATAATCAAACAATTTTCAACTATAATCAAACAATTTTCAACTATAATCAAACAATTTTCAACTATAATCAAACAATTTTCAACTATAATCAAACAATTTTCAACTATAATCAAACAATTTTCAACTACAATCAAACAATTTTCAACTACAATCAAACAATTTTCAACTATAATCAAACAATTTTCAACTATAATCAAACAATTTTCAACTATAATCAAACAATTTTCAACTATAATCAAACAATTTTTAACTATAATCAAACAATTTTCAACTATAATCAAACAATTTTCAACTATAATCAAACAATTTTCAACTATAATCAAACAATTTTCAACTACAATCAAACAATTTTCAACTACAATCAAACAATTTTCAACTATAATCAAACAATTTTCAACTATAATCAAACAATTTTCAACTATAATCAAACAATTTTCAACTATAATCAAACAATTTTCAACTATAATCAAACAATTTTCAACTATAATCAAACAATTTTCAACTATAATCAAACAATTTTCAACTATAATCAAACAATTTTCAACTATAATCAAACAATTTTCAACTAAAATCAAACAATTTTCAACTAAAATCAAACAATTTTCAACTATAATCAAACAATTTTCAACTATAATCAAACAATTATCAACTATAATCAAACAATTTTCAACTATAATCAAACAATTTTCAACTATAATCAAACAATTTTCAACTATAATCAAACAATTTTCAACTATAATCAATCAATTTTCAACTATAATCAATCAATTTTCAACTATAATCAAACAATTTACTACTATAATCAAACAATTTTCAACTATAATCAAACAATTTAAACTATAATCAAACAATTTACTACTATAATCAAACAATTTTCAACTATAATCAAACAATTTTCAACTATAATCAAACAATTTTCAACTGTAATCAAACAATTTTCAACTATAATCAAACAATTTACTACTATAATCAAACAATTTTCAACTAAAATCAAACAATTTTCAACTACAATCAAACAATTTTCAACTATAATCAAACAATTTTCAACTATAATCAACAATTTTCAACTATAATCAAACAATTTTCAACTATAATCAAACAATTTTCAACTATAATCAAACAATTTTCAACTACAATCAAACAATTTTCAACTATAATCAAACAATTTTCAACTATAATCAACAATTTTCAACTATAATCGAACAATTTTCAACTATAATCGAACAATTTTCAAATACAATCAAACAATTTTCAACTACAATCAAACAATTTTCAACTATAATCGAACAATTTTCAACTATAATCAAACAATTTTCAACTATAATCAAACAATTTTCAACTATAATCAAACAATTTTCAACTATAATCAAACAATTTTCAACTAGAATCAAACAATTTTAAACTATAATCAAACAATTTTCAACTATAATCAAACAATTTTCAACTACAATCAAACAATTTTCAACTATAATCAAACAATTTTCAACTATAATCAAACAATTTTCAACTATAATCAAACAATTTTCAACTATAATCAAACAATTTTCAACTATAATCAAACAATTTTCAACTATAATCAAACAATTTTCAACTATAATCAAACAATTTTCAACTATAATCAATCAATTTTCAACTATAATCAAACAATTTTCAACTATAATCAAACAATTTTCAACTAAAATCAATCAATTTTTAACTAAAATCAATCAATTTTCAACTATAATCAAACAATTTTCAACTATAATCCAAACAATTATCAACTATAATCAAACAATTTTCAACTATAATCAATCAATTTTCAACTATAATCAATCAATTTTCAACTATAATCAAACAATTTTCAACTATAATCAATCAATTTTCAACTATAATCAATCAATTTTCAACTATAATCAAACAATTTACTACTATAATCAAACAATTTTCAACTATAATCAAACAATTTAAACTATAATCAAACCATCTTCAACTATAATCATGTGCAGCTAAAGCTCTGATGTCTCAGCGAATCATCATCATCTTCTCAATTCAATCTCCAGCCTCGGACAGAAACAGCTCATCATTTAATTCTGAGTCAGAAATAGAATCTTGGCTCGTCCTGAGAGAACCTTCATAAATAAACGTGTTCTGGCAGCAGATCTTCTTCTTGGCTTCATGCCGGCGCCGACAAAGACTCACCTCAGATCATGATCCGTTTTCTCTGAGAAGAAACGTCGACGTGTGGAACAATGTTGACAACAAACGTCACTTCATGGATGATCTTCAGCTGCAGAAGCTTCTCACTGGTGTTTGATTGAATCAACTCTGGACGTTCATGTTTGATACTTTCATGCTCGGACAGAAACCGTCACTAAAGCTCATGTTCAGTCGAGTCTTGATCGCAGAAGGTCGACGGTTCATCTCCAGCAGAAACAGAGTGAAGAGCAGAGTCGTCCTCGTGAACCCAGGACCTTCATATGACCTCAGACTCAAGGGTTAAAGAAACATCTTTATTAGTCATAGAACAACAGAAGCATGAGAGACGTCTGTAAGAGATACTGTTGTCACATGATCCCAGAATGTTATCATCTAAAAAAAGGAAATACAAACGTATAAATTAATAACAACAATATTTAATACATGAATAAGATAAAGATGGTAATACAAACGTTCTCTGCACAGGAAACAGATCTTTGAAGATAATAATATAATAATAATCATTCATGGATTATTCGTTTTACCACAAAGAACAGGTTAAAGCTGCTAAACCGTCGCGAGATAAAAGACAAAGAGGTTTTTATTCACCTGTGAAGCTGCCAGCGATGCTTTGTTGAGGTTTTTACTGACAAAATGAAATTGATCAAAGAGAAAATCTCTCTTTTGTGTGGAACCCCTGCTGTCTCTGAGCCTCTCTCCACATCTTGGTCTTCCTTCACTGCTGTATCTCTGGCTGGTATTTCGACAGTAGTGAACAAGATGAAACCATCCTCTTGCTCAGATGACGTCCTTCCTTGTAGGCTCTTTATCAAAGTATTTGATGTAATTGGCCCCTGGGTTACCAATATGGTGAACCTCTCCCTTTCCACAGGGGTTTTAAAAATGCATTTAAGTCTTTGCTCAAAAAGCCAGACTTAGACCCGACTGACCTCAGTAATTTCAGGCCTATTTCTGATCTTCATTCTTGTCCAAGATCTTGGAGAAGGTGGAGTCTGAGCAGCTGTTCCTGGATCAGAGCGACATCCATGAGAAGTTTCAGTCTGGCTTCCACAAACATCTACGGAGACAGTCTTACTGAAGATGTCCAGTGACATCATGATGTTCTGGTTCTGTTGGATCTGTCCTCAGCCTTTGACACAGTTGAACCAGATCCTGCTGAGAAGACTGAAGACTGTCTGGGTCTGTGTTACAATGGCTCTTGTCATACCTTTCTGGGCGCAGTCTCAGTGTATCTTTCAATCAAATGAGGTCTTTTTTGCTGTACTTGATTGCTCTGGGTCAAATCATTCAGTCCTGATGTTTCTTATCACATGTTTGCTGATGACATCCAGCTCTACTGCTCTGTTGATCAAACTGAGCCCCAGAGACTGAACTTAGTCAATTGTTTGCTAGAAATCAAACAAAGAGTGAAAACACTTTGAAGTTAAATGTGGACAAAACTGAAACTCTGGTGATGGTTGATGATAAAGTTCAGGGTTGAGTCAGTACTTGAGTGACTTATGTCAGTCTGTCAAACTGAGGAACCTAGTGTTGTATTTGACAAATGTCTCTAGTTCAACACTGAAGAAAACTGACCACAAACTGTTTCAACTGAGAAACATCTACAAACTTAAATGATGTCACAACATGTTCTGGGTCTTATAATCCATGTGTTTGTGTCGTTTACACTATTGTAACAGTTTATTTAGTGTCTAAACCAGAAGGATCGTCTCGCCTGCAGTTCATACAAAACTCTGCAGCCAGAATTCTGACCCGCTCTAGTAGAAGAACTCACATTTCTCCTTCAAACTCTTCACTGGCTGCCAGTTTCTTTCAGGATCATTTTAAAATTCTGGTTCTTACTTTCAGATCTATTCATGGTCAGACCTTCCATCAGTGATCTGATCCAGACTTACACCCCAGCTCGGGCTCTGAGGTCTGTGGATCAGAATCTACTGATGGTTCCTGAACTTCAGATCTACTGACTCCTTCAAGAAACATCTGTGTTTGATGATCTACTGACTCCTTCAAGAAACATCTGTGTTTGATGATCTACTGACTCCTTCAAGAAACATCTGTGTTTGATGATCTACTGACTCCTTCAAGAAACATCTGTGTTTGATGATCTACTGACTCCTTCAAGAAACATCTGTGTTTGATGATCTACTGACTCCTTCAAGAAACATCACTGTTTGATGATCTACTGACTCCTTCAAGAAACATCACTGTTTGATGATCTACTGACTCCTTCAAGAAACATCTGTGTTTGATGATCTACTGACTCCTTCAAGAAACATCTGTGTTTGATGATCTACTGACTCCTTCAAGAAACATCTGTGTTTGATGATCTACTGACTCCTTCAAGAAACATCTGTGTTTGATGATCTACTGACTCCTTCAAGAAACATCTGTGTTTGATGATCTACTGACTCCTTCAAGAAACATGTGTGTTTGATGACTACTGACTCCTTCAAAAACGTGTGTTTGATGATCTACTGACTCCTTCAAGAAACATCTGTGTTTGATGATCTACTGACTCCTTCAAGAAACATCTGTGTTTGATGATCTACTGACTCCTTCAAGAAACATCTGTGTTTGATGATCTACTGACTCCTTCAAGAAACATCTGTGTTTGATGATCTACTGACTCCTTCAAGAAACATCTGTGTTTGATGATCTACTGACTCCTTCAAGAAACATCTGTGTTTGATGATCTACTGACTCCTTCAAGAAACATCTGTGTTTGATGATCTACTGACTCCTTCAAGAAACATCTGTGTTTGATGATCTACTGACTCCTTCAAGAAACATCTGTGTTTGATGATCTACTGACTCCTTCAAGAAACATGTGTGTTTGATGATCTACTGACTCCTTCAAGAAACATCTGTGTTTGATGATCTACTGACTCCTTCAAGAAACATCTGTGTTTGATGATCTACTGACTCCTTCAAGAAACATCTGTGTTTGATGATCTACTGACTCCTTCAAGAAACATCTGTGTTTGATGATCTACTGACTCCTTCAAGAAACATCTGTGTTTGATGATCTACTGACTCCTTCAAGAAACATCTGTGTTTGATGCAGATCCTGATCCTTCAAGAAACATCTGTGTTTGATGATCTACTACTCTTCAAGAAACATCTGTGTTTGATGATCTACTTACTCCTTCAAGAAACATCTGTGTTTGATGATCTACTGACTCCTTCAAGAAACATGTGTGTTTGATGATCTACTGACTCCTTCAAGAAACATCTGTGTTTGATGATCTACTGACTCCTTCAAGAAACATCTGTGTTTGATGATCTACTGACTCCTTCAAGAAACATCTGTGTTTGATGATCTACTGACTCCTTCAAGAAACATCTGTGTTTGATGATCTACTGACTCCTTCAAGAAACATCTCAAGACACTTTTATTTAAGCTTTTCCTTGATTCTCTGAGAATCCTATGTTTGTCTCTGTATTATCTTGATCTTTTAAGTATTTATTTTTATTGAGTATTGTTTTGATTGTTTAAGTTCTTTTTGACCCTGGTCTATAAAAGTGCTCTACAAATATAAATGACTTACTTATTCAGAGACGAGTCTGAATCAACGACTTATGGACTCGCAATAATCAAACAGATAATATTGTGACCTGATGTTTCTCTTTAAACAACACAAAATACAATTTTTTAAACTAGTTTTAAATTGTTTAAATCGCCTGAATCGTTGGACGAATGTTGGATTTAAACGAGGGTTCGAGGATCCAGAATGAAACACATGAGTCACAAGAGAATCTTAAAAATAATCATTTTAACTTCAACATTTTGTTGTAGTGAACGTCAACTTCATAATGATGTCACGAGATGTTCACTCCTTTCCCATGATGCACTGCAGCTCCTGTAACATGTTTAACCTCATAAAACAGTAAATATGAAACAGCTGAGATGATACGAGACACTGTCAGGGACAGATGGACAATTGTCTCAAACTATTGCTCAATAATAAAAGGAGGTTGAATGTTTAATTCTCAGGTGTAACTGGTAACTAGGCAACAAGAGTCGTCTGCAGGTGAACATGGTTTGATTCCATGATGTCGACAAAACACTTTCATTATTTCTATGATCCGACAGCAGCAGGAACTAGATTGAACTTTTCTCTGTGAGAGTCAACGTCCTTCATCGACTGTGATGCAGGTGCTAAAAAAAGCTTTGCTCAAGAGCTGCTGAGTGGAGGAACCACAGGCTGTGAAGAGCAGCAACGATGGAACATGTTTAGGTTGCATTTTACTTGTATTTACTTTTGTTTATTTATGTTTACTTATATTTAGTTATGTTAATTTATATTTATTTATGTTTACTTTTGTTTATTTATATGTATTTATGTTTACTTTTATTTAGTTATGTTTATTTATGTTTATTCATAGGTACTTATGTTTATCTATGTTTACTTATATTTATATATATGTACTTATGTTTATTTATGTTTTCTTATATTTATTTACAATGTACTTATATTTACTTATGTTTACTTATGTTTATTTACGTTTACATATGTTTATTTATGTTAACATATTTTTATTTATGTTAACATGTTTTTATTTATGTTAACATATTTTTATTTATGTTTACTCATGTTTATTTATATTTACTTTTGTTTATTTATATGTACTTATGTTTATTTATATGTACTTATGTTTATTTATATTTACTTATGTTTATTTATATGTACTTATGTTTATTTATATTTACTTATGTTTATTCATGTTTCTTTATGTTTTCTCATGTTCATTTACGTTTAATTTTGTGTTTGTTTGTGGCTCATGTTTCCATCAAATATAAATTTGACACTTTTTATTTGAATAATGTAAATTCAAGAAAATCAATCGTTGCCGTCCTGAGATTTGGGCAGAATTTGAGCAATTAATTGAATTAACAACATCAAATCAGATATTTGATCTTTTTCCTCTGATCATCTCTGGATTAATATATTTTATATTGTGTTTTTGTATGACATCTGTTTCTAAAAGAGGTGTTTGTGACGAGAAACAACAACATCAATGACGAGCAATGATCTCATGACCTTCTAAACAGTCTCAGAGTTGGTAAATCCGAGGAACCTTCTTGTTCTCGGCTCGTCTTCCACTGACCTCATGTTTTCTCTCCGTACATTAAATCACTCGCTGACCTTTCCGATGGCAGCTCAGCGTCAACACCTCCTGCAGACCTGGACTCTGAAGCCCCTTCCGACGATGACGTCACACCTCCGGAAAGATTCCACGATTATGGGCTGAAAACACATTTGTTCAAGATCATGAAATCATATTTTTCCTCATTAAACCTTCGACTAACTGCACGTCCCGATCAGCCGTTGCCATAGAAACTCCAGATTGTGTGTGACGATGCTACAAGGCCACTGTTGTGAGTCTGTGTGCGAGCACGAGTCCAGTGAGACGAGGCAGCAGTGACGGCGAGTCCAGGACACAATCCAACAGATTCAGAAAGAATTAGAATCAAGAGTCAAGAGATCACGTGGTTATGTTGCTAAGCTAAGAGCTAATGTAGCTTCTGTTCATGGTCCACGACAACGGTTCGTGTCTTTGAGGTGATATTAGTTCTTTGGTCACATGATGTGTTTTTAAAACAGAGGATTTATTGTCTCGTCGCGTCTCAGTTACGTACACTTGACTCAAGTGTTCCTGAGAATCAAGCACAGTTTTACAAACAACTTAGAATCAACGAACACAAACCCTCGACTCACGGCAGGTCAGGGTTAGATTCCCGTGAACGTGTTGATTTTAACCACGTGATCGTATCGATTCATCTCTGACACTCAAACACATAAATCGAAGAATCATAAAGTTGTGTTTTTGAAACTAACGTGTTCTTTGGTTCCCCAGATCGTGTTCTACTACTTTAGTCTGAACCTGGTCGCCCTAGAAACGTTTTAATGAGTCATCAGGACATTTTTCCAGAGCTCATAATGAAGCTACATGCTAATGCTAACCCATTTCAACTGTTAAGTAGTTAGTTTTGATCAACAATATTAACTAAACTAAACTAAACAATAATCTAAGTATAAAGCAAGAAAACATGTGTCAGCGTCTTCAATCTTAACACGTCTATGGTGAGTCTGGTTCTCTCAAGGCTTCTGCTTCAAAACTGATCTTGTTTCTGGTGTCAAATGTGTTTCTATGGTAACAGTTTAGGACGAATGTAAACAAGTAATGAAAACATCTCAGAGCAGCTGAAGATCCTGAGAAGCAGTTTTTACAAGTGGTCTCCAGGGAAATCACTTGATTCACCTGAAGATCTCCAGAGTCGATGACAATTGATATTTGATGGATGGATCGGTTGATAAGAGTTCAACATCTCACTGCAGCTTCAGTGGCGTCATCACGACCCACCTGCTCACACTGACCCGGTCTGGCGGGAGGACGAGAAGATTTGGATCAGGGTTGGCAGCGTCAGTGACTCTGAGACGTGCAGATGGAGCTCAGGGAGGGTCGATGTTCTGACCACACGACATCACAGTCGTTCATCTGCCTCGGCTCTGGTTCTGGTTCTGGCTCTGGCTCTGTCTGGTTCTGGTTCTGCATCAACGCGACTCAAATATTCATCTTCTGTTGCTGAAGATTCTCTCGACTTCATTCATTAACATCATCTTCTCATGTTTGACCCTGAAATCTCTTCTTATTGTAATTGAACGTATTCATGTGAAGAGAAGAAGAATTGATCGAGAAATAATCTTAATATAGTCGTTATAATAAGACTATTAATCCAACGTATAGAATCTATAAAACATTACAAGCAACACTTGGATATAAACTCCATGACTTTATTTTAGAAAGATATTCTGACTGTGATAAAAGATATGATTAAAACATGTGAAATATTTAAATAAAATCCATCGTAATCAGAACAAAAATATTTATGCACAAAAAAGCTTCAGAATGAAACTAGAAATAAGAAAAAAATCCACTTAAAAAGTGACTTTTCTTTCCTTAATAGAGCTTCTGTTACACAAAAACTACAATTTACCTTTTAGACTCAGTTTGTATCTCATGATGAGCAGAAGATTAATAATTCAAATATAAAAAAATAAAAATTAAGTTCCACAAAAAAACATCATCTTCCTTCATAAATGATTAAAATGGGAAAATGAGGTAAAATGTCTTCTGTCCTTCAAAACTATATAAAAACATTAGACATATTCGTTTCCATGGAGACGACGACACAAACAACATGAGTCGACACTTGATCACTGCTGGTTTTACTGCAGGAAAATAAATGAAATAATAATCAAATAATGATGATGTTAAGAAACAGGTTTAGAATGTTTTTTATTTCTACTTTTTAAATATATTTCAATATTAATTAAAATAATATTCATCATTTATTATTTTCGTCAATATTTATTTTATTTCCTTGAAATGCAGAGGATTTTTTTTCGTTTTTTTATTTTGATTGATTATGATTGATTGCTGTTGGACTCAAGAGAGTTTGACTGACATGTTCGTGACATTATGAAGAATAAATGTCATTTATATCTAATTAAGTTGAAACATTCTTTGTATAACAGCCACATTTTTAAATGTTAAACATGTGAATTATTACACCATAAACCCAGATTTGTCTCATTCAGAAGTTCCATCAATATTTGAATCAAAAACCAAAACCAAAACAAAGAACAAACTGCTTCATTCTTTGATGTTTTGGTGATTCTCGTCATTTCAAGATGTTTTTTCTCTGGAATGATTCCGTTAAAAACACCGATCTTTGAAAGCTGCTCGTGGGCTGAACGTTCTGCTCCAGTGACACAAAACTCTTCGCATGGTTTTAAAATCACGGAGACGATATTATATATGAAATGGTGGATTTTTCTCTCGTTCGACGGATGAAGCGAAGGTTCCACTGGACGCGCGCACGAGGATGAATCCGCGCGTCTTTGCGCATCAGCTGCGCACACGCTTGTTCGAGTGTCAGACGGATCCGTCACAGCGAGTCCTGGGCTCTAACACACCCTCAGCATCATCATCATCCTCCTCATCCCCCTCATCCTCCTCGTCCTCCTCATCGTCACCTCCTCTCCTCCGCACAACAGATGGTCCAGCAGGAGCGACGAGTCTCAACTTCAGCTCCACGGGATCAGAAGATCAGAAGATCCGCGAGATCTTTGCTGGACCTTCGTTCTCTGACGCCACTCGGCTCGAAGGTAGGAGATGTTTCTTCAGTCTTTAAAATCTCGTGGTCAGAGATCAGTGACGTCAGCGACCCTGACATGTGCAAGTATTTCTGCTTCTTCTGCGACCGAGACGAGCTTCTGGTCCATCACGCTCTCGCTGACCCGTCACTCAAACTTTTCTTATCCTAAATGATCGCATGTCAAAGGTCAGTGACGAGAGTGTGTTCGATGATTTAGGATTATTTGAGGTTCAAAAGATTCATGATCGAACAAATCACGTGATCTTTTAAATCCTCTTCAAACGTTGTTTCACCTTCAGAGCGGATTCAATAAATAAATCATTTTAAAACAGAAAGATTATTATCTTAAAAATATATATATCTGGGTTTTAAATTCATTACTTGTAGAGTTTGACACATTTTAATTGATAAAAGAATAGTTTTTAAAATACAACGTTACACTTTTAAACATGTATTATTCAAGAACATTCACAGTCATACCATCATTGATGTTGGAACATCTTGAATCTCGTAGATGAATAAATAAAGGAAGGGAGTGAAAGAGTCGATGTGATCAATCGATGGTATTGATCGGATGTAGGATTGAATCCATCTGGGAGTTGAACCCACATCCCTGCGTCTGCATGAGTAATGGACGTGTCACCAGGATTCACTGGAGAGAAGACGAGAAACAAGTGAATTACAAACGTATCAAAGATCATTTAAGTTGAAGCTTCTCTTCGTGAGTCAAAAGAGTTTTAAACTCACCGTTGTTGGTTCTTCTATATTTGTTGGATTCTTTAAACTCATGAAAACATCTCAGACGTGTTGAAGAAAAGTTGAAACTGAAGTTTATACAAATCAACACATAAATATTTACACATCATTATTACACATTCATTCATTGACTTTTACTGGTTTAAGAACAAATTTTAGTTTAACTGTTTATAACGATGGATGGATGGATGGATGGATGGATGGATGGATGGATGGATGGATGGATGGATGGATGGATGGATGGATGGATGGATGGATGGATGGATGGATGGATGGATGGATGGATGGATGGATGGATGGATGGATGGATGGATGGATGGATGGATGGATGGATGGATAGATGGATTAATGGATGGATGGATGGATGGATGGATGGATGGATGGATGGATGGAGGGATGGATGGATGGATGGATGGATGGATGGATGGATGGATGGATGGATGGATGGATGGATGGATGGATGGATGGATGGATGGATGGATGGATGGATGATGGATGGATGGATGGGATGGATGGATGGATGGATGGAAAAGGACAAATGGATGGATGGATGGATGGATGGATGGATGGATGGATGGATGGATGGATGGATGGATGGATGGATGGATGGATAAAAAGACAAACTGATGGATGGATGGATAGTAAGATGGAAAGATAGATGGATGGATGGATGGATGGATGAAAAGACAAACTGATGGATGGATGGATAGTAAGATGGGAAGATAGATGGATGGATGGATGAAAAGACAAACTGATGGATGGATGGATAGTAAGATGGAAAGATACATGGATGGATGGATGGATGGATGGATGGATGGATGGATGGATGGATGGATGGATGGATGGATGGATGGATGGATGGATGGATGGATGGATGGATGGATGGATGGATGATATGATTCAAAACAATATTTTCTTCTCACTGAACAATCGATTTGATTTGTTTCTGTTGCATCATTGTTGGAATATTTAACTGTCGTTGAAGTTATAGAAGTTCAATCACAAATATGTCTAAACATCAGCTTCAAAAGCAGATGGAGACAAATGTATCCCCTCGTCCTCAGTCAGTGGCAGGATGACATTGTTCCTTTATCTGCGGAGAACGTACTGTCTGCTGCCATCGAGAGGCTGGAATTATAATTACAACACAGAAATGAACAAACAGCTGAAATATTTTCATGTTAGTTATAAGTATAATATTATATATGTATATATATTTTATTTGCACAAACTTAAATGGAAGATAAACCATAAAAGAAACAATAATTAAAATTCAACATGATTTGAAAGACTTTACACATAAAATAAAAATATATAAATGTGATTTTAGTTTTGAAAATGGATTAATCGACTGCTCAAGTCAATACAGTGACGTTAAAATAATATCAACATATATATATATATATATATATATATATATATATATATATATATATTTTTATATTTTTTTTTTCCCCCCCCCCTTCCAAAAATTTACCCCCACCCATTAAAAGAAAAAGGGGGGGGGGGGGAGGGGGGGGTTTTTTTTTTTTTTGCGGCCCCACTTTTTTTTGGGGGGGGGGGGGGCTTTCCGGGGGGGGGGGTCCCGTGGGGGGTTTGGGGGGGGTGGGGGGGAGCAGGGCGTGAGGACGCGGCACACGCGTGACAACATGTGACTTGAACGTGTCGGAGCTGGTGGAAGATGATGACGACGGTGGTGATGAAGTCATGCTGTGTTGGAGGATCTGCTCGTGAGAACATCTTGAGATGCACGGATCAGGTGGTTGACGGTCATCTCCTCGCTCCTGCTCCACGAGTCGAGACACGTTTGAAAAGATGAAGATGATCTTCGTTCTCTGGATCTGTAACACCTGAGATGATGTCTGCACTCACAGAGGACAGAGCTCTGCCAAGCAGCTCCATCCCAGCAGATGTATTATATGTTCATTAATGTTCGTATTTTAGGAACAAAACTGTCACTAACAAGATCAACCAGACAGAACTTTCTCTGAAGAAAAAGTCGTGCAATTGACACACACTCTTGTTGAGGAGCTTTGCATCATGGGAAGAAAGTTCAGGTGACGTCAAGATGTTTCCAGTTCTATACAACAGGGTGGAGTCCCAGGGGCAGACATCTGTTGTCATAAGTCGGCCTCAGTATTGATATGATTTACCTGTAAAGTCCAGGTAGAGACACTCTCACCTGAAACAAACCACAAGTTACTTTGTGGTATATTTTTCTTCTTCATCAGAGAAAAAAACTGCAGTTTTGACTCTGTCACATTTAAGCCCCGCCCACAAACAGATTGACCTATTTTCCTGGAGACGTTTTGTCAGAACCAACGTGGACCGTGAGCCGCGAGCGTCGCGCCTGGTGGACGTGAGACTCCTGACACGTGTAGATGTTCCAGAGAAACGATATATTTGGGTCGATGTTCCTGGAGCTCAAGTCAAAGGTGACCTGACTCGTGGTGGATCGGTGGTCACGTGATGAACGGTCAAGCTCTTCTGTGAGGAACACGTTCCTTCACTGAAGAGTTGAGGAACCTTCAAGCCTCAGCAGGAACCCGGACCTGACATCGACCTGAGAACCTTCATGGCTCCTGTGCTCGTCTCTGATCAATACTGCGAGAGCGAGAGACGAGTATTAATCCAGGATACCTTCAGCTCCGCGGAGCATCTGACGTTAAGCTGCTGATCTCCACATGAAAGAGACGACGCTCACGCGTGTGACGTGGAAGCTGGTGTTCCTGCTGCAAGAAGATCCAAACATTCTGTTGCTTCCACTTTGACTCACGGCGAGGAACAGAAGGACGAGGACGTCACGGGTCGCAACCGGAGTCAAAGTTCACCCATCGGTTCTCGTCAAACCGTCCTCGCGTCACGAGACGTCGGTGACTTTCTGTCCATTAAAGAGAGGGAACGTTTTGGACCAGAAGATCCAGAACAAGCTTCGGCGACGAAGATGGAAACTGGGTTTAAAGCCACGAGTGCGACGAGACGTGAAGGATCCTCGTTCGCTCTTGAATAACTAACGTCAGCATCTGTCGCTTTATTTCATGTAAATACTTCACGGACGAGTAAACATTGTTTCTTCGGCGTTTTACTTCAGATCAACGTCAACATTACAAGTTTATTACAGTGTTTTCAAGTTTGAATAATAACAAAGTAGATGATCACTAAAAACATGGACTTGTAGATTAAATGTCGTTTTTTCTGTAGTTGTATCATTTATTGACGTCATGTTGTGGATCAAATTATTATTTACGTTTATTTAAAACATTTAATTAATTGAATTGTTGTTTCACAGAATCTCTAAAGACACAAAAACTCAAATATCGACTCGAGCTTTAAAGCTTTGATGAAATCATGAGCAGTTTTACTTGTTACTTTACTGAAGTAAACTTTGACCCAGTTTGACCTCATTATACCAACATTAGTTTCCATCCGTTCTTCATCCACGACGACATTCATGTGTTCATTCAGTGAAACATTCATGTGTTCATTCAGTGAAACATTCATGTGTTCACTCAGTGAAACATTCATGTGTTCATTCAGTGAAACATTCATGTGTTCACTCAGTGAAACATTCATGTGTTCATTCAGTGAAACATTCATGTGTTTTCTCCGTGTACCTTTTTTTTTTGTGTTCATTCAGTGAAACATTCATGTGTTCATTCAGTGAAACATTCATGTGTTCACTCAGTGAAACATTCATGTGTTCACTCAGTGAAACATTCATGTGTTCATTCAGTGAAACATTCATGTGTTCATTCAGTAACATTCATGTGTTCATTCGTGAAACATTCATGTGTTCATTCAGTGAAACATTCATGTGTTCATTCAGTGAAACATTCATGTGTTCATTCAGTGAAACATTCATGTGTTCATTCAGTGAAACATTCATGTGTTCATTCAGTGAAACATTCATGTGTTCACATTCAGTGAAACATTCATGTGTTCATTCAGTGAAACATTCATGTGTTCATTCAGTGAAACATTCATGTGTTCATTCAGTGAAACATTCATGTGTTCATTCAGTGGAAACATTCATGTGTTCATTCAGTGAAACATTCATGTGTTCATTCAGTGAAACATTCATGTGTTCATTCAGTGAAATCATTCATGTGTTCATTCAGTGAAACATTCATGTGTTCATTCAGTGAAACATTCATGTGTTCATTCAGTGAAACATTCATGTGTTCATTCAGTGAAACATTCATGTGTTCATTCAGTGAAACATTCATGTGTTCATTCAGTGAAACATTCATGTGTTCATTCAGTGAAACATTCATGTGTTCATTCAGTGAAACATTCATGTGTTCATTCAGTGAAACATTCATGTGTTCATTCAGTGAAACATTCATGTGTTCATTCAGTGAAACATTCATGTGTTCATTCAGTGAAACTTCATGTGTTCATTCAGTGAAACATTCATGTGTTCACTGAAACATTCATGTGTTCACTCAGTGAAACATTCATGTGTTCATTCAGTGAAACATTCATGTGTTCACTCAGTGAAACATCAATGTTGCTGTTGAAACTTCTGTATTCATACAGTGAAACACTCCGAAAGGTTTTCTATGAGTAATCTAATATTTGATCCTTTGAAAACCAGAAGAAAAGGTGTGAAGAAAAATCTAAGAAATATTTCAAGTCAAATAAAAACTGAAACAACAAATGAAATTATTGATCGATTTGAATGTTTTCAATCGATAACAACACACTCATGTGTTTCTACTACACACCATGAAACTTGTCTGTGTTCTACTTAAAACATTCAAAGTGTTCATATTGAACATTCTCTGATGAAGTTCACGTGAACATTAATGTTCATTCAGCTTAAACATTTCTGTTCATCTTGAGAAGAAACATGCTGCGTCATGTGTTCCTCCAGTGAAACATTCATGTGTTGATTCAGTGAAACATTCATGTGTTCTACAGACCAGTGTCAAGGAGGAACATTCATGTGTTCATTCAGTGAAACATTAATGTGTTCATCTCAGTGAAACATTCATTTTCATGATGTGTTACACTGTATATGCATGTGTTCGTTAAAGTGACATTCATGTGTGTGTTTAGTTAAACGTGCGTATGTGTTCACCTCAGTGAAAATTGTGTATGTGTTCACTCAGTGAAAACGTGTGTATGTGTTAACTCAGTAGAAACATTCATGTGTTCCTCAGTGAAACACATGGTCTCCACCTCCAAAGTACTTCGTTGTCATTCAGTGAAACATTCATGTGTATTCAGCTGAAGGATGTGTTCATTCAGTGAAACATTCATGTGTTCATTAAGTATAATGGTTCACTCTAGTGAAACACTCTGTGTTCATTCAGGTGAAACATTCATGTGTTCATTCAGTGAAACATACTTTATAAAGTAATAAGTATAAAACATGGTCATGATGAGAAGTTACTGCGTCTTGAAGAACATTCACTACATGACACCAGAGTTGATACTAGTTGATGTTTAATGACACCAGAGTTGATACTAGTTGATGTTTAATGACACCAGAGTTGATACTAGTTGATGTTTAATGACACCAGAGTTGATACTAGTTGATGTTTAATGACACCAGAGTTGATACTAGTTGATGTTTAATGACACCAGAGTTGATACTAGTTGATGTTTAATGACACCAGAGTTGATACTAGTTGATGTTTAATGACACCAGAGTTGATACTAGTTGATGTTTAATGACACCAGAGTTGATACTAGGTGATGTTTAATGACACCAGAGATGATACTAGTTGATGTTTGATGACACCAGAGTTGATACTAGTTGATGTTTAATGACACCAGAGTTGATACTAGTTGATGTTTAATGACACCAGAGTTGATACTAGTTGATGTTTAATGAAACCAGAGTTGATACTAGTTGATGTTTAATGCACACCAGAGTTGATACTAGTTGATGTTTAATGACACCAGAGTTGATACTAGTTGATGTTTAATGAAACCAGAGTTGATACTAGTTGATGTTTAATGACACCAGAGTTGATACTAGTTGATGTTTAATGACACCAGAGTTGATACTAGTTGATGTTTAATGACACCAGAGTTGATACTAGTTGATGTTTAATGACACCAGAGTTGATACTAGTTGATGTTTAATGACACCAGAGTTGATACTAGTTGATGTTTAATGACACCAGAGTTGATACTAGTTGATGTTTAATGACACCAGAGTTGATACTAGTTGATGTTTAATGACACCAGAGTTGATACTAGTTGATGTTTAATGACACCAGAGTTGATACTAGTTGATGTTTAATGACACCAGAGTTGATACTAGTTGATGTTTAATGACACCAGAGTTGATACTAGTTGATGTTTAATGACACCAGAGTTGATACTAGTTGATGTTTAATGACACCAGAGTTGATACACTAGTAGATGTTTAATGAAACCAGAGTTGATACTAGTTGATGTTTAATGACACCAGAGTTGATACTAGTTGATGTTTAATGACACCAGAGTTGATACTAGTTGATGTTTAATGACACCAGAGTTGATACTAGTTGATGTTTAATGAAACCAGAGTTGATACTAGTTGATGTTTAATGACACCAGAGTTGATACTAGTTGATGTTTAATGAAACCAGAGTTGATACTAGTTGATGTTTAATGACACCAGAGTTGATACTAGTTGATGTTTAATGACACCAGAGTTGATACTAGTAGATGTTTAATGAAACCAGAGTTGATACTAGTTGATGTTTAATGACACCAGAGTTGATACTAGTTGATGTTTAATGACACCAGAGTTGATACTAGTTGATGTTTAATGACACCAGAGTTGATACTAGTTGATGTTTAATGACACCAGAGTTGATACTAGTTGATGTTTAATGAAACCAGGGTTGATACTAGTTGATGTTTAATGAAACCAGAGTTGATACTAGTTGATGTTTAATGACACCAGAGTTGATACTACTTGATGTTTAATGACACCAGAGTTGATACTAGTTGATGTTTAATGACACCAGAGTTGATACTAGTTGATGTTTAATGACACCAGAGTTGATACTAGTTGATGTTTAATGACACCAGAGTTGATACTAGTTAGTTAGATATAGTTGTTGATAAAAGTCGGTTCGTTTTCAAACATCACGTCTGGAATATCGAAGGAATTTTAGATGAAAATCCTTGAATCACTCGAACGTGTGGTGATGATCTCACGTGTCCTCCTGTGACTTCTGTCTTCACTTGTCCATCATTTCCTCATCGAAGGGGAGTCACTTCACATCACCACACGTGTTGAGAGATTCATCGACGAGCACTTCATCACGACACCATCAGGACCTCAAGTCGTGGAGCTGCTGCTCCGTGAGTTTAGCCAACAAACCTTTCTTGACCAGAGAGTTGACGTCTCGCAGGAAACTCTCCGGTGGATCGAGAAGATGAACACATGAAGACAGGTGTCGTCATGGCAACCCTGTCTGTTCTGTTCCCGTCCTTCACGTGACCTGGAGTTGAAATGTTTTTGCTCTCAGCTTGAATTAACTCCCTCAATGTGTCGCCTTATCATGGGTTCTATGAGGTGGACGTCCGTCCTGTGAGTCTTGAAGAGCTTCAGTCAACACTTTATAAGAAGAAGTCAACGTCAAATTAATGTTAATGACAACAAGAGCAGAGAAGACGAAACAAACACAACGTAAAAGAAGAAACATATGAAACAAACAAAACAATCTCAGCTCTCGTCAAAATCTCTTAAATCACAATATTGACATCAACGCTTAGTTTGAGTGATGGAGGCCGAAGAGAAAATGTCACAAATCTCAGGTAAATCACATTGAAAAAGCTTCTTCACGTCAACGATCAGGATGACGAGACGTGACTGAAGGACGATCTATTCTCATGAAACATGGACGAGCTTCAACACCAGCTCGACCACCAACGTTCTCCATCCTTCATGACCTACTGAAGCTTCAGGAGACGTAGAAATAGTTTTTCATTCTTGAATTAAAGCTGGAGGTTCGATGTTCCAACATCTGTTTCAACTCTAAACTTATGACGTTGACACCAGACTCGCAGAGATAATACTTGTTTGTGAGTAAATAATGAAGTTTCTACAGTCATTGATCAAAAGTAACAACACAATAACTTTACAAACTCATGAATGGTTTTAATTCTTTATAAAGTTTTATAATCTCTAACCTCATTGGGAAATAAACTAGTTTTAAATCAGTTCAATGCTAACAGAAGCTAATGCTACTGTTACGCTGAAAATAACAACTCATTTCAAGTAACATTTTCAAACACACAGTTGTTTCTGTCAGTCTGGAGATCCAGGCTTTATTTGTGATCTTATTTATAATCACAAAATAATGATCAGATTATAGATGTTATCATAAAAGTTCAATAACTGGTTATTATGTTGTTATAACATATAAACCTATATAAACATAAACATATAAACCTATATAAACATAAACATATAAACCTATATAAACATAAACATATAAACCTATATAAACATAAACATATAAACCTATTTAAACATAAACATATAAACCTATATAAACATAAACATCCTATATAAACATATAAACCTATATAAACATAAATATATAAACCTATATAAACATAAACATATAAACCTATATAAACATAAACATATAAACCTATATAAACATAAACATATAAACCTATTTAAACATAAACATATAAACCAATATAAACATATAAACCAATATAAACATAAACATATAAACCTATATAAACATATACATATCAACCTCTATAAACATGAACATATAAACCAATATAAATATAAACATAAACATATTAACCTATATAAACATAAACATATAAACCTATATAAATATATAAACATATATAAACATAAACATATAACCTATATAAACATAAACATATAAACCTATATAAATATATAAACATATATAAACATAAACATATTAACCATATAAACAATAAACCTATATAAACATAAACATATATAAACCTATATAAACATATATAAAATATATAAACAAAAAACATATATATAAACATAAACATATAAACCTATATAAACCTATAAAACCATATAAAATAAACATACTGTATATTCCTTTATAAACATATAAACCTATATAAACATAAACATCTAAACCTATATGAACATAAACATATAAACCTATATAAACATAAATATATAAACCTATATAAACATATAAACCTATATAAACATAAACATATAAACCTATATAAACATATAAACCAATATAAACATAAACATATAAACCTATATAAACATATAAACCTATATAAACATAAACATACAAACCTTTACAAACATTCTGTGGAAGAAGATTTGTTGATTACAAATGTCATAGAAATGATTCTTGAAATAAGAAGTTCTTTGAAATGTTAAGATTTAAATCAAACACACTTGAGTTGACCTCGTAGAACAGTCGTGATCCTGACCTCGTAGAACAGTCGTGATCCTGACCTCGTAGAACAGTCGTGATCCTGACCTCGTAGAACAGTCGGGGTTCCCTTTTTTCCTGACCTCGTAGAACAGTCGTGATCCTGACCTCGTAGAACAGTCGTGATCCCGACACACAGAGGTTTCTAACTAGCAGCTCCCGTCACAACCAGTGTCTCCTGGGAAGGACGGATCCGTCGTTCCTCCATGTGAATGATTTATGTTCTCCTGCCGACGACGTCAACAAAACAGCCGACACGAGGAACGGAAGACGAGTCGCCTAAATTTAGACGCTCGCACACTCGACCCTCCTCCAACAACATCACGCTACTACGACGCCTCGCTGGAGGACGGTCGTAACCACGGTAACTGCAGACTCAGGGAACAGTCGGGAACTCACCCGAGGATGAAATTCACATTTTACAGCCAACAATGACTGGAATTGTCTTTTTTCTTCAATGAAGTCTCGTCTCACAGATGACGATCAATGGAGTGGTTTTCATCAATCAGAGCTGGATCTTCTCCGTTCATAACAAGAACCTCCACCATCCTGGAGTCATCCTTCCGTCTCAACATCTCAACACTTAAACAGATGAAAGCGGCGGCGAGACAGCAGAGCTCGTGCTCGTCTGACGTACTATTGACCGCAGGAGCCTCAGAGATGATCTGCTTCATGGACGTGGGAGGAAGAGAAGCAGGACTGAAGGCTTTACTAGTGAAGCTTCTCTTCCAGACACATTAACTCACAGAGCAGAGGCCGAGCTCGGATCAAACCCACGAGCTCATGGCTACGACTCAATATTCTCAGCTCACGTCGATGCTCGAGCTTCTGTCGAGTCGGATCTTCCGTCGGAGGAATTCAAATCTCAGAACCTGATCATTGATCTCAGGATCAAGAGAAATATTCTCACCGTTTTATTTAAGTACTTACTGTGAAGATACAAGACTTTTTACTTGATGGTGACGGCAACAAAATAACAATAATAGTAAACAAGCATTACTTCAATTCATCTCCAACTAATGTATTTATTGGAAGATAAATATATATATTAACAATATATGTTTGAGCAGGTATTGAGTTACTATGACAACAACACTTGAATAACTTCACTTAAAAAGTCCACTCAGTTCGTCAAAAGATAAACTATTTAACTGATACATCACAACCACAAACATAATTTTAACTGAAATAAAATTGTTTCTTGTCGTTCTATGTTAGCTTGACTTCTTTTCAAACTTCTCAGAATTATACTTTTTTATCCACACAAACAAATCCTGGCATGAAACTCTTTTTTGGTCTCGACTGAGTATCTGTCGACACGTTTACAATCACTGGTGGAACTTGTTAGCTGATAGCCACACTGGCTAACTAGCATAGCGGCTACCGTTGAGATGCTAATGGTGAGGAGGAAGAACAGAGATGGTGGACGGAGAAGGTTCAAGGATTTCAATGAAGTAAAATCATTTACGCTGTATTATTATTACACATAGATTCATATCTGGATGTTAAAAGTTTATTTTATAATAGTGTCGTCGATCAAACACCAACTACAGTACGAACCGCCATCTTATATCGTTGCTAACAAACTGCTGGTTTAATATTTCTTGATGCAGAAATGATTCAAGTTGTTCCATCAATATCAACATATGAAGGTCGTGTGTCACCTTCTGAAGGTCATTCATTCTTTAATGTAGTGATGAAGATAAACTCTGTGTCCTTCGTTTGAAGCAAAAACAAGTTTGTTTCATCGGTTCTGTCGCTCAATGTCACTAACTGTTGCCATGGAGACAGAAGTGTGTCTCTCCAACTACGACTGTTATGATGAACAGACTCCACCGTCTGTGCGTCTGAAACAAGAGAAGAAGTTGTTGTTCCAGGAGAACCTCGGAGGTTCGTTGTTGGAAACTGGTTGTTGAGCGGTTGAACCGGTTGTTGTGTAAACACAACTGATAGATGTGACAGACCAATCACCAGCTACACAAACAATACAAGAGTATTAAAGGACAGTTTCGAGGCTTGGCCATTATGTTGGTCGTGATGTTAGTAGTGATGTTAGTAGTGATGTTAGTAGTGATGTTAGTAGTGATGTTAGTCGTGATATTAGTAGTTATGTTAGTCATGATGTTGGTCGTGGTGTTAGTAGTGATGTTGGTTGTGATGTTGGTCGTGATGTTAGTAGTTATGTTAGTCATGATGTTGGTCGTGATGTTGGTCGTGGTGTTAGTAGTGATGTTGGTCGTGATGTTGGTTGTGGTGTTAGTCGTGATGTTAGTAGTGATGTTAGTAGTGATGTTGGTTGTGATGTTGGTCGTGATGTTAGTTGTGATGTTAGTAGTTATGTTAGTCATGATGTTGGTCGTGATGTTGGCCGTGATGTTGGTTGTGATGTTGGTCGTGATGTTGGTTGTGATGTTGGTTGTGATGTTGGTTGTGATGTTAGTAGTTATGTTAGTCATGATGTTAGTCATGATGTTGGTCGTGATGTTAGTTGTGATGTTAGTAGTTATGTTAGTCATGATGTTGGTCGTGATGTTGGTCGTGATGTTGGTTGTGATGTTGGTCGTGATGTTGGTCGAGATGTTGGTCGTGATGTTGGCCGTGATGTTGGTTGTGATGTTGGTCGTGATGTTGGTTGTGATGTTGGTCGTGATGTTAGTAGTTATGTTAGTCATGATGTTGGTCGTGATGTTGGTTGTGATGTTGGTCGTGATGTTGGTTGTGATGTTGGTCGTGATGTTGGTCGTGATGTTGGTCATGATGTTGGTCGTGATGTTGGTCGTGATGTTGGTTGTGATGTTGGTCGTGATGTTGGTCGTGATGTTGGTCGTGATGTTGGTCGTGATGTTGGTTGTGATGTTGGTCGTGATGTTAGTTGTGATGTTAGTAGTTATGTTAGTCATGATGTTGGTCGTGATGTTGGTCGTGATGTTAGTAGTGATGTTGGTCGTGATGTTAGTAGTTATGTTAGTAGTTATGTTAGTCATGATGTTGGTTGTGATGTTAGTAGTGATGTTGGTCGTGATGTTGGTCGTGGTGTTAGTCGTGATGTTGGTTGTGATGTTGGTTGTGATGTTGGTCGTGATGTTAGTTGTGATGTTGGTCGTGGTGTTAGTCATGATGTTGGTTGTGATGTTGGTTGTGATGTTGGTCGTGGTGTTAGTCATGATGTTGGTTGTGATGTTGGTTGTGATGTTGGTCGTGGTGTTAGTCATGATGTTGGTTGTGATGTTAGTTGTGATGTTGGTCGTGGTGTTAGTCGTGATGTTGGTTGTGATGTTGGTTGTGATGTTGGTCGTGGTGTTAGTCATGATGTTGGTCGTGATGTTGGTCGTGATGTTGGTCGTGATGTTGGTCGTGATGTTGGTTGTGTATTATTATTATTATTATTATTATTATTATTATTATTATTATTATTATTATTATTATTATTATTATTATTATTATTATTATTATTATTATTATTATTATTATTATTATTATTATTATTATTATCAACTCCAGGATCTACTTCGTTGACCAAAGAAACTCTTTCCATTGAAGACACTCTTGTGTTTTGTTCGATGACACGAATGTAAAAGTTCGTCTCGTTGTCATCGAGTCAGAGAAACAAGTCAAACATCATCTTCTTTGATGTTCTGTCAGACCCGAGAATGGGCCGTGGTCAGGGGTTTGAAACCAGCGACACTGACGTGAGATGTTTGATGTTCTCGCTCGAGCTCCAACATCCAGAAGCAGGAACATGTATTCATGGATGAAGAGTTTGAAGGAACTGCTGCGAGCGTGATCTTGATTTCACGCCACACGGCGAACAAAGCACCAGAGGATTCTTGACGAGCACAGAAACTCACACCAGCAGAGACTCACTCATTGTTTCCTTCAGGCCGTCGTCCAAGAACAGAGTGTGAAACATTCGTCCTCACAAATGCATCTTGGGTGGCGAGCGTTAAACCGTCACCGAAGTCTCTTTTTGTTCATTCTTGAGTCTTTTCAAGGCGGGATCGGATCAGAACCTTCTCCAGGTTAGTTTCACAAACAGGAGTTTGTAAAGAAATGAGCAGAAAATTTCGAATTCATGTCGAAACTACGACAACTTTCCATGCAACACAAAGACTCAAGCGATGAAAGAAATCTAAACACACTTCAACAACATCACATAGTCTGAGGGAGATAAAAGATAGGACTTCTATTTTTAGAAGGTATAACTAGAATAACCTGAACAACTTGAATAACTTGAATAACTTGAATAACTTAATAACTTGAATAACTTGAATAACTTGAATAACTTGAATAACTTGAATAACTTGAATAACTTGAATAACTTGAATAACTTGAATAACTTGAATAACTTGAATAACTTGAATAACTTGAATAATAGCTAGAGTAATAGCCAGGATTGTAACTAGCATAACTACAATAACTACAATAAATACAATAAATACAATAAATACAATATAGACTAACTAGAATAATAACTAGAATAACTAGAATATCTTTAGTCTTTACTGGTTTCTGTATTTATTAAAGTCAAAGATGTGTTGAGTAGATTTTTAATTCTGTCGACTTGTGCAGTTATTTGATTGAAAAACTGATCAGACGATCAATTATTAATAACTAACCAGTGCGACTCTAATAACCAACACATACATATTTCAAATGTTTAACTCGACACCAACAGTTTTGTATTATTTGGCCTCCGTTGAAACGACGTCTATTTCAGGGACAAACAAACATTATGAAACATCTTCCTCACAAATGCCTTTGAGCAACACATTCATCGCAGCACGTGGAGCTTCAGTCGTGCTGGACTTCAGACAAAACCCGGCTTTGTTTGAAGCAGCAGGCGGGGGTGCAGCGGGACTGAACCCCTCGTCTTGTCAAAGACAGTTTCATGCTCTGAACTATTTTCACTTCAGTGAGGAGAAGACGTTCCTCGTTCACTCGGAAGAAACACAAGCAGGGAAGAGACTAATGAGAGCGTTACACACTAGAGATGCTATCAACACACACACACACACACACACACACACACACACACACACACACACACACACACACACACACACACACACGTGCACACACACACGCAGGCACACACACACACACAACCATGCACTTGCCCCTATACATACACCCCCCTATACACACACAAACACACACCCCTATAGACACACAACCCCTATAGATCAATAAAGTTTTACCTTACCTTACCTTACCTTAGATACACACACGTCCCTATACATACACACACACGCACACCCCTACACACACACCCCTATACATACAAACACACCTCTATACACACACAGCTCCCTATAAACACACACATATCCCTATAGAGACACACACACCCCTATACATACACAACCACACACCCCTATACATACACACACACACACACCCCTACACACACACACCTATACATACAAACACACCTCTATACACACACAGCTCCCTATACACACACACACACACACACACCCCTATACATACACAAACACTCACCCCTATACATACACACACACCCCTATACACCCCCTATACATACACACACACACACCCCAAAAACACACCCACACGTCTATACACACACACCCCTATACACACACACCCCCTATACACACACACACAACCCTATACACACACACACACACACACCCCTATACACACACACACGCACCTATATACAGTATATAAAATACTTACTTACTAACACAACCACACATGCACACACAGACTCACATATACACAACCACACACACACACACACACACACACACACATACTAACATACACAACCACATACACAGACTCACACGTACACAACCACACAAGCGGAACATGTGGTACATGGCAACTGAGCAACGGAGGATCCACAACAAAGCAGTTCCACGGACAATAAAACAATATTTTCAATCTTAGGTTTTGTTGCTTCAGCAGAACAAATGTCTTCAAAACTGTGAATCAGAACAAATTCAAATCAATAAAGACTTTAAAACTCTTGAAGTTCAGAGAATCCAGAAGATGTTGTTGAGCTTCAGTGAAGATAATGAGCTTCAGAGAATCATCCACAGTATTGTTTCCATCAAACCTTATCAATCGTTCGAGCTTGTGTTCATTAATGTCCTCGTCAGGATTTATGGATCATAATTTAATCGTCAGCGTCAGCAACTCTGGAAGACTTCAATTAGATCCGAGGATTATCCCGAGCTTTATTTATGGAGGACAGCGTTCCTCGCGTCAGCTTTATGCAGCAGTGAAGATGGTGTCCGGACACGAGGTCGATGTCGAGTCACGAGAGGATTGACATCAGTGACATGTTTTCTGTGCGAGAACACGACGTGTTTATTATTTTATTATTTCATTATTTCATTATTTTATAATTTTATAATTTTATAATTTTATAATTTTATTATTTTAACAAACAACCTCAGACTCTTGGTCCTTCAACAACATCAACATCTAAGCAGAACAAGTGAAGATAAAAAGTGTTGAAATTGAAAATAAACAGAAATAAGTGACTTCATCACTATATGAAGTATTGTTACACACAGACACACAGACACACACAAACACAGACACACACACACACACACACACACACACACACACAACCCCCCCCCCTATTATGTAATTATACTATAAATATTACTTAATTATATTTACTTAATTTACATAATTTACTTAATTACTTTATTACTTAAATATAACTATAAATATATACTATAAATATATACTAAATATATACTGTAAATATATACTGTAAATATATACTATAAATATATACTATAAATATATACTGTAAATATATACTGTAAATATATACTATAAATATATACTGTAAATATATACTGTAAATATATACTATACATATATACTATAATATATACTGTAAATATATACTGCAAATATATACTGTAAATATATACTGTAAATATATACTGTAAATAAATACTATAAATATATACTGTAAATATATACTATAATATATATACTGTATAAACCGTCTTCACAGTTTAAGATATTTGTAAAGAAGTACAAATACTTTGTTGTGTAACACTGACGTTCTACACTTCAACACAAATAAAATAAACACAGAATGAAAAACATATAAATATATTTATTCCAGTCTTTATTGCACAAGTAAACATTTTGAAGGTTCTGAAGGTTCTGAAGGTTTTGAAGGTTCTGAAGGTTCTGAAGGTTCTGAAGGTTTTGAAGGTTCTGAAATGTTCTGAAGGCTCTGAAGGTTCTGAAGGTTTTGAAGGTTCTGAAGGTTCTGAAGGTTCTGAAGGTTCTGAAGGTTCTGAAGGTTCTCCTTCATTCTCCACACCTTCTTCATTGGATGATCGTTCTCTTATCTCAGAGTTTTCTTCATGAACATCCTCACGATCCACGTCTTGCTCCAGGTCTGAACATGAATCCATGGAATCTTCCGTTCAGTGTGAGATGTTTGTAGCAAATACAACATCTCGGGGTCCGTCTGTAGATCAGGACCATGACTTCACCGACGTGTCGTAGCTGCTCACGAGTCCTCCTGGAGACGTCTCTGGAGGTTTGACTCCAACACGTCTTCCTCCGTGACCTACTTCTGTACCAGTGTGTCAGTGTCACTTTCTTCACGCGTTCACATCCTCACTTCCTGCGTTACCATGTCAACCATCCAAGCATCTCCGCAGGGTTACAGCAGGAAGTGATCCAGACCTTCTGAGATGATGTCAAGAAAGAGAAGATCTTTCTCAGCAACCTTTGATCTCATCCTTTACTTTTCAACCTTTGATGTTAAACATATGAGCGAGTTTTAAATCTTCTTCTTCTTCTGTGTGTTTGTGTGTGCGTGTGTGTGTGTGTGTGTGTGTGTGTGTGTGTGTGTGTGTGAGTGTGTGTTTGTGCGTGCGTGTGTGTGTGTTGTTGTGCGATCCATGATGCTTGAGTGACAGCAAGATGTTTCAACAGTTTCATCAACAGATAAGAGTTTGAAGTGACACCTGTCAATCATGGAACACAGACACACAAAGGTTGAGCAGGTCTTCAGATCCAAACACACACGTCTGAGCTGCAGTTGTTGCTCCTGCAAGAGTCGAGTTAAAATGCAAACCTTGGCAACTTGAACGACTGCAGAGAAAACGCGGGGGGGGGGGAAAAAATTTGGTTTTTTCCTGGAGAAAAAGGGGGGGGGGGGGGCCCCCCCCAAAAAAAGGGGGGGGGGGGCGTGGGGGGGGTTATTTTTTTTTTTTTTTTTTTTTTTTTTTTTTTTTCCTTGTGTTTGTTTTGGTGGGTGGGAGGAGAAGGGGGGAAAAAAAAAACATACGTGTGGTCACTACATACGTGTGGTCACTTCATACGTGTGGTCACTTCATACGTGTGGTCACTTCATACGTGTGGTCACTACATACGTGTGGTCACTTCATACGTGTGGTCACTACATATGTACGTGGGTCCATTTACTGTGTGGTCACTACATACGTGTGGTCACTACATACGTGTGGTCACTTCATACGTGTGGTCACTACATACGTGTGGTCACTTCATACGTGTGGTCACTTCATACGTGTGGTCACTACATACGTGTGGTCACTTCATATGTGTGGTCACTTCATACGTGTGGTCACTTCATACGTGTGGTCACTACATACGTGTGGTCACGTCATACGTGTGGTCACTACATACGTGTGGTCACTTCATACGTGTGGTCACTTCATACGTGTGGTCACTTCACGTGTTCATACGTGTGGTCCTTCAACTCGTGTGGGTCACTACATACGTGTGGTCACTTCATACGTGTGGTCACTTCATACGTGTGGTCACTTCACATGTGTGGTCACTACATACGTGTGGTCACTTCATATGTGTGGTCACTTCATATGTGTGGTCACTTCACATGTGTGGTCACTTCATACGTGTGGTCACTACATACGTGTGGTCACTTCATACGTGTGGTCACTTCACACGTGTGGTCACTTCACACGTGTGGTCACTTCATACGTGTGGTCACTACATACGTGTGGTTTGATTATAGTTGAAAATTGTTTGATTAAAGTTGAAAATTGTTGGATTATAGTTGAAAATTGTTTGATTAAAGTTGAAAATTGTTGGATTATAGTTGAAAATTGTTGGATTATAGTTGAAAATTGTTTGATTATAGTTGAAAATTGTTTGATTATAGTTGAAAATTGTTGGATTATAGTTGAAAATTGTTTGATTATAGTTGAAAATTGTTTGATTATAGTTGAAAATTGTTGGATTATAGTTGAAAATTGTTTGATTATAGTTGAAAATTGTTGGATTATAGTTGAAAATTGTTTGAGTTATATGTTTGATTATATGAAAATTGTTTGGATTATAGTTTTGATTATAGTTGAAAAGTTGTTTGATTATAGTTGAAAATTGTTGGATTATAGTTGAAAATTGTTTGATTATAGTTGAAAATTGTTTGATTATAGTTGAAAATTGTTGGATTATAGTTGAAAATTGTTTGATTATAGTTGAAAATTGTTTGATTATAGTTGAAAATTGTTTGATTATAGTTGAAAATTGTTTGATTATAGTTTAAATTGTTTGATTATAGTTGAAAATTGTTTGATTATAGTTGAAAATTGTTTGATTATAGTTGAAAATTGTTTGATTATAGTTGAAAATTGTTTGATTACAGTTGAAAATTGTTTGATTATAGTTGATTATAGTTGATTATAGTTGAAAATTGTTTGATTATAGTTGAAAATTGTTTGATTATAGTTGAAAATTGTTTAATTTTAGTTGAAAATTGTTTGATTATAGTTGAAAATTGTTTGTTTAGTTGAAAATTGTTTGATTATAGTTGAAAATTGTCGTTGAATAGTTGAAAATTGTTTGATTATAGTTGAAAATTGTTTGATTATAGTTGAAAATTGTTTGATTATAGTTGAAAATTTGTTGATAAATTGTTTGATTATAGTTGAAAATTGTTTGATTATAGTTGAAAATTGTTTGATTATAGTTGAAAATTGTTTGATTATAGTTGAAAATTGTTTGATTATAGTTGAAAATTGTTTGATTATAGTTGAAAATTGTTTGATTATAGTTGAAAATTGTTTGATTATAGTTGAAATATTGTTTGATTATAGTTGAAAATGTTCATTGTAGAAAATTGTTGATTATAGTTGAAAATTGTTTGATTATAGTTGAAAATTGTTTTATTATAGTTGAAAATTGTCTGATTATAGTTGAAAATTGTTCGATCACTGATTCTCTTCTATTAATTCTTCAACATTGTTTTGTTCAGCATCAGTTGATGTTCATGGTTCATGAACCAAGAAGACAGATGCATTATGGGAACTACAGCACGGCCCACATGGGTTCACGTCTCATCAGAAACACTGAACAAGAAACTTTAATAACGTTAATATTGCTCGTGTCAATGCGTGACTTCTCACTGGAACGACATTCTTTTCATCCTGGATCCTGTATTTGCTGATCAGAGTCATTGATCCTGTATTTGCTGATCAGAGTCATTGATCCTGTATTTGCTGATCAGAGTCATTGATCCTGTGTTTGCTGATCAGAGTCATTGATCCTGTATTTGCTGATCAGAGTCATTGATCCTGTATTTGCTGATCAGAGTCATTGATCCTGTGTTTGGCTGCGTCTGAGAGGATCTGCAGGAATGTTTGGTTCTAGTAGAGACTGATCATAAATATTTACTGTCATTTTCCATCAGACATGACAAACAAATAAAGACGTTTGCTCTTAAAAAAAAGAAGATTCTTTAACGTCTTCCATCACTGGAACAATATTCCCGACTTTTATTCCCGACACCGTGAATGAAAGACGGACGATGTTGGCGCCGGAGTCGAGTTATTTATGGGTCGGTTCTGCTCGTGAAGTCGCTCATATTTCCGCACGAAGAAACGATGCGCAGAAGAAGAAGTTCAAGTCATTTCCTGTTTGGCCGAGTGGATGATTCACTGCGATCTCTGTTGGCTCCACTTCGCTCCTCCGGGGGCAGGTTTGAGTAAATCATGGAGAGTCGAGACGCTCGTGAATCACAGGATCTCGTGGTCAGCATCTCTGCAGGAGGAGGTGCAGGAAAGCAGCCGACGAAGCTGCTGGAATGAAGCTTGTTAAGCGTGTAGTTGTAGGTTCTAATCCCACGATAATCCTAATCTCCGCCCAGACGCTGGTGTTCCGACACCTGCTCCACATCTCAGGTCCGTGTTCATCCTTCGCTTCTTCTTCAGGCTCGAGGCTCGAGAAACACAAGGCATGGGTTCAACTTCAGTTCAACAGAAGTTCCTCTAGGAACTCTGATTTCCTCGGTTTCCTCTGGTGCACCAGGGTGCTCCCTGTCTTTCACCCTGAAGAGCTGGGATAAACTCCAGCCCTGAGTTCCATCTCCAAGAGAATAAAAGACTTTATTGAGTTCATTCATTGATTGAAATACTTGAAACAGAAAACAAACAGCATTAGTTAAAGCTGCACTAAGTAACATTGACCAGTCGTTGAGAGTTTGAAAAAGTACAATCAGTTTAAATGAATCAAATCTAATAGAACCGTCGTCTCTGACCCACTTGCCTAGTGACCGCTAACTACCGTATTTTTCCGGACTATAAGTGGCAGTTTTTTTCATAGTTTGTCCGGGGGAGCGATTTATACTCTGGAGCGACTTCTGTGTGAAATTATTACCACATTATTATATCATTTCACATGTTATTTTCACACTAAACCACCAGAGGGCGCTCTAGGCCTGTGTTGATCATTTCCACGTAGAAGAGGAAGCATCTTCTACCTCCGGAGTTAGTTAGTTGTTTAAAAGTGACACGAGGATGAAGAGTTATTTGGAGTTACACGGATGGTTTGGTAAACTAGTTAGTTATTGATGCTATAGTTCTCTGAATAACTCTTCATATGTTATGTTAACATACCAGGTTCTCACTTCATGTAACGTAACATTATTCTGTTGTTGCCTCTAGTTTTATTTTAACTTGTCTTTCAAGATCACATGTCTGTTCTTGGATTTTATCAAAGAAATTTCCCCCAAAACCACGACTTATACTCCAGTGCGACTTATATATGTTTTTACTTCTTTATTATGCATTTTATGGCTGGAGCGACTTGTGCTCCGGAGACACTTATAGTCCGGAGATGTTGGTCTCTGGTCCATCAGCTGCAGCTCACGGAGCTCCGGAGATGTTGGTCTCTGGTTCATCATCTGAAGCTCACGGAGCTCCGGAGATGTTGGTCTCTGGTTCATCACCTGAAGCTCACGGAGCTCCGGAGACGTTGGTCTCTGGTTCATCATCTGAAGCTCACGGAGCTCCGGAGATGTTGGTCTCTGGTCCATCATCTGAAGCTCACGGAGCTCCGGAGATGTTGGTCTCTGGTCCATCACCTGAAGCTCACGGAGCTCCGGAGATGTTGGTCTCTGGTCCATCACCTGAAGCTCACGGAGCCCGGGGGGGGTGTTTCGGGGTGCTGGTCCATCATCTGAAGCTCACGGAGCTCCGGAGATGTTGGTCTCTGGTCCATCATCTGAAGCTCACGGAGCTCCGGAGATGTTGGTCTCTGGTCCATCATCTGAAGCTCACGGAGCTCCGGAGATGTTGGTCTCTGGTCCATCATCTCACCCCACCGCGCGCCCGAGCTTGTCGGTCCTCGCTCACCTAAGCGGGGCGGGGGGGGGGGGTGGGGGGCCCTGAACCATCACCTGAGCTCACGGAGCTCCGGAGATGTTGGTCTCTGGTCCATCATCTGAAGCTCACGGAGCTCCGGAGACGTTGGTCTCTGGTCCATCATCTGAAGCTCACGGAGCTCCAGAGATGTTGGTCTCTGGTCCATCAGCTGCAGATCACGGAGCTCCGGAGATGTTGGTCTCTGGTCCATCATCTGAAGCTCACGGAGCTCCGGAGATGTTGGTCTCTGGTCCATCACCTGCAGCTCATGGAGCTCCAGAGATGTGGGTCTGTGGCTCCCTCTCCCGCACCCCGCCCCCCCCGGGGGGTTTGTTTCTGTCCCCCCCCCCCCCCCCCCGGGGCCCCCCGGGGGGGGGGGGTGGGGCCCCCCCCCCCGCCCCCCGAGAACCCCGGGAAGTTGTGTCCGGGTCCCCCCCTGAAGCTCACGGAGCTCCGGAGATGTTGGTCTCTGGTCCATCAGCTGCAGATCACGGAGCTCCGGAGATGTTGGTCTCTGGTCCATCATCTGAAGCTCACAGAGCTCCGGAGACGTTGGTCTCTGGTCCATCACCTGCAGCTCATGGAGCTCCGGAGATGTTGGTCTCTGGTCCATCACCTGCAGCTCATGGAGCTCCGGAGATGTTGGTCTCTGGTCCATCACCTGAAGCTCACGGAGCTCCGGAGATGTTGGTCTCTGGTCCATCACCTGCAGCTCATGGAGCTCCGGAGATGTTGGTCTCTGGTCCATCAGCTGCAGCTCAAACTGAACATGGTTGAGATGTTCTTGAACTGGTGCACACACGTGTGGAGCTGCAGGAGATGGTGATGTTGCAGCTCCTGCAGGAATAGTCAAGGACACGAGTGGAAGTTGTTGGAAGAGGAAACAAGGCTTTTCCCGGCGGATCTCATTAATGTCTCCAGGAATCTCAACTTGTGGAATATTTAACGCGGCACGTAGTACATTTTAAAAATGGATTAAAAAACAGAGTCAGATCCTGTTTCCGCGAGAGTTGATCAGTGGATTCATGTTTGTGTTTGAAGATCACGGAAAATAAAGGAGACAATAACACGCGTGTGCTGGAGATATTGAACTTTCATCCTTGATGTCAGTGAAGAAACATCTTATATGTTTAGAGTCCTTATGTGTGTGTGTTAAAGTGTGTATGTGTGTGTGTGTTAAAGTGTGTATGTGTGTGTGTGTGTGTTAAAGTGTGTATGTGCATGTGTGTGTTAAAGTGTGTATGTGTGTGTGTGTGTGTTAAAGTGTGTATGTGCATGTGTGTGTTAAAGTGTGTATGTGTGTGTGTGTGTTAAAGTGTGTATGTGCATGTGTGTGTTAAAGTGTGTATGTGTGTGTGTGTGTGTTAAAGTGTGTATGTGCATGTGTGTTAAAGTGTGTATGTGCGTGTGTGTTAAAGTGTTTATGTGCATGTGTGTGTTAAAGTGTGTATGTGTGTGTGTGTTAAAGTGTGTATGTGCGTGTCTGTTAAAGTGTGTATGTGTGTGTGTGTTAAAGTGTGTATGTGCGTGTGTGTTAAAGTGTGTATGTGCATGTGTGTGTTAAAGTGTGTATGTGTGTTAAAGTGTGTATGTGCGTGTGTGTTAAAGTGTGTATGTGTGTGTGTGTTAAAGTGTGTATGTGCGTGTGTGTTAAAGTGTGTATGTGCATGTGTGTGTTAAAATGTGTATGTGCATGTGTGTGTTAAAGTGTGTGTGTGTGTGTGTGTGTGTTAAAGTGTGTATGTGCGTGTGTGTTAAAGTGTGTATGTGCGTGTGTGTTAAAGTGTGTATGTGCGTGTGTGTTAAAGTGTGTATGTGCGAGTGTGTTAAAGTGTGTATGTGCGTGTGTGTTAAAGTGTGTATGTGCGTGTGTGTTAAAGTGTGTATGTGCATGTGTGTTAAAGTGTGTATGTGCATGTGTGTGTTAAAGTGTGTATGTGTGTGTGTTAAAGTGTGTATGTGCATGTGTGTGTGTTAAAGTGTGTATGTGTGTGTGTGTTAAAGTGTGAATGTGCGTGTATTAAAGTGTGTATGTGCGTGTGTGTTAAAGTGTGTATGTGCATGTGTGTTAAAGTGTGTATCTGCGTGTGTGTTAAAGTGTGAATGTGCGTGTGTGTTAAAGTGTGAATGTGCGTGTGTGTTAAAGTGTGCATGTGCGTGTGTGTTAAAGTGTGAATGTGCGTGTGTGTTAAAGTGTGTATGTGCGTGTGTGTTAAAGTGTGTATATGTGTGTGTGTTAAAGTGTGAATGTGCGTGTATGTTAAAGTGTGTATGTGCATGTGTGTTAAAGTGTGCATGTGTGTTAAAGTGTGTATGTGTGTGTGTGTTAAAGTGTGTATGTGTGTGTGTGTTAAAGTGTGAATGTGTGTGTGTGTTAAAGTGTGAATGTGCGTGTATGTTAAAGTGTGTGTGTGTGTGTGTGTTAAAGTGTGAATGTGTGTGTGTGTTAAAGTGTGAATGTGTGTGTGTGTTAAAGTGTGAATGTGCGTGTATGTTAAAGTGTGTGTGTGTGTTAAAGTGTGTATGTGTGTGTGTGTTAAAGTGTGAATGTGTGTGTGTTAAAGTGTGTATGTGTGTGTGTGTTAAAGTGTGAATGTGTGTGTATTAAAGTGTGTATGTGCGTGTGTGTTAAAGTGTGTATGTGCATGTGTGTTAAAGTGTGTATCTGCGTGTGTGTTAAAGTGTGAATGTGCGTGTGTGTTAAAGTGTGTATGTGCGTGTCTGTTAAAGTGTGTATGTGTGTGTGTGTTAAAGTGTGTATGTGCGTGTGTGTTAAAGTGTGTATGTGCATGTGTGTGTTAAAGTGTGTATGTGTGTGTGTGTTAAAGTGTGTATGTGCGTGTGTGTTAAAGTGTGTATGTGCGTGTGTTAAAGTGTGTATGTGCGTGTGTGTTAAAGTGTGTATGTGCGTGTGTGTTAAAGTGTGTATGTGCATGTGTGTGTTAAAGTGTGTATGTGCATGTGTGTGTTAAAGTGTGTGTGTGTGTGTGTGTTAAAGTGGGTATGTGTGTGTGTGTTAAAGTGTGTATGTGCGTGTGTGTTAAAGTGTGTATGTGTGTGTGTGTTAAAGTGTGTATGTGCGTGTGTGTTAAAGTGTGTGTGTGTGTTAAAAAGTGTGTGTGTGTTAAAGTGTGCATGTGTGTTAAAGTGTGCATGTGTGTTAAAGTGTGTGTGTGTCTGATCATCTACAGTGACTCGTGGAGAAACTGGAAAGAAGTTCAACTCAAGAGGAAAATCTAAAAAAGGTCAAATGTGTGTTGAACTGACTCACGTGGATCTTCAGCAGCAACTGTGTGGAGAAGGAGATGTTTGTTGTGAGGCTCAGAGGAGCATCGTTGCTGCAGCTCGACAAATATTCTCCAACATATATATAGAATATTGACACAAACTCTGAGGAAGATGGAAGTTGATTTCCGTGATCGTATCAGAATCTAGAGTTCAAACTGTTGTTTTTCTTTCACTGGTTCATTGAAAGTCTCTTTATAGGTTTAATTCAATCATATTTTGCATGAAAATTCAATTTAAACAAATTTAATTAAATGTTCAAATAGATTTTCATCCATTTGTAGGTTTTAATTTTATTCATTTGTTCACGATTTTATTGATTTGAGACTTTTTTCTTTAAAATGTTGTTTTTTTATATTATAAAAACTCTCTCAGGAGGAGGTTGAACCTTCAAGTAATTGCAGCTCCAGATGGACCTCAACTCTCTCAGGAGGAGGTTGAACCTTCAAGTAGCTGCGGCTCCAGATGGACTTCAACTCTCTCAGGAGGAGGTTGAACCTTCAAGTAGCTGCAGCTCCAGATGGACCTCAACTCTCTCAGGAGGAGGTTGAACCTTCAAGTAGCTGCAGCTCCAGATGGACCTCAACTCTCAGGAGGAGGTTGAACCTTCAAGTAGCTGCAGCTCCAGATGGACCTCAACTCTCTCAGGAGGAGGTTGAACCTTCAAGTAGCTGCAGCTCCAGATGGACCTCAACTCTCTCAGGAGGAGGTTGAACCTTCAAGTAGCTGCAGCTCCAGATGGACTTCAACTCTCTCAGGAGGAGGTTGAACCTTCAAGTAGCTGCAGCTCCAGATGGACCTCAACTCTCTCAGGAGGAGGTTGAACCTTCAAGTAGCTGCAGCTCCAGATGGACCTCAACTCTCTCAGGAGGAGGTTGAACCTTCAAGTAGCTGCGGCTCCAGATGGACCTCAACTCTCTCAGGAGGAGGTTGAACCTTCAAGTAGCTGCGGCTCCAGATGGACCTCAACTCTCTCAGGAAAGGTTGAACCTTCAAGTAGCTGCAGCTCCAGATGGACCTCAACTCTCTCAGGAGGAGGTTGAACCTTCAAGTAGCTGCAGCTCCAGATGGACCTCAACTCTCTCAGGAGGAGGTTGAACCTTCAAGTAGCTGCAGCTCCAGATGGACCTCAACTCTCTCAGGAGGAGGTTGAACCTTCAAGTAGCTGCAGCTGCTGCTCCAGATGGACCTCAACTCTCTCAGGAAAGGTTGAACCTTCAAGTAGCTGCAGCTCCAGATGGACCTCAACTCTCTCAGGAGGAGGTTGAACCTTCAAGTAGCTGCGGCTCCAGATGGACTTCATGGACTCCTCTCAGGAGTGACCTGGTAGAACCTTCAAGTAGCTGCGGCTCCAGATGGACCTCAACTCTCTCAGGAGGAGGTTGAACCTTCAAGTAGCTGCGGCTCCAGATGGACCTCAACTCTCTCAGGAGGAGGTTGAACCTTCAAGTAGCTGCGGCTCCAGATGGACCTCAACTCTCTCAGGAGGAGGTTGAACCTTCAAGTAGCTGCAGCTCCAGATGGACCTCAACTCTCTCAGGAGGAGGTTGAACCTTCAAGTAGCTGCGGCTCCAGATGGACCTCAACTCTCTCAGGAGGAGGTTGAACCTTCAAGTAGCTGCAGCTCCAGATGGACCTCAACTCTCTCAGGAGGAGGTTGAACCTTCAAGTAGCTGCAGCTCCAGATGGACCTCAACTCTCTCAGGAGGAGGTTGAACCTTCAAGTAGCTGCAGCTCCAGATGGACCTCAACTCTCTCAGGAGGAGGTTGAACCTTCAAGTAGCTGCGGCTCCAGATGGACCTCAACTCTCTCAGGAGGAGGTTGAACCTTCAAGTAGCTGCAGCTCCAGATGGACCTCAACTCTCTCAGGAGGAGGTTGAACCTTCAAGTAGCTGCGGCTCCAGATGGACTTCAACTCTCTCAGGAGGAGGTTGAACCTTCAAGTAGCTGCAGCTCCAGATGGACTTCAACTCTCTCAGGAGGAGGTTGAACCTTCAAGTAGCTGCAGCTCCAGATGGACCTCAACTCTCTCAGGAGGAGGTTGAACCTTCAAGTAGCAGTAGCTGGCTCCAGATGGATTTCAACTCTTCTCAGGAGGAGGTTGAACCTTCAAGTAGCTGCAGCTCCAGATGGACCTCAACTCTCTCAGGAGGAGGTTGAACCTTCAAGTAGCTGCGGCTCCAGACTGACCTCAACTCTCTGTGCTTCTCCTGCAGGTCAGGAGCAAACATGCCGTTCGGCTGCTTAACCATCGGCGAGAAGAAGGACTACAACAACCCTTCGGACGTGACGGACAAGTACGACGTGGGTCAGCTGGTCAAATCGTAAGTTCATCGCTTGAATCTGCTGCACGTTCAGATGTTCTTTGGTTTCACAATTCGAGTCATTTCTCGAGTCCCTCAGATCAGAGAAAAATGATGTTTCATCATCAATAACTGGTTAATAACGTCAGGTTAGACCATCCTACCTCTGACGACATTTGAACCAGAGCATGAATGACACGCTTGATATAAAGTGTTCAACATCTCATGAATCTTCCACAAGTTTCCACTGACACTGGTGAAGCTTCAGAAACACTAGTGCTGTGTCTCAAATCACATACTTCTCTTAGTATACTAGAAGTTAGTATGCATCAGGATAGTGTACGTACTAACTAGTAACTAATCCTCCACAGATAGTTTGTCTCAAATCACATACTTCTCTTAGTATACTAGAAGTTAGTATGCATCAGGATAGTGTACGTACTAACTAGTAACTAATCCTCCACAGATAGTATGTCTCAAATCACATACTTCTCTTAGTATACTAGAAGTTAGTATGCATCAGGATAGTGTACGTACTAACTAGTAACTAATCCTCCACAGATAGTTTGTCTCAAATCACATACTTCTCTTAGTATACTAGAAGTTAGTATGCATCAGGATAGTGTACGTACTAACTAGTAACTAATCCTCCACAGATAGTATGTCTCAAATCACATACTTCTCTTAGTATACTAGAAGTTAGTATGCATCAGTTTAGTGTACGTACTAACTAGTAACTAATCCTCCACAGATAGTATGTCTCAAATCACATACTTCTCTTAGTATACTAGAAGTTAGTATGCATCAGTTTAGTGTATGTACTAACTAGTAACTAATCCTCCACAGATAGTATGTCTCAAATCACATACTTCTCTTAGTATACTAGAAGTTAGTATGCATCAGTTTAGTGTACGTACTAACTAGTAACTAATCCTCCACAGATAGTATGTCTCAAATCACATACTTCTCTTAGTATACTAGAAGTTAGTATGCATCAGGATAGTGTACGTACTAACTAGTAACTAATCCTCCACAGATAGTATGTCTCAAATCACATACTTCTCTTAGTATACTAGAAGTTAGTATGCATCAGTTTAGTGTACGTACTAACTAGTAACTAATCCTCCACAGATAGTATGTCTCAAATCACATACTTCTCTTAGTATACTAGAAGTTAGTATGCATCAGTTTAGTGTACGTACTAACTAGTAACTAATCCTCCACAGATAGTATGTCTCAAACATACTTCTCTTAGTATACTAGAAGTTAGTATGCATCAGGATAGTGTACGTACTAACTAGTAACTAATCCTCCACAGATAGTATGTCTCAAATCAAACTCTGCTGCTACACACTAACAGGAAATGACGCGACAGCTTCTTCTTCTACTACTATTTAACAATGGTTTCAACCAGCTGTAGGAACACTAGCGCCACCTGCTGGCAACACGTTTTGCAAGTTTGGAAGAAGAAATAATGAAAAAATATGAGAAACAAAATATTTGCGAGATATTTAAGCTGATATCAGCAGCGAAGACGTGTCGTCCATGTATATATATATACTGTATATATGCATATATATATATATATATATATATATATATATATATATATATATATATATATATATAAATACATATATATCACGTAACTTCCGTTTACAACGTCACTAAGATGGAGCCGTTTAGTGTAGAAAGTGTCCATCGATCCATACTCAGTTTTGTGGACGTTTTAGTGACAAATTAGTGTGTATGGAGCACTACACTTCGCATACTAAGAATTGAGACGCAATTATGCACTAAAAATACTCACCACGAGTACGCAAGTATGTGATTTGAGACACAGCACAGGTGAGAGTTGAGATGTTGAGATGTTGAGATGTTGAGATGTTGAGATCAGATCAGATGTTGGCGATGTTTTCAGTTTCATTTTCGTTCAGTCACGAGTCCTTCGGGACATTTTTTCAACGATGCTCTTCAATGATTCCAGAACAACAATCAGAACAACACGTGTAACATCTGGACAAGGTTTTTACTAGTGGAGCTGAGATGAGAAAACAAAACCAGATAAATGTACTATTCTGTGTTTTTTTGACATTAGATTCATGGATACAATAATTCACAGTAATGACCAGTGAGGTATTAAAACATAAACGTGTTTTTTTTCAATGTAAAAAGTGAAAAATACTTTGAAATACCAGATTCAATTGGTCTCACTTCTGGTCTGCGACACGTATCTTCACTGAGGTCAGAGAAACAAAAGTTTCAAAGAGAAATCAAGCAAAGTTTCACGGAAACACTGACGTCCTGTCGACTCATCTGTCATCAGATCAGTGAATCCTCACCAGATGTCAAACGATAAAAGTACTGATTGTTTTCATCGATAATCGTAATAAAAATGATTCCGTGCTCGACCCCGGTGACCCCTGAACTGTTTCACAGCAGCGGGTCGGAGCAGTCGGTTGCATTCATTTCCATCGTGGCTGAAGGACCAAGAGAAACATCTTTTTTAGAAGATGTTCTAGAACATGAAGATCAGTTCCAAGAGTCACACTGACATGATCTAAAGGAAGGAAATCATTTTGGAAATAAATCATAGAAAATACACCAAAAATAAACCTTGTGAAAACCTGGAGTGTACTAGCGTTCTGCACACACACACTCTGACCTGTGACCCGTGACCTCTGACCCCTGCACTGAGTAAGTATAGAAACCAAAGAGAACTCCAGTCGATGCAGTGAGTCCTAAAGTTTTGTTGAAGGCAAGAAGTTCCTGCTTCAGGAAGTCAGGACAAGAACAAACGTCAAGTGTTTGAGGAGGAACTTCAGACAAAGCTTGACCTTTGACCTTCACCAAACCAAGGGGTCATAATGATTAGAATAAAAATCATAAAAAAAAAAGGTAAAATGACTCTTTTTTTCAGGGAGGAGTTCTGTGAGATATTCCGGGCCAAGGACAAGACCAGCATGAAGATGTACACGTGTAAAAAGTTCCTGAAGAAAGATGGAAGGAAAGTCCGCAAGGCTGCGAAGAACGAGATCCTGATCTTGAAGATGTGAGTGTTTGTGTCGTCCTTCTATGTGTCGTCCAGTCAAGTTTAACTTGCATCAGTAACAAATGTTGTCACTTTGACATCGACTAAATTCATCAATTTGAACAAGAAAGAAAGAAAAATGTCAGGAACGAAGCTTTGACGGTTAAACAACATCTCTGAGTTAAACACGTCTATAGTTTAATGAAATACACTTCTAGGTTAAACATCAACTAGTATCAACTCTGGTGTCATTAAACATCAACTAGTATCAACTCTGGTGTCATTAAACATTAACTAGTATCAACTCTGGTGTCATAAACATCAACTATATCAACTCGTGTCATAAAATCAACTAGTATCAACTCTGGTGTCATTAAAATCAACTAGTATCAATCTGGTGCATTAAACATCAACTAGTACAACTCTGGTGTCATTAAACATCAACTAGTATCAACTCTGGTGTCATTAAAATCAACTAGTATCAACTCTGGTTCATTAAAATCAACTAGTATAATCTGTGTCATTAAACATCAACTAGTATCAACTCTGGTGTCATTAAAATCAACTAGTATCAACTCTGGTGTCATTAAAATCAATAGTATACTCTGGTTTTCATGTAGTGAATGTTCTTCAAGACGCAGTAACTTCTCATCATGACCATGTTTTACACTTTATTACTTTATAAAGTTGCTCTGAAAGGACGAACGAGGGGTCTGCGATGACGAGTCCATTATGATGGAATAATTGCTTCACTCCTCCTCCAGCTGTAATCACACTTTGTTTATACAATGAGTAGCTTGGAGGTGGAGAACATTGATGACGCGCAGTGACAAACCTCCATGTTTGACCAATCACAGCAGAGTGGGTGTGGTTATGGTCAACAAGATTTCATCTTCAGAAAAACAAAGTGTCTTCAGTGGGCGGAGCTTAAGATCACACACACACTGATGATACAATAGAGTCACACATCACAACAACACACACACTGATGATACAATAGAGTCACACATCAAAACAACACCACACACTGATGATACAATAGAGTCACACATCACAACACACACACACACTGATGATACAATAGAGTCACACATCAAAACAACACACACACACACACTGATGATACAATAGAGTCACACATCACAACAAACACACACACTGATGATACAATAGAGTCACACATCACAACAACACACACACACTGATGATACAATAGAGTCACACATCACTTTAACACACACACACACACACACACGAACATACACACTTTAACACACACGCACACAAACTGATGATACAATACAGTCCAACATCACAACAACACACACTTTAACACACACACACATACACACTTTAATCAGGCTCTAAGAGAACAATGTTTATAAAAGATGTATTTCGGTCGCCGTGACTGAGAGTGTTGTTGAGAGTGTTGTTATCTCACACTAATCAATGACTCACTTCGTCCACTGATCACTGACACAATCTGCTGGTGTTTCTGTCGACAGTCTAGTTAACTGGTGTGTTTCAGGTGAACCTTCGTTTGCAGCTTTAACTCAGTCTTACTGAACCTGAAGCTGACGACACCTTATCTTCTGACGTGTCTGAAGCTCGTGATCAGGATCACAGGCGATGAGGCGAGAAGGTGTGATTTCAACAAATGACTCGCATCGAGCTGGAAATGATTCTTTAGAAAGTGAAGAAAGGAAACGAAGCATCCAATCACGAGCGGAGGATTTCGGCGAATCACGTGACTTTGAAAAAAGGTCAAGATGATTGACAGCTCGGCCTGGAAGCGTGTTTTCAATGACATGCAACGACAGATCAGACGATATGAAGGATCTCTGATTGGATTTTAAATGATATTTATGTCACTTTGACTCACATCCTGGTTCGACCTTCACCGAAGACTTGAAGGTTACTGTCAAAGCTCACGTTGAGTTATTCTGGGATGCACCACCTTGGCTTGCGTGGAGTGAATCCACCAGGACGTTCTTCACGTCATTGAAGCTGATCATGTGATCAGTGTCTCCTCAGAAATAGCTGAGATGGAATATTCATGCAGCTTCTACATGTGACGCTCCACAGAGATCTTCATGTTCCTCACGTCGTTTCTTCTGCGCGAACAGAGACACGAGTCTCTAAACAACACCTTCAGGATCCAGACGGAGCCGCGAGGAAGTGTCAGAAGAACCAGACGTGAGGAGCAGCTCAAGTGTTTGGATCCAGAGACTTGAGATGAATGTTGAGGAACAGCAGTTACCACAGGATGACGAGAAGTTCATCTTCTCCGTCGACGGCGATCAGGACGTGTTTTATTGAGCAACGGTTCGAACTAGAAAAACTTTTAAACTTTTTCTATTTAATTCAAGCAAACTTTGATGATAATCAACATCTACACTCTTGACGAGCGACACTTTGGTTGCTAAGATACGTCCCTGATCATCGATGAGAAAGAACTCCGGCAATTAATCTTTAAATGTTGAAAAATGTCTTATTTAAAGAAGGTTGAAGTTCATTTAAACTTGAAGAAACACTGACATCAACATCAATCAACATCTGAAGTTTAACAACAGATCACATGAGGATGAAAAGAATGATTCGACCTTCATTTACTGGTAACATTTCTTCGTTTGACTTCAGACGAACACAAGCAACAAATGAAAGATTGTGTTCCAGAGGTTTTCAGATGTTTACTCGTCTATCAGTGAAAGATCAATATGTTTCAATGACGTCCATACATGACAACCATCTGGATCCACTGAGCTTCTGAGGGTGTGTTTCGTGAACGTGGGATTTCCAACGAAAACATTAAATGACAATAATAAACTCAATTTAGTTCTATTGAGTAGAAACATCATTAAAACTGAGCAGATATTAAATATTCATCGACAAATTCACACAATTATTCAACCGAACCTCGACCTTCACGCTGCGACACAATCAATCCCTGGATCGAAACTTCTTCATGAGGAACATGATCATTTTCTTCTGCTGACTAACAGAGTGATGACCTTGAACCTTGACCTCTTCTTCCATCAGGGTCAAACATCCCAACATCCTCCAACTGATGGACGTGTTCGAGACCAAGAAGGAGTACTTCCTGTTCCTGGAGCTGTGAGTTCACCTTCCGCTCGACTCGTAGTGACGCACTTCTGAGGAAGGGGGCGCTGTTGCCCAGAGGTCACCCTGACTGTGTGTGACCTTCACGACCAGCATGTGTTCTCGCGATGATACCGACGCTCGTCTCCCAAGAGACGAGTCTTTTCTTGACTCAATGTTATCAAACCACAATATTCTTCACCATCGACACAAACATGTATTTAACAGAAAACTTGTTCTTCCTGTCAGTTTTGACGATAATGACTTGTTTCTATTCATCAGTTTGAGCCACTGTTGCTCGAGGGTCTCTTCGTTCATATGTTCCTCACTGAGGACTTCATTAAGTTCAAGATGAAATGTTGGGACAGCAAGAGAATTTGTTTTTAAAATTGAATAGAAAGATAACATGCACTGATGCTAGTAAAACGACTTATTAACTAACATGCACTGATGCTAGTAAGAACGACTTATTTAACTAACATGTCACTGATGCTAGTAAGAACTACTTATTTAACTAACATGCACTGATGCTAGTAAGAACGACTTATTTAACTAACATGCACTGATGCTAGTAAGAACTACTTATTTAACTAACATGCACTGATGCTAGTAAGAACGACTTATTTAACTAACATGCACTGATGCTAGTAAGAACTACTTATTTAACTAACATGCTACATGCACTGATGCTAGTAAGAACGACTTATTTAACTAACATGCACTGATGCTAGTAAGAACGACTTATTTAACTAACATGCACTGATGCTAGTAAGAACTACTTATTTAACTAACATGCACTGATGCTAGTAAGAACTTATTTAACTAACATGCACTGATGCTAGTAAGAACTACTTATTTAACTAACATGCACTGATGCTAGTAAGAACGACTTATTTAACTAACATGCACTGATGCTAGTAAGAACGACTTATTTAACTAACATGCACTGATGCTAGTAAGAACGACTTATTTAACTAACATGCACTGATGCTAGTAAGAACGACTTATTTAACTAACATGCACTGATGCTAGTAAGAACTACTTATTTAACTAACATGCACTGATGCTAGTAAGAACGACTTATTTAACTAACATGCACTGATGCTAGTAAGAACGACTTATTTAACTAACATGCACTGATGCTAGTAAGAACTACTTATTTAACTAACATGCACTGATGCTAGTAAGAACTACTTATTTAACTAACATGCACTGATGCTAGTAAGAACGACTTATTTAACTAACATGCACTGATGCTAGTAAGAACGACTTATTTAACTAACATGCACTGATGCTAGTAATAAGACTTATTTAACTAACATGCACTGATGCTAGTAAGAACGACTTATTTAACTAACATGCACTGATGCTAGTAAGAACGACTTATTTAACTAACATGCACTGATGCTAGTAAGAACGACTTATTTAACTAACATGCACTGATGCTAGTAAGAACGACTTATTTAACTAACATGCACTGATGCTAGTAAGAACGACTTATTTACTACTTATTTAACTAACATGCACTGATGCTAGTAAGAACGACTTATTTAACTAACATGCACTGATGCTAGTAAGAACGACTTATTTAACTAACATGCACTGATGCTAGTAAGAACTACTTATTTAACTAACATGCACTGATGCTAGTAAGAACGACTTATTTAACTAACATGCACTGATGCTAGTAAGAACTACTTATTTAACTAACATGCACTGATGCTAGTAAGAACTATTTAACTAACATGCACTGATGCTAGTAAGAACGACTTATTTAACTAACATGCACTGATGCTAGTAAGAACGACTTATTTAACTAACATGCACTGATGCTAGTAAGAACGACTTATTTAACTAACATGCACTGATGCTAGTAAGAACGACTTATTTAACTAACATGCACTGATGCTAGTAAGAACGACTTATTTAACTAACATGCACTGATGCTAGTAAGAACGACTTATTTAACTAACATGCACTGATGCTAGTAAGAACTGACTTATTTAACTAACATGCACTGATGCTAGTAAGAAGTACTTATTTAACTAACATGCACTGATGCTAGTAAGAACGACTTATTTAACTAACATGCACTGATGCTAGTAAGAACGACTTATTTAACTAACATGCACTGATGCTAGTAAGAACGACTTATTTAACTAACATGCACTGATGCTAGTAAGAACGACTTATTTAACTAACATGCACTGATGCTAGTAAGAACGACTTATTTAACTAACATGCACTGATGCTAGTAAGAACGACTTATTTAACTAACATGCACTGATGCTAGTAAGAACGACTTATTTAACTAACATGCACTGATGCTAGTAAGAACGACTTATTTAACTAACATGCACTGATGCTAGTAAGAACGACTTATTCAAAGACGTTAATACTATCGCACATGTTTGGATGTCAACGAGGTCCCTGACAAAGTTGTGCGTCATCTCAACACAACACTCGGTGTGTCTTCCAGAGCCACAGGCCGGGAGGTCTTCGACTGGATCCTGGACCAGGGCTACTACTCGGAGAGAGACACCAGTAATGTTGTACGCCAGGTCCTGGAGGCCGTGGCCTACCTTCACTCGCTGAACATCGTCCACAGAAACCTCAAGGTGAGAGTCACATGACTCTTGTGTCACAGCAGTGGAGTTGAGCAGATGAACGGCAAGTTTCAACTGTTTTTGTGTTAAAGTCAACTTTAAAATGAACAAGAAATCCGAAGGAAAAAAAGAACCGTGTGCGTGAACATGAAGAAATGAACCTTCTAATGAAAATTCATCCAAAAATATGGGGCGATAAAAAACTTTACATTCTGGGTGATTTTTCTTTTGTGTGGAAAAGTGTGGAACTAGTTTTTACATATTACAGCCAATTAACTTATTTATGTGGCCCATCAATCCTGGGCTGGAAGATATCCATGGCTGCACTAAAGCAGCAGCAGCTCTCGACACACACTTTTATTTCCGCGCCTCATTAATCCTGACACAGCATCTTGCAACATTCATTCACACGAGTCCTGAAGTCAGGAGCTCCAGTTAAACACATGTCGCTTCAGTTGGAGAACCTGGTCTACTACAACCGTCTGAAGCACTCCAAGATCGTCATCAGTGACTTCCATCTGGCCAAGCTGGAGAACGGGCTCATCAAAGACCCGTGCGGGACACCCGAGTATCTGGGTGAGAGTCCAGCAGATCCACAGTCAAGTGAGATGTTGTCGTGATGGACGTGCCTTCTTCTCGCAGCTCCTGAGGTGGTCGGCAGACAGAGATATGGACGACCGGTGGACTGTTGGGCGACAGGAGTCATCATGTACATCCTGTGAGCCTCACATTCATCTTCTTAAATCACACGACTTTAAAACCACTCGTGAAGGATCGAGACTCAACATGATTCATTCATTAGATTCTGCATTAGTGGCTGAAATACACAGTATTATGTATTCATGACATGAGATCAGCACATAAGTGACCAGGTTTTTAAATGTTAAGAAAACTGTGGTTTTATCAAATAAATACTTTTGTAATTTTAGATCATTTGCTCCTGGAACCTTAAATTGCTGAGGCTGGTAGTAGTTTAGATAGCATAGCATAGCTTAAAATAGCATAACATAGAATAAGATATCATAGCATAGCATAAAATAGCATAGCATAGAATAAGATACCATAGCGTAGCATAAAATAGCATAGCATAAAATAAGATATCATAGCATAGCATAAAATAGCATAGCATAGAATAACATAGCATAGAATAGCATAGCATAGAATAAGATATCATAGCATAGCATAGAATAAAATAGCACAGCATAGCATAAAACAGCATAACATAGAATAGCATAGCTAGCAAAGCATAAAATAGCATAGCATAGCATACCATAGAATAAGATATCATAGCATAGCATAAAATAGCATAGCATAGAATAAGATACCATAGCGCAGCATAAAGCTCTAAATAAGATACCCAAAGCAGAACATAGCAAAATAGCAAGCAAAATAAGATATCAAGCATAGCATAGAATACTAGCCAGCATCATAAAACATCTTCTAAGCTAAAATTCTATATTTTTTTTAATAGTATAATTAAATAAAAAATAGCATAAATAGCAATAAAATAGCATAGCATAGCATACCATAGAATAAGATATCATAGCATAGCATAAAATAGCATAGCATAGAATAACATAGCATAGCATAAAATAGCATAGCATTGAATAGCATAGCATAGAATAACATAGCGCAGAATAGCATAAAAGAGCATAACATAGCATAGCATAGCTAGCATACTATAGCATAGCATAGCATAGAATAGCATACCATATTCTAGCATAGAATAACATGTGTCAGTACAGGATTACCACAATTACAATATTCACACGAGCGCACCAGCCTCTCTAACTCCGTCCGAAACCTGACAGAAACACTCGATCACAGTTTAGATCGCACTACAGTATTGACAAACGTGAAATGACGATGTTTTGGCGGATGTGACGTATCATGTTAAAAAATATAACTTTGTTGAAAAAACAGAAAACAAAGTGAACGTTGTTTTACACTGATCAGCGAGGTAAATGAAAACCAAATGAAATCTACTTTTTCTAGCGAAAACGTGTTGTTCAGGATCAGTTGTCAATACTTCGACAATATTTCAAACACAATCCAAGACACAAACGGCTCAGATAAAGAGTTAATGTTGTGCATCAGCAACATGTCGGTGACGGTTCTGTCGGTCCAGGCTGTCAGGAAACCCTCCCTTCTACGACGAGACGGACGACGACGACTATGAAAACCACGACAAAAACCTCTTCCGCAAGATCCTGGCGGGAGATTACGAGTTCGACTCCCCGTACTGGGACGACATCTCCGACTCAGGTATCTTCTCTAACAAGCGTGAACTGTCGACGCGTCACTGTCGGCCAGAAAAGCCGCTCCATCCATAGAACAAAAGCCTCTTCGCTGATGTTTCTGTTTCTGACAGCAAAGAGTCTGGTGACGCGTTTGATGGAAGTGGATCAAGACCAGAGACTGACGGCGCAGGAGGCCATAAACCACGAGTGGTAGGAAACTTGTGTTTGTCAAAGCATCGTCACTATAGACCTGAACCTTGACTACAACCAAGAGCCGTGGAGGTGAATCTCATGATAACATGATAAACATTCATATCCGACGATCATTCGATTACCCGAGGAGAAGATCAATATCATGGACCGAGAGAATCAGCATTTATTTTAATTTAGGAACGACTCCTGAAGAGATTCTTTCCAGCTTCGTCAGGAATATTATTTTGAGGAGAAACTTACCGTATTTTCCGGACTATAAGTCGCAGTTTTTGTTTTTTATAGTATTTTCTTTGTTCATATATTGTCCGGGGGGGCGACTTATACTCTGGAGCGACTTATACTCTGGAGCGACTTCTGTGTGAAATTATTACCACATTATTACCGGTATATCATTTCACATGTTATTTTCACACTAAACCACCAGAGGGCGCTCTAGGCCTGTGTTGATCATTTCCACGTAGAAGAGGAAGCATCTTCTACCTCCGGAGTTAGTTAGTTGTTTAAAAGTGACACGAGGATGAAGAGTTATTTGGAGTTACACGGATGGTTTGGTAAACTAGTTAGTTATTGATGCTATAGTTCTCTGAATAACTCTTCATATGTTATGTTAACATACCAGGTTCTCACTTCATGTAACGTAACGTACAATTATTCTGTTGTTGCCTCTAGTTTTATTTTAAATTCTCTTTCAAGATCACATGTTCTTGGTGTTGGATTTTATCAAATACATTTCCCCCAAAATGCGACTTATACTCCAGTGAGACTTATATATGTTTTTACTTCTTTATTATGCATTTTATGGCTGGAGCGACTCGTGCTCCGGAGACACTTATAGTCCGGAAAATACGGTAATCAGGATCATTGAAGCACAGGAACAAGATGTTCGGTTAAAGAGGAAGTGATGTCGTTCACAGGTGGATGAACGTTAGTTTCTCAGCGTGATCCTGTGAGACGGAAGCAGTTCTTCAAGATCCCGAAACAAAACGCACTGGATCCGGAAACATAACTTTACTCATTAGTCTACAAGTCGACGAACAAACTCACTGAAGAACTACAATTATAAACGTCAACTAAATGACTAAAAAAAAAGACTTGTTTCACCATCAGTGCTGGAGAATATCACTCGTTTTTTTAAACCTTCAAAGGATTTCAAGCAAAATTCAAACTTCCTTTTAAGCTCACGCTCATGTCGACTCAACGTTGATCTATGGTTTTATATAGTTCCAGCAGAAATGTTTGTCTGTACGATCGAAACCAACATCTAAACACCTCCATACGTCTGTAAGGTCTTTACTGAAGCTCCAGGTGACAAGAATGATCAGAAAAATCTTAATCAATAACTAACTTTAAACGAACTGAATATCGGCGGGAGCTCCGGTGTAGTCGTGCGTCGTTTTTGGGCGAAGAAAAGTGAGCAACGAGCACGATGTGGATTTTATATAGAACAACATTTCTGCTTTAACTCCACATGACATGAGAGAAGATCATGAGTGAGGTTTAAATTCTGGGTGAACTTCAAGTATACTAGACTATAATGAGAAACAAACAGCTGGAGATACAAAACAAATGACACCTGTGTTGATATCAAACAAGAACATCTTTGTAAAATGTCAAAAACACAAGAATAAAGTTGACGTTTCAATCATGGTTTCACCTCCAGGATCTCTGGTGGTGCAGCTTCAGACAAGAACATCAAGGAGAACGTCTGCGCGCAGATTGAGAAGAACTTCGCCCGAGCCAAGTGGAAGGTGAGCGTCTTCCTCCCGAGCGTCTTCCTCCCGAGCGTCCCTCAGAGTCTGAGCTTCCTCGTCCGTCCGCAGAAAGCCGTTCGCGTGACCACCATCATGAAGAGACTCCGAGCCCCCGATCACGGCGAGTCCAGGGCGGCCAGTCCGGCAGCCGGAGCCCCCGCCGACCCCACCGCCCCTCAGGCCGCGGCCGACCCCTGCGTGCCGACCCCCGCCGCCGCGGCGCCCGAGGGTCCCGCCGCAGAATCGGACCAGGCGGCGCCCGTCGCGGCGCCCGAGGCGGCGCCCGAGGCGGCGCCACCGCAGCCGAGCCCGGAACCACAGGAGCCGTCGCGCTGCAACGGCGACGCCCTTCATGCGGACCCGGACGCCGGGACCGGACTGGGTTAGACCACCTGTTGACCTGTGACGACCAAGACCGCGACACTCCTGCACTCTGTACATTCGCTGCTAGCATGGTGACACAGACTCTGCTTCTCTTAACTTCAGTATTAGCTCCAGAGGCTGCTTTCCCCGAGTGATGTTGCTTCTTTACCGTGGATCCGTCTCTGGATCCGCAGCTGAACCCACACGAGGAGGGAATACTCTTTATCGTTCATGGTTTTGGGTTGAAGGAGGTTTTGACTCGTGTGTCTTTAACGTGTCCTTCGATGACCAGCGTAGATGAAATATTGCTTTAGAATCTTCACTCATGTCTTTATTCCCGTCCAGAACGCTCTTGTAGGACAAGCCATGTTAAGAATCCCACGTTATGCAAGACACACGTTTTCAGGCACAAACACTTCTTAAAATCAACCTTTTTTATCTTCTCTCAGAGTTTACTTTGTGAGACAAATGCATGAATTTATTCCAAAATCTTTTCCTCTTATGGACAGTGTTGCTAAACAATCGAGGCTCTTCGGAATATATGTGTGTTTGTTTAAAATACAAAGAAACAAAGTGAAGTTTGACAAACACAAGAATCAACTTTGTCTTTTATTACAAAACTGTTCAACATTAATAGTAAAACAGTTTATTCACAGGTTAACCTCTTGCCTGTTTGAGACACTGGCTCCTGCAAGGATTTGAGTTACGTCGTCAGTTGCTCATGATGTCACAAACAGTGTCTTTGTAACAGCCACAAAAACAAAAGTATTATAAGATGATATATTAAAGCACAGAACAGCCATAAATAAAGATTTAACTAGTGTATTAATATATTAAATGAAAGTTCTACGTGTAAATGCTTCAAAAAAGAAAACAAATGAATGTTTTCACGACACTTGAGTTCTCGCTGATCTTTTTCAATATATTTAAGACACTTTTGTTTGAAAGACTCAAGAAAAGACTCAAAAAGCCAAGATTTTCAGCTGAAATTCTGCAAAAAGACGAGTGTTTTCAGGCAGAAATACATTTTCTCTTAAACCACACACACTTTCCATCACTTTAGGCGAGTCGTATGGAGGTGGAACAGACGACCAAAGACGTCCTTGTATCAACAACATCTCTTCGTTCTCCACCGATTTGTTCTGCTGCGAGAACGTGTCTAAAGTTGAAATTATTATCACCCAAGAAAACTGTGTCGTGGATCAAGAGGTTTGAGGGACATTTTCGATGCCTAAACTTAACACTCGCTTTAACATATTAGGATGATTTTGTTGTTGTTATTTTCTATCTTGGCAGCTCGACACGTAAGCACATGGTTCGTTCACTTCCTGCTCAGGAAAGAATCTCACAGCTGTAAAGATTCTGTACATAGAGACCTTCGTAGAAGTAGCCGAACCCGCATGTATTCTCTCTCCGGATGAACATGTGCTTCATCCGCGGCTACAAGCCATGCTAACGTTGCTAACGCTGTTCCTTTCCCGTCCACCGCCGAGACGCCGTCGTCTCCGTCACGCGTAGACAAGAACTTCATTAGATCAGTTCTATGCAGCGAGTATTTGTAGCTTCCTTTTCTTTCTTAGACAAACTAGTTCCGTGACTCGTTACGCCACAAATGTCTTAATATTATTTCAACTGTACAAACAAAACGTGCATTAACTGACCATGTGTGGCTTTCATCGAGGACATCGGTTTGTCGGGGCCTTGACCCTTGACCTTTTTCACACCGATAACATTTGACATTTTTAATTGAGTTCCACACTTGAGTGTCTCTTGGCTTGTGTTAGTGGGTCCCGTATGATATAGATAAATACATACAGAGTTTTCTGTAGAAGGAGCAATATATTCGACTTTAGAAACTGTGATCATTGATGTTCTGAGTAGATGATCGTCCTCGTACCTGTTGACGTCCGAGGAGCTCGGCATACATTTGTTTCATCTGTTATGTTGCTATTATTATTGATGTTCAGGAGGGTCGTTATTTGAATCAGCGTTGATCTTGTTGACCAACGATGAGAATGAACAAATAATAATGATGACGATGAGACATTAACCATCACAACTATATCATTACAGTTCATCGTTAACTTAATACCATCGTTTCTGGACCATAAGCTGCAGCTGTTTTCTCACACGTTCATCTCACCAAGAGTTAAAAACACACAGTGTTTGGTTGTTAAACCAGATCCACTGTCTTTAAATCAGAAAAATCGATGAGTCATTATCTCGTCTACATCCAGCTGTTTTACTGTCGTGTTCCAGGCACTGCGAGGGAAATATTGATTTAAAACTTAAATTCAAACACTTCTGTAAACCATGTGATGTTTACACATCCTGGTCCACAGAAGTAGTTTTGGTTTTAAGTGGGCGTGGCTTATCTTCAGGTGCGGCCTGTGGTCCAGGATGACTTTGACGACCCGACAATGTAACAAATACACAGTGTATGCCCGGCTTCACACACCATTAACACTTTATCGCACAAATTTACTGTGATTCAGGATTCGGCGTTGTTTTGTTGTCGGATGAGTCGCACAACATTTGTATAGACTTTTGATCAAAAAGGGACATTTGCTACGAAGGATCATATTTCTTACTTTTATTGATCTTGTATTTTATTGATAATATATATATATATTGATTGGTCTGCAGGCCGGTCATGTACTTCTTCTGTTCAACGAGAGGCTTTATTTACTTCTGTGTCTACAGAGAAGAGGCGTCAACGTTTCTACACGTGAGGGTTCCATCCAATTACACGCAGTTGCACTACATAACCACTAGAGGGCTCCACCTCCATATTAAGTAAGTAAATACAGCAAAACAAGTAGTTATCAGACAAACATGTTTATTTTCACAGACCCATTTCAAATACTAAATTATAGTCAACATAGCAGATAAAACACACAACTTAATTCACTGTATTTTCACACTATACACACATAACCCTTTTCGACACTTTCTCGAAGTCAACCCTGCGCTGTATTGGCCTGAAGTATTCATTCTTGTACTCACTGACCTCTAACCAAATTGAATGAGGTACATGGTACTCTGTTGGCGAGCTGCTCCCCGAGTCACTGTAGTTTTAACTCGGATTCTCATAGTATTACTCCACGAGTCAATGCAGTATTACTCTGCGTGGATCCATAGTAATAGTACTACAGACTGCACTATATAAATTTAGGGACATGTTTAAACCTGTATAAGTACAATAAACACTTACTAGTGTTACTAGTAAAATTGTTGTACTTGTCGTATATTTTAACATTCATCATAAAAGCTTGTGAGTCGTCGTAGTCTCAAAACTTTATTGACATTACAGTCTAGCGTCTAAACAAACACACCTCATTGGTCGACAGCAGCAATTTATACATTTGTATCCGTGAGAAACGAACGAGGAGAAAACGAAAGATGGATTCTTCTACACAGTAATATCCTATAAGTGTTGACACGTGTAGACGTCGACTCCTCTTCACACATCATGACTCATGTTGTTCACGATGGAAAACGTCACAAGACTCTTCTCTGGGTTCCTCACTTCCTGTAGCACCTCCAGGTGTTTCTGTAACTGTGATGTTGGACCAGAGGTCGCCTGAAGGTCCTTGCATTCGTGAGCTCTTGTATTGTATCTTCGACGAGTCGATGACTTCGATGGTAATAAAAACTCAACTCATCCGTCTCAGCGACTGTTTGTGCTGAAATGTTTTGGACCATGATTTCTTGGAGGAGATGGTGAACAGCTTGCTCTCTCTCTCGCTCTCTCTCTCGCTCTCTCTCTCGCTCTCTCGCCTCCGAACCCAGCGAGAGCATCTGTGTTGCAGCTTTTGTCTCGGTGCGAACTTGAGCTTCCAGAAATCCCTGCAGTGTCATTTGCCGGCACTTCTGGATACTCGAGTCACTTTCCCTCGGAATAGAAATGCTCTTGTCAGGCTCCTCTGGCTCGTCGCAGCTTCCTCTCCAGAGGTTGGTGCTTCTGCGTTGCATCCACTCGCGTCGACTCCAGGGATCGGTTTCCTCGCAGTCCTGGTGACTCACTGTTATGCTCCAGTGAGAGGCGGCGATGAGAACAATCATATCTGATCAACATAAAAACAAATGACATCATCCGTCCACGGATTCACCTGCACATGTGCCGACTGTCAAATCATCATGGAAGTAGTTTGAAGAGCTCGTCGAAAACCTGTCAATACGACATGTATCACGATACAGGCTCAACGATACACAGCCTGAATATTTGCATGTATATTGTAAATAAAAACATCATTTATTTTACACCCACTTGTTTTTAGCATTGAGTTCAATGTGACCTCGAGGAACTCACTTGCACAACACACGTGCGATAGAAGCAAAGCAGAGACGCAGCCGCTCTCACCCCAGAGAGATGGAGTCATTCTTAAAGTTTAATTCACATGTTCCTCGTCCCTTCATCCCCTAAAACTGAAATGTAAGTAAGTAAGTAATATTTATTTATATAGTGCTTTTCCAGACCAGGGTCACAAAGCGCTTAAACAATCAAAACAATACTCAAAAAAGTACATGCTTTAAAGATCAAGATAATACTGAGAACAATACAGCAGTTCCAGAAAATTAAGGAAAAGCCTGAACAAATAGAAATGTCTTAAGATGTTTCTTAAAGGAGTCAGTAGATCCATCAAGTCAAAGAGAGAGAAGATCGTTCCAAAGCTTAGGAGCAACAGCCTGAAAAGATTTCTCTCCTCTGGTCCTGAACCGTGTGCATGGAACCATAAGTAGATTCTGATCCACAGACCTCAGAGCCCGAGCTGGGGTGTAAGGCTGGATCAGATCAGTGATGTGTCTTTCATTCTCACGCTCCATTCTTCCCTCACTCGTCAATAAGACACAGAGATACTCAAACTCCTTCACTTGGAGAAGGAACTCGTCCCGAACCCGAAGAAAACACCTCATCATGCAACGTCTGAGAACCATGGACTCAGATTTGTACGATCTGAATTTCATCCACTTGTCTCCAACAGCTCCAGTCCTCATCTGATGAAACAGAACCCGATGAATATACAAAATAAAGTAACAGAATGATTGGTTTTAAAGTATCTTGAACAATTATATATGTTTCATAAAAATACTAAAAGTGTTGTTCACATGCAATGTTCTGCATAAATATGAACAAAGATGATCTTAAACAACAACAGTACAATAGTAAGTATAAAACAAATGACATATACTCAAAGTAAATAAATAATACATTGTGACGAACACAATGATAAAAAATAAGAAACAGAAACAGTGATTTCTATGAGGCTGTAGTTGCTCAACACGTCTCTATCCTGCCATCTGCTGGACGACGATGAGCAGCGCAGTATGAACAGACCATATTATTCTCACTGAGCGTCAGCAGGGGGCGCTGTTGTCTCCTCGTCGTGAGTGCGTCTCACTTCTCTCGTTTGAATTATTGACAAAGTCCAGACGAACAATCCAGAAGTAAACGCATGAGTCTCCGTGATCCTCGAACCACAGAGAGCGAGAAGATCCTCATCCAAGTGATGGTGAAGATGAGAAGAGAACGAAGGTTTCTTATCAAACACTGAGACTTCTGTGAGGAGCAACATGTTAGATACTGACTCAGTCTTCTGTGAGGAGCAACATTAGATACTGACTCAGTCTTCTGTGAGGAGCAACATTAGATACTGACTCAGTCTTCTGTGAGGAGCAACATTAGATACTGACTCAGTCTTCTGTGAGGAGCAACATTAGATACTGACTCAGTCTTCTGTGAGGAGCAACATTAGATACTGACTCAGTCTTCTGTGAGGAGCAACATTAGATACTGACTCAGTCTTCTGTGAGGAGCAACATTAGATACTGACTCAGTCTTCTGTGAGGAGCAACATTAGATACTGACTCAGTCTTCTGTGAGGAGCAACATTAGATACTGACTCAGTCTTCTGTGAGGAGCAACATTAGATACTGACTCAGTCTTCTGTGAGGAGCAACATTAGATACTGACTCAGTCTTCTGTGAGGAGCAACATTAGATACTGACTCAGTCTTCTGTGAGGAGCAACATTAGATACTGACTCAGTCTTCTGTGAGGAGCAACATTAGATACTGACTCAGTCTTCTGTGAGGAGCAACATTAGATACTGACTCAGTCTTCTGTGAGGAGCAACATTAGATACTGACTCAGTCTTCTGTGAGGAGCAACATTAGATACTGACTCAGTCTTCTGTGAGGAGCAACATTAGATACTGACTCAGTCTTCTGTGAGGAGCAACATTAGATACTGACTCAGTCTTCTGTGAGGAGCAACATTAGATACTGACTCAGTCTTCTGTGAGGAGCAACATTAGATACTGACTCAGTCTTCTGTGAGGAGCAACATTAGATACTGACTCAGTCTTCTGTGAGGAGCAACATTAGATACTGACTCAGTCTTCTGTGAGGAGCAACATTAGATACTGACTCAGTCTTCTGTGAGGAGCAACATTAGATACTGACTCAGTCTTCTGTGAGGAGCAACATTAGATACTGACTCAGTCTTCTGTGAGGAGCAACATTAGATACTGACTCAGTCTTCTGTGAGGAGCAACATTAGATACTGACTCAGTCTTCTGTGAGGAGCAACATTAGATACTGACTCAGTCTTCTGTGAGGAGCAACATTAGATACTGACTCAGTCTTCTGTGAGGAGCAACATTAGATACTGACTCAGTCTTCTGTGAGGAGCAACATTAGATACTGACTCAGTCTTCTGTGAGGAGCAACATTAGATACTGACTCAGTCTCTAGTCTTCTGAGGAGCAACATTAGATACTGACTCAGTCTTCTGTGAGGAGCAACATTAGATACTGACTCAGTCTTCTGTGAGGAGCAACATTAGATACTGACTCAGTCTTCTGTGAGGAGCAACATTAGATACTGACTCAGTCTTCTGTGAGGAGCAACATTAGATACTGACTCAGTCTTCTGTGAGGAGCAACATTAGATACTGACTCAGTCTTCTGTGAGGAGCAAACATTAGATACTGACTCAGTCTTCTGTGAGGAGCAACATTAGATACTGACTCAGTCTTCTGTGAGGAGCAACATTAGATACTGACTCAGTCTTCTGTGAGGAGCAACATTAGATACTGACTCAGTCTTCTGTGAGGAGCAACATTAGATACTGACTCAGTCTTCTGTGAGGAGCAACATTAGATACTGACTCAGTCTTCTGTGAGGAGCAACATTAGATACTGACTCAGTCTTCTGTGAGGAGCAACATTAGATACTGACTCAGTCTTCTGTGAGGAGCAACATTAGATACTGACTCAGTCTTCTGTGAGGAGCAACATTAGATACTGACTCAGTCTTCTGTGAGGAGCAACATTAGATACTGACTCAGTCTTCTGTTTGAGGAGCAACATTAGATACTGACTCAGTCTTCTGTGAGGAGCAACATTAGATACTGACTCAGTCTTCTGTGAGGAGCAACATTAGATACTGACTCAGTCTTCTGTGAGGAGCAACATTAGATACTGACTCAGTCTTCTGTGAGGAGCAACATTAGATACTGACTCAGTCTTCTGTGAGGAGCAACATTAGATACTGACTCAGTCTTCTGTGAGGAGCAACATTAGATACTGACTCAGTCTTCATTGAGGAGCAACATTAGATACTGACTCAGTCTTCTGTGAGGAGCAACATTAGATACTGACTCAGTCTTCTGTGAGGAGCAACATTAGATACTGACTCAGTCTTCTTTGAGGAGCAACATTAGATACTGACTCAGTCTTCTGTGAGGAGCAACATTAGATACTGACTCAGTCTTCTTTGAGGAGCAACATTAGATACTGACTCAGTCTTCTGTGAGGAGCAACATTAGATACTTACTCAGTCTTCTGTGAGGAGCAACATTAGATACTGACTCAGTCTTCTTTGAGGAGCAACATTAGATACTGACTCAGTCTTCTGTGAGGAGCAACATTAGATACTGACTCAGTCTTCTGTGAGGAGCAACATTAGATACTGACTCAGTCTTCTGTGAGGAGCAACATTAGATACTGACTCAGTCTTCTGTGAGGAGCAACATTAGATACTGACTCAGTCTTCTGTGAGGAGCAACATTAGATACTGACTCAGTCTTCTGTGAGGAGCAACATTAGATACTGACTCAGTCTTCTGTGAGGAGCAACATTAGATACTGACTCAGTCTTCTGTGAGGAGCAACATTAGATACTGACTCAGTCTTCTGTGAGGAGCAACATCAGATGTCGACTCACAGGGATGTATGGACGTCGACACTGGTGTCTTTGAGACTCTGACCTCAGATGTAGCTCCACAACTCCTACTCATGTCGTCGAGGCGCTGATAGGGATCGGGTCACGAGGAGAACAGAGGTCCGTTCATCCAGAAATGAAACATTCTTCAGGGCTCAGATGTCATCTGATGACTGGAGCTCTGAGCTGAAACCAAACCACTGGCCTGATAAGATGTAGATATGCTGTCATCTCTCCAGGGTCGATTGATGTGATGAAGCTCTGCATGAAAGTTCTGAGGGTCTCTGTTCGAAAGGCTGTGTTTGCATGACAAGGAAACAGATCCACTGCTGAGGTCGTGTTCATAACCTGGAGCTGAACAAGTTCTGTAACATATTTGTGACTTAAATAAAAAAACTAACGGCAAAAAAAAACTTTGGTAAAAGTTAAATTGTCACTTTTGTTCTAGAGTTCATGTTGGTTGATGTCAACGTAGATAAAGTATTTGATTTATTAAGATTATTGACGTCAACTATGTTACAGAGACGTGAACGATTGTTAAAAGATACGACAAGTACAACAATTGTACACGTATATAAGTGTTTATTACTTAAACAGGGTTTAACTATTTGGAAATGACTAAATGTAGTGTGGATTCGCAGTATTACCCCACCAGGTATAATACTACGGAGCTTCACAGAGTAACACTACGATGACTTGCGGCTTCCTAGTTTACATTTGAAAGATTTTTGAGCGCCGTGTATCACATAAAATCGGTTTGTGGTCAACCACGATTAAAAAGTAAGTTTCATGAGCTGCCCTGAAGATTTTTGAAAAAGATTTAAGGATTTTAAGTGCACCTCATAGTCTGAAACATATGGTAAAGGTATTTGTGTGATTCATCTGTTATGAAGGCTGTAATTGAGTCAAAGAATAAATAACTAGCGTCTGATAACTACTGGAAGGGTTTTAATATAATGGGATTAGGTGTTTGAATGGAGACAGAACCCTCTAGTGGTTGTACAGCACAACTGCGTGTAATCAGTTACACAACGGTTACAACCCTCGACTTAATGTGTAGAAAATATTGTAAATGTTGACACTAATTTCTTTGGCACAAAAACTCATGTTCTTTCACTATAAATAAACTATTAAGTTAAGGTTTAATTAACATATGTAGATCATTTAACATAAGAAACATGTTTGACTTGAAGAAAAGAAAGTCGATCTCCATCAAACCAGCTTCTTCCAGAAACAACTGCCATGAATAATGAAACAGTCGTCGTGACATTTGGGGAAACACAGCCTTGTTAATTATTTACACACACTTTGTTCTGCCCAAATATTTATACTGTGAGCAGCAGATACTCGTCGTGAATCATACATGCAGGTGAGATCCTCGACCACAAGATCATCCCTGGACTGTCCACGAACAAATCCTTCTGAGAAACACCAGTGCTGTGTCTCAAATCACATATTTGTGTACTTCAACTTAGTAGTTTTAGTGCATAAGTGCGTCTCAATTCTTAGTATGTAAATGTAGTGCTCCATACACACTAGATTGTACTAAAACGCCCACAAAACTGTGTTTGAATCGATGGACACTTTCTACCATAAACGTCCATAAACCATCTTAGTGACGTTGACATTGTAAATGGAAGTTAATATATATATATATATATATATATATATTCATATACTTACAGGTGTATTTTCAGCAGCAGTAGGAGGACGACACGTCTTCGCTGCTGATAAGGCGTAAACATCATATTTCTTGATACAAACCAAACGTACTGCCAGCAGGTGGCGCTAGTGTTCCTACAGCTGGTTGAAATCATCCTTAAATAGTAGTAGAAGAAGAAGCTGTCGCGTCATTTCCTGTTAGTATGTAGCAGCAGAGTTTGATTTGAGACATACTATCTGTGAATAATTAGTTACTAGTTAGTACGTACACTATCCTGATGCATACTAACTTCTAGTATACTAAGAGAAGTATGTTTGAGACATACTATCTGTGGAGAATTAGTTACTAGTTAGTACATAGACTAACCAGTGCACTAAGAGAAGTATGCGAGATACAGCACTTCAGTTAATCCAACCATGACATCAAAACACTGATTCACGTTCACACAATATTTGTCAAACACTGCAGACTCGACAGGTGTGTGTCTGTCCTTGAATGAACGTAAGCAAATACGTGATCATCGTCTGATCATGAGATCCAAGAAAACATATTTTACAGATTCAACTTAGTGCCACAAGAAGGAAGTAACGGACGGTTGGTCTCAGATTTTTGACCAGGTTTAACTGAACCAAATGTGTAACTTTTAAGAACTCTAACGTTGAGTAGATTAAATAAATACACAAACATCAGTTCAGTCAGTAACAAAAGTTAAACCTTTGATTCAAACTATTTTAGGCTCATCTTCAGTCAGAGCACAGTAGAGATACACAAGTACATACACATCCTTTGGCGAACTCACCTGTCCTTCCAGAAGTTTGTCATCACCTCAGGTGTGCGACTCTCACAGGTGTGCGTCTCTCACAGTTGTGTGTCTCTCACAGGTGTGCGTCTCTCACAGGTGTGTGTCTCTCACAGGTGTGTGTCTCTCACAGGTGTGTGTCTCACAGGTGTGTGTCTCTCACAGGTGTGTGTCTCTCACAGGTCTGTGTCTCACAGGTGTGTGTCTCTTACAGGTGTGTGTCTCTCACAGGTGTGTGTCTCTCACAGGTCTGTGTCTCTCACAGGTGTGTGTCTCTCACAGGTGTGTGTCTCACAGGTGTGTGTCTCTCACAGGTCTGTGTCTCCCAGGTGTGTGTCTCTCACAGGTGTGTGTCTCTCACAGGTCTGTGTCTCACAGGTGTGTGTCTCACAGGTGTGTGTCTCTCACAGGTGTGTGTCTCACAGGTGTGTGTCTCTCACAGGTGTGTGTCTCACAGGTGTGTGTCTCTCACAGGTCTGTGTCTCACAGGTGTGTGTCTCTCACAGGTATGTGTCTCACAGGTGTGTGTCTCACAGGTGTGTGTCTCTCACATGTCTGTGTCTCACAGGTGTGTGTCTCTCACAGGTGTGTGTCTCTCACAGGTGTGTGTCTCACAGGTGTGTGTCTCACAGGTGTGTGTCTCTCACAGGTCTGTGTCTCACAGGTCTGTGTCTCACAGGTCTGTGTCTCACAGGTGTGTGTCTCACAGGTGTGTGTCTCTCACAGGTGTGTGTCTCACAGGTGTGTGTCTCACAGGTGTGTGTCTCTCACAGGTCTGTGTCTCACAGGTGTGTGTCTCTCACAGGTGTGTGTCTCACAGGTGTGTATCTCACAGGTCTGTGTCTCACAGGTGTGTGTCTCACAGGTGTGTGTGTCTCACAGGTGTGTGTCTCTCACAGGTCTGTGTCTCACAGGTGTGTCTCTCACAGGTGTGTGTCTCTCACAGGTGTGTGTCTCTCACAGGTCTGTGTCTCACAGGTGTGTGTCTCTTACAGGTGTGTGTCTCTCACAGGTGTGTGTCTCTCACAGGTCTGTGTCTCTCACAGGTGTGTGTCTCTCACAGGTGTGTGTCTCACAGGTGTGTGTCTCTCACAGGTCTGTGTCTCCCAGGTGTGTGTCTCTCACAGGTGTGTGTCTCTCACAGGTCTGTGTCTCACAGGTGTGTGTCTCACAGGTGTGTGTCTCTCACATGTCTGTGTCTCACAGGTGTGTGTCTCTCACAGGTGTGTGTCTCTCACAGGTGTGTGTCTCACAGGTGTGTGTCTCACAGGTGTGTGTCTCTCACAGGTCTGTGTCTCACAGGTCTGTGTCTCACAGGTCTGTGTCTCACAGGTCTGTGTCTCACAGGTGTGTGTCTCACAGGTGTGTGTCTCTCACAGGTGTGTGTCTCACAGGTGTGTGTCTCACAGGTGTGTGTCTCTCACAGGTCTGTGTCTCACAGGTGTGTGTCTCTCACAGGTGTGTGTCTCACAGGTGTGTATCTCACAGGTCTGTGTCTCACAGGTGTGTGTCTCACAGGTGTGTGTGTCTCACAGGTGTGTGTCTCTCACAGGTGTGTGTCTCTCACAGGTGTGTGTCTCACAGGTGTGTGTCTCTCACAGGTGTGTGTCTCTCACAGGTCTGTGTCTCACAGGTGTGTGTCTCTTACAGGTGTGTGTCTCTCACAGGTGTGTGTCTCTCACAGGTCTGTGTCTCTCACAGGTGTGTGTCTCTCACAGGTGTGTGTCTCACAGGTGTGTGTCTCTCACAGGTCTGTGTCTCCCAGGTGTGTGTCTCTCACAGGTGTGTGTCTCTCACAGGTCTGTGTCTCACAGGTGTGTCTCTCACAGGTGTGTGTCTCACAGGTCTGTGTCTCACAGGTGTGTCTCTCACAGGTGTGTGTCTCTCACAGGTGTGTGTCTCTCACAGGTCTGTGTCTCACAGGTGTGTGTCTCTCACAGGTCTGTGTCTCACAGGTGTGTGTCTCACAGGTGTGTGTCTCTCACATGTCTGTGTCTCACAGGTGTGTGTCTCTCACAGGTGTGTGTCTCTCACAGGTGTGTGTCTCACAGGTGTGTGTCTCACAGGTGTGTGTCTCTCACAGGTGTGTGTCTCACAGGTCTGTGTCTCACAGGTCTGTGTCTCACAGGTGTGTGTCTCACAGGTGTGTGTCTCTCACAGGTGTGTGTCTCACAGGTGTGTGTCTCACAGGTGTGTGTCTCTCACAGGTCTGTGTCTCACAGGTGTGTGTCTCTCACAGGTGTGTGTCTCACAGGTGTGTATCTCACAGGTCTGTGTCTCACAGGTGTGTGTCTCACAGGTGTGTGTGTCTCACAGGTGTGTGTCTCTCACAGGTGTGTGTCTCTCACAGGTGTGTGTCTCTCACAGGTGTCTTTCTGTTTCCTGACGACAAGCATCATATGATTGACTCTTGACATATAACGAATGAATATTTTCGTTTTTATCTAAAAATGTATTAAATTATTATTATTTATCAGATTGTTTTCATTAACACCCAAATAAAATATTTATATACAGAAATATTGAGTCATGAAGTGCTTTAATATTACGACTCAACAAAAGTCAAATTAATTTTATCACTTTGTCTCCAAATTCTAACTAATATTATTGCTAGAATAACGACTTAAAAACACTAAAACATTTCAAAAGTGATCAAAACCATAAATAAGAATTTAAAAATATTTCAATAAAACATGATTTGAGTAAAAATCATGAATGTATATATGATATATAGGATTTATATAGAAAATACCTTTAAATAACCTAAACCTTAACCTTTTAAATTAAAATAGTGGAAAGAAAAATGGGAAAAAATAATTGAAAATGTTCACAAATGTGTTTGTTTATTCATTCAAAATAAACCACTCATCCCAGCAACTAATTTATCTTTAGTTTTTTATACATTTCTGTGAATAAAACACATGATCTGCTGCTGTGTGTGTGTGTGTGTGTGAGCAGGAAACACTTGTTTAATGAGTCGTATCGACCCGTGAGTCGAGTCTTATCACAAACACTGTTAATGCGAGTTAATGATCCGTCAATGAAGCGAGTGATTGATTGACACGAGGACTCTCTGATAGAGACGTGCATACGTGTCACTTTGACAGATACATCTTTATTCCAAGGATTCAGTGGAAAACATTCAATATCAGGACATTCACAATGAAGGGGGAGCATTCCATCTTAAAAAATATAGAGCTTTAATTCATCAGTCAGCGACAACAATGTGAAGGAAGAGAAGAGGAATTTACACATCATTTCTTTTTTTCCAGAACCAGCGACGACGGAGAGTAAAAGTACAAAACAAGAGACGACACTTTATAAAAATAACACATTGCACGACCGTTGCTCGTCTCCATTGATCCCGAGCCGAGGATGAATTATTGATGCGTCTTCCCAGCGGCGCTGATGGAGGCTGAGTGCAGGCGAGAGACAGGGCGTGTTCAGACGCTTTAAACAGACTCTTGCTTCCAAACATGCTCGTGTTACAGCTTCAACCTTGACCTCGTTCCAGTCATTCATAAAAAAAAAAGCTCAGGTTTGACTATTTACAGGAAACTGTATAAATAGGTGAGTCGGGAGTGGAAGCTGCATCATGCAGGGGCGTCGAACCGACAACCCCACGGATGAAGGAACATCATCGTAGTTACAGTACAAACACGGGTTCATGCACACAGTGGCAGCTTCTGCTGAGACTCCTGGGATCCTCGGAGATCCTCAGAGATCCTCAGAGATCCTCAGAGATCCTCAGAGATCCCCTCAGAGATCCACAGCAGCAGCTCTTCAGGCAAACATGCGAAGGACCTTCAGGATCTTCTCCTCATTACCCAGGAGTGCTTGAGACATGCTGACGTCATGGTAACGGACAGAGAGAGGATCTGGTGTGATTGACAGCTGTTTTTGGTCCACGAGAGTTTTGGTTTGTGAGTCGACGCAAGTATTTGTTGCACAAACACGGAGAAAAATCATCTGAATCCATGGTTTGTTTTCGTGGCCTTGTTGCCGTCGCCGGCGTTCTTTGGGATGTCAATCAAATATTTGAGCGTTTGGTAAAAGTGTTTGTTTGTGAAAATGTTTATTATTCGTTTGACTAACACGAGTTTGTGTTGCTGTTGTTTGTGTTGTTTTATTTCTGCCTCCAGACATGAGACGCTTTGAAGAACAAACGTCGACTTTCACGTTTCATTTCTTGGGAGTTTGACTCGTGTCGAGGTTTTATGTTCGAGCGGCAGATCTTGGGTCAGTTTTGAAACTAGTTTCTAATCTGCGACTTCAATATTTCTGAAGCCAAAATCTTCCTTTTGAGTTTAAATCACATAAAGTTACCACTTTATTTAAACAAAAGTTCACTTTGTGCTTTTAATTCCATGTCAATAAAGCCGTGGATCATTATGTGCTTTAAAACCATGAAACGTTCAGTCAGAAAACCATTGAATTCTCTCTGGTTGTTGGTTCGAATCCCAGAAGAAAACATCCTCACGTCTGAGTGACGACATTATGTCACAATCCATCCTCTGAAGCAGGAAAAACATGTAGTTTAAAAAAAAAAAACTGGTCAAGAATCCGTCTCCTGGACCGACCCTGGCCTGGACCGACCCGGGCCCGGTCGGACCGGGTCCACTCGTCATGGGTCCGCTCGCAGCATCCGGTCCACGGAGAGACGCCTTTGTGAAGGACCACGAATGAGACTCGATCCCATCGCCTTCGACTCATGATCACAACGACGGTAACAGCAACAATAAAATAACATCAACGAGAACAAGTTTTGCCCCAAAAGTACCTTTTGATGAAGAGCATGTAGTATAAGTACAAGTCCACAGATGATACTATGTACAACCTACAATAAATACTGTGTATCATATATCTGATGCCAGTGGAGTCTCACTGCTCTTCTCTTCTCCGTCTGTGCATTTTTTCATTCTCTCAGTGAGTCTCTCCCGGGTCCGGGCGGGTCAGAACCGCCTCATGTCTCCTCCTCCCCGTGATGCCGGCGGTTCCGAGGCTTCTTCTGCTCCTTGAGCTCCTTCGGGTCTTTGCTCTTCACGGGGGCCGCGAGCGGGTCCCCGGACTGCCAGTAGTCCTGGCAGTACTGGTTGATGAGGCTCATCTCGGGCTGGCTCAGGATGGTCAGCAGGTCCTTGTACTGGACCGCGCTGGGGGTCCACTGGGTGCTGCTGGAGTGCAGGGCGGACGGCACCGGACCCCCGCCTCCCTCCACCAGCACGTTGTTGACGGCCCGGCCCGACAGAACCACCAGCTGCAGCTTGACCAGCGTGTGTTTGAAGTTCTTCTCCGTGGCCGTGCACTGGTACATGCCGGAGTCGGAGGGCTGCAGGGCCCGCAGGAGGAGGCCCTGCTCCGTCTTCAGAACCCGACCGTCGCAGCGGATCTGGACCAGCAGGAGAGGATCAGTGAACACATGAAGCTTTTCTCAAAGTAGATTCAAATGTTGCTCATGTTTTCAGAAACTTTATTCCCTTTTATCTCTCAATTAAAAACTTTTGTTTCTCAATTAAAAACTTTTATCTTTCAAAGAAAAACTTTTATCTCGATTTAAAACTTTTGTCTCTCAATGAAAAACTTTTATCTTTCAAAGAAAAACTTTTATCTCTGATTGAAAAACTTTTGTCTCTCAATGAAAAACTTTTATCTCTCGATTTAAAACTTTTGTCTCTCGATGAAAAACTTTTGTCTCTCAATGAAAAACTTTTGTCTCTATGAAAAACTTTTGTCTCTCAATGAAAAACTTTCTGTCTCTCAAGAAAAACTTTTTTTCTCCAATGAAAAACTTTTGTCTCTCAATGAAAAACTTTTATCTCAACGCATTGAAAAACTTTTATCTCTCAATGAAAAACTTTTATCTCTCGATGAAAAACTTTTGTCTCTCGATGAAAAACTTTTATCTCTCAATGAAAAACTTTTATCTCTCTCTCGATTAAAACTTTTGTCTCTCAATGAAAAACTTTTTTCTTCCTCGATTTAAAACTTATCTGAAAAACTTTTATCTCTCAATGAAAAACTTTTATCTCTCGATTTAAAACTTTTGTCTCTCAATGAAAAACTTTTGTCTCTCAATTAAAAACTTTTATCTCTCAATGAAAAACTTTTATCTCTCATTTAAAATTTTTCTATGAAAACTTTTGTCTCTCAATGAAAAACTTTTATCTCTCAATTAAAAACTTTTATCTCTCAATGAAAAACTTTTGTCTCTCAATGAAAAACTTTTATCTCTCAATGAAAAACTTTTATCTCTCCATTTAAAACTTTTATCTCTCAATTAAAAACTTTTGTCTTTCAAAGAAAACTTTTATCTCTCAATTAAAAACTTTTGTCTTTCAAAGAAAACTTTTATCTCTCAATTAAAAACTTTTGTCTTTCAAAGAAAACTTTTATCTCTCAATTAAAAACTTTTTTCTTTCAAAGAAAACTTTTATCTCTCAATTAAAAACTTTTATCTCTCAATGAAAAACTTTTATCTCTCGATTTAAAACTTTTGTCTCGCAATAAAAAACTTTTGTCTTTCAAAGAAAACTTTTATCTCTCCATTAAAAACTTTTATCTCTCAATTAAAAACTTTTGTCTCTCAAAGAAAAACTTTTATCTCTCAATGAAAAACTTTTATCTCTCCATTTAAAACTTTTTCTCAAATAAAAATTTTTTAAGAAAACTTTTATCTCTCAATGAAAAACTTTTGTCTCTCAAAGAAAAACGTTTATCTCTCAATGAAAAACTTTTATCCCTCGATTAAAAACTTTTGTGTATAATTACGTGTATATTAAGAAGCAGAGCCGGCCGTCCCAACAGGCGAACTAAGAGGCTGGTTGTGAACAAAGTGTTTAAACTCTTGTTCCTTCTGTGATCCTTTTATAAACAAGACATTTCTGATGCAGTCCCATAGTGCACTGCAACAGTCTAAGCATGTCCAGATGTGTCTTTAAGATCAATATATGTAGAAACTTCTTGAACTTGTTGCTTCAGTATTAAAAACACTTTCATAAAACGTTTGTTCGTGAAGGTCGTTCACCTCTTTCCTGCGGTCGCTGTTATCTCGCTGCAGATGCCACTTGATGAGGGCGTGAGGCGAGCGAGCCTGACACTCCAGGAAGCTGCTGCTGCCCTCCACGCCGTACTGGACCATCTCCAGGGTGTTCTTGTTCGCTAACACAGCAGAGGACAATATAAATATACACTTCATTAGGTCTAGTGATTATTTATCATGAGTTACGACCATATATACAGTATATATACATATATATATATATATATTCTACTCATCGGCTCTCATGTTGTTGACATGTGTGGATATAAAATAAAAAGTGATTTCATTATCATTTGATGATGAATCTGTGAAGGAAATACAAGAGATTCTATGTTGTTGATGCTAATAACACTTATTTTAATTCACTAATGTTTAAGTACAGTTTAGTTGGTTTATTTGATCATATATTTGACTACGGTTTGGTTTTTATTTAAAAATATAATTATAGTTTTCTGATTTTAACAAATATAGAGTGAAAATATATAATGAATAAATAAACAAAAAACATTTTTATTTAGAATTGAAAAACGACAAACGTCAGATACAACAAAATCAATTTAAATTATAAAGTTATTTGGTGAGTTAAGCGTATCTTTAAAAAAGTTGACATAAAGAAGAGAAAAATTAAACTTTCCTTATAAAAGAAGTAATAACATAAACTGTAGTTTCAAAATAAGTTATTTAATCAGTTCAATAACTAGAAATAAATCACCAAAGACTCATTTTAACAGAGATTTCAATTCTCCTCCAGATCAACCCACCGTTGGAGTTGAAGCCTCTGCACTGACGGATCGGGTTCCCGTACTTGACGTCTTGCCTCCTGCTCCGTCTAAAGGGATCAGACCAGTGATGCCGAAGAGAGAGAAAACACACATAAAGCAACAGCAAACCATTCAAAGCCATCCAGGAACACAGTGTTAGAGCCACTGCAGTTATTCACGTTATTACTGTTGTTATTATATTGTTATTATTATTATTATTATTATTATTATTATTGTTACTAACACATGCGCAACAGAAATCATCAACCATCACAAAACATATTAAAGGAAATATATAATATAAGTTAGTGGCATTAGCACATGCTAACACTTCTGTGGGAGTTTGTTAGCTCATGCTAACACTGCTGTGGATGTTCATTAGCACATGCTAACACTGCTGTGGGTGTTCATTAGCACATGCTAACACTGCTGTGGGTGTTCATTAGAACATGCTAACACTGCTGTGGGTGTTTATTAGCACATGCTAACCCTTCTGTGGGAGTTTGTTAGCTCATGCTAACACTGCTGTGGATGTTCATTAGCACATGCTAACACTGCTGTGGGTGTTCATTAGCACATGCTAACACTGCTGTGGGTGTTCATTAGAACATGCTAATACTGCTGTGGGTGTTTATTAGCACATGCTAACACTTCTGTGGGAGTTTGTTAGCTCATGCTAACACTGCTGTGGGAGTTTGTTAGCTCATGCTAACACTTCTGTGGGAGTTCGTTAGCTCATGCTAACACTGCTGTGGGTGTTTGTTAACTCATGCTAACACTGCTGTGGGTGTTCATTAGCACATGCTAACACTGCTGTGGGTGTTCATTAGAACATGCTAACACTGCTGTGGGTGTTTGTTAGCACATGCTAACACTTCTGTGGGAGTTTATTAGCTCATGCTAACACTGCTGTGGGAGTTTGTTAGCTCCTGCTAACACTTCTGTGGGAGTTCGTTAGCTCATGCTAACACTGCTGTGGGTGTTTGTTAACTCATGCTAACACTGCTGTGGGTGTTCATTAGCACATGCTAACACTTCTGTGGGTGTTTGTTAGCTCATGCTAACACTGCTGTGGGTGTTTGTTAGCTCATGCTAACACTGGTGTGGGTGTTCATTAGCACATGCTAACACTGCTGTGGGTGTTTGTTAGCTCATGCTAACACTGGTGTGGGTGTTCATTAGCACATGCTAACACTGCTGTGGGTGTTTACCTCTTCTGCGAGGCTGAGTAGCGAGAACACGACTTCCCATCCCAGGCACAGTAAGGGTCTCTGGCGAGGCAACAGTCGGCACAAGCTTCTCCGTAGACGTCGCAGCGGTGAAGAGCTAACTGTGTCAAGCCGATGTTGGACGAGACGTACAACTGTTGCTGTCGTGGAAAATATAGAAAAGTGTTAGAAAAGCTTTGATGGAAAAACAGCTTCTTCTGAACAAATGTGACGACGACAAATGTGAATTTAAATTATATCTTATACATTAAATTAATATTATTAAAGACTTAATATAATATTAATCTATTTAATATTGATTTCAAAACATAACATAATTTGTTGAGCTACATGGAAGATAGCAACTTAGCATGGCTATGACATTAGCTCGGTAGCTAACAAGCTAAATACATCTGTAAACATTGTTGACATACTTTGATATTAAACTAAAAGATAATATCTATAGGTTTAGATTTAATCAGAAGAATTAATCCAACACTGGATTCACTTCCTGGTTCCTCAGAGACTCGGGATAAACAAACATGAAGATATTAAAGCAAAATGTTTAAAAAAAAATGAAGCTTCCAGTTAAGTTTAAGTTATAAAGACAAATGTTTCCTTTATTTATTTATTTTCAATAAAAAAAAAAATGTAGTGATTTATTTATTAACATTCTAGTAACAATGTTTCAAAATAAATAAATAAATATTTTAAAAAAGAAAATGCATGAAAGTATATTCGCTTCTATCTCTATATTTATTTAATTTCAATTAAATAAAACAAAAATCATTTAGTGATTTATTTATTAACATCCAACAAAGTGATGAATTTTTCAAAATAAATGAGAAAATAATAAAAAAAAAAAAAGAAACATGTTATTGTAAATAAATAAATATTTAGAATAAATGCATGAAAGTTGTAGTTGTTGTTCTTTCTCACAAAGTTACAAAGTGAAACCTTTCAAACCAAATAAACTTTATAATGGTAAGTTTTTTTTAAACGTTAATTCATGGTATTTCACTCAATAAAACAATTATTCACAAAAACGTTCCATAATTAATTAAACCAACATTTCTCAGAGTTGGATCAGTCGATTGAAACGTTAGGTATTTAAAATTGATTTAAAAACTTGTGTCTCTGAGACGAACACGATGCTGGTTCTTACCCGTTTGGACGAGATCTTCATGGTGGTGATGGGCGTCGGAACCTGAGAGCGAAAGAACAACTTGTGAATCATTTTACTTCACGAAAGCATCAACTCTGAGCCTAAAAGAACAAGTTGTGTCGAATCATTTCATTTCACCAAAGCATCAACTCACCCTGAACACCTCCACCTCCTCCAGGACCAGCTCCTCCGTCTGCAGGCTGTCGCTGGGCAGGACGATGACTTTCTGAACGGTTCCTTTGTCTGTGGAGCAACACACACACCTGTCAGTCACACACACACCTGTACACACACACACTCCTTCCTGTCATCAGCCCCTTCACTCTCCAGTGTGTTCCCCCGCCAGAGTTAATCTTCACACCAACAAAACGACTTATTCCATCTCAAGATGACAGACTTCCTGTCGTCCTGCTTCTCTCTGCAGTTCCTCTGACGTTCCTCTGACGTTCCTCTGACGTTCCTCTGACGTTCCTCTGACGTTCCCGGGTCGTCCTGAGAACCGTCAGCGTCACGCCTGAGATGGACGAGGACTCGCGCCTCAGTGCGAGGCCCGGCATGTGCCAGAAGAAGGAGGAACATTCCTGCCTCGCTCTCGGGCCGCGAGCGTCGAGACAAGACTCCAGTGTGTCGTCACAGAAGCTTCCGAGGATCGTCTTCCGTCACCACTGGGCAGGATTAAGGTGAGATTCAAACTTCTTTTAATTCTTCCCCCTCCTGCTGCTAATCCTCGCCCTGGAGGTTCAAATCCCTTCAGTGAACGAACAAGCTTTTGATTTGTTCCACAAAAGCAAGAATTCTTTTCTCCACTGAAGATTCCAGGAGACAATCCTCTTGTCTCTGTCCCTCCATCACTGACCGACCAGAGGGTCAAGAGTCACGTCGACCCAACATCTACACGGACATGAAGGACAGGAAGACCCACCTGTTCCCAGGAAGAGGACTTCGTAGTTGCCGTCCGCCGCCGTCACCTGGTCCACCGTGACGGTGGTGAACTCGTAGTCCACGTTGGTCCGGACCACCAGGGGGCGCTTGTGCATGGGGTACACGGCGTTGTACATGGCGGGATGGTTCCTCATGAAGTTGATCACCTCGTCCGGGTAGTCTTTGGTGGACTTCATGTTGGGGGTGAAGGTCCCGCCTGGACACTGCGGGGGGGAACGTTCTGGGTCAAACCTCAGGACGCGGGGAGTCGTCTCAGCTGGTCTTCATCTGAGGTAGGACTTACTGTGCCGGGTCGAGGGTACGGGATCTTCCCGGTGTAGGCCACCCACTGGTAGTTGGGACCCTCTTTGTGGGCGAAGGGTCCGTTGAAGACCATGCGGATGTCGGCCATGGAGTAGACGCAGACGGCCGAGCCCTTGAAGACGGAGCTGTGGGAGCGAGAAGAACCAGAAGATCAACGTGAGAAGTTTGAGATTCTTAGACATACTTTCATGTTTCACACATGAACTGAACGTACATGTTAGCATTAGCTCACCTGCTAACTTTAAATAAGACCTTTATGACTTTATTTTGTCTCAATAATTCAAGTTTATTCATCAAAGATTCAAGACACGAGCAGGAAGACAATGTTTGTGTCAATAAACTTAATGCCATTATCTTGCATTAGTGTTTACTTAGTAGTAAGTCATTTTTATTTATATAGTGCTTTTCCAGAAGGCGATTATAATAATCATCATAGATTATAATCTATGATGATTATTATAATCTATGATGATTATAATCTATGATAATCATAGATTATAATCATCATAGATTATAATCTATAATGATTATTATAATCTATGATGATTATAATAATCATCATAGATTATAATCTATAATGATTATTATAATCTATGATGATTATAATAACCATCATAGATTAATCATCATAGATTATAACTATCATAGATTATAATCTATGATGATTATAATAATGTATGGTGATTATAATAACCATCATAGATTAATCATCATAGATTATAATCTATGATAGTTATAATCAAGTGATTCTAATAATCCAGTGATTATTATAATCACTGGATTATTAGAATCAATGGATTATGATAATCATAGATTATAATCATCATAGATTATAATTATCATAGATTATAATCATCATATATTATAATCATCATAGATTATATCTATCCAGTGAATTTAATAATACAGTGATGATTATAATTTATGATAATTATAATCTATGATTATCATAATCCATTGAATCTAATAATCCAGTGATTCTAATAACCATCATATATTAATCATCATAGATTATAACTATCATAGATTATATCTATCCAGTGAATTTAATAATATTTAATTATAATTATAATTATAATTTAATGATTATAATATATGATGATTATAATCTATGATAGTTATAATCTATGATGGTTATTAGAATCACTGGATTATTAGATTCACTGGATAGTAATATTATAATTATTATAGTAATATTACTGCAGTGAAGAATATTCTCACAAGTCATTTTAAAGCTTCTCAGTTCAAAGTAAAGCAAGAGTTTGTGACTCGTCTCTGATCTTCAGACATCATTGACTTGTTTGCACTGAAGTAGAAAAACTCACCCGGAGACGGAGAAGACGCCGTAAATAACAGGGTTCTTGGTGTCCTGGGTCGGCTGAATGTAAACATCTCCTGAAAGAGAGAATCACGTCGTGACTAATATGAACCGGAACCAAAGGACCTCCGACTCTTCATGTGTGGACGCACTGGATGGACTCGTGTGTTTATGATCTCATGAGAACCACAGAGCGTGTTTCCATCAGACCTTCATGAAGCTCTGATGCTCCACAGACCTGCTCAGACGGATGACTCCTCCAGGACAACATCACAGGTGAAACGTAAATGTAGGACAGCTGCTCCGTCCACACGAGAGTCCATGTTCATGAAGCTCAATCATGATGTTCTCACGCTGAGCACAGACAGTGAAGAACCTTCAGAACCCGACCCGGATTCAAGTCCCAGGAGGAACATTTGACTGGTTCTGATTAAACCATCATTCAACTTTATTCCTTTAAGTTATCATTATTTTATTAACTTTTTGAAAACAAGATGTAAAAAAGCACTTTATGAAAATTATAAAAGCAAAAACCCATAAAATTTACAAACAAAAGAGGAAAAAAAAGGAATTCAAACAAAGATCTTTAGAACAAAACATGATAAAGAAATAACATTAAGTAAATAAATAAATAAATTGTGACATATTTAATTTTTATATATATTTCATGTAAAAATATAACATAAACACTTCAAGAAAAGAGATGTTCAAACAAATATATTGACGAAAATAAAGGCTAGTAATAGTTTTGTTAAACATTTATAACAGTTTAAAAAATATGTCATTACTATAAAATAAGTCAACGTTTCAAATCTTTATCTTCATCAGTTCATCATTTATCAAAATAAACCTGTTTTATCGTCAACAATAAATGAATCATCGATAAATTCTTACGTGAATGATTTATGTGTATATTTACATAATAGTTTAAGAAGCGACGCACACGTCCTGAAGCAGTCGTGAAGCCACCAACATCTGATCCAGTCGTGAAGGACACGAGAAGACACTGATCAGATGTTGTCGTGAAGGACATGAGAAGACACTGATCAGATGTTGTCGTGAAGGACACGAGAAGACACTGATCAGATGTTGTCGTGAAGGACATGAGAAGACACTGATCAGATGTTGTCCTGAAGGACACGAGAAGACAATGATCAGATGTTGTCGTGAAGGACATGAGAAGACACTGATCAGATGATGTCGTGAAGGACACGAGAAGACACTGATCAGATGTTGTCGTGAAGGACACGAGAAGACACTGATCAGATGTTGTCGTGAAGGACACGAGAAGACACTGATCAGATGTTGTCGTGAAGGACACGAGAACGATCAGATGTTGTCGTGAAGGACGCGAGAAGACACTGATCAGATGTTGTCGTGAAGGACACGAGAAGACACTGATCAGATGTTGTCGTGAAGGACACGAGAAGACACCGATCAGATGTTGTCATGAAGGACACGAGAAGACACCGATCAGATGTTGTCATGAAGGACACGAGAAGACACTGATCAGATGTTGTCGTGAAGGACACGAGAAGACACTGATCAGATGTTGTCGTGAAGGACACGAGAAGACACCGATCAGATGTTGTCGTGAAGGACACGAGAAGACACTGATCAGATGTTGTCGTGAAGGACAGAGACACGAGAAGAACACTGATCAGATGTTGTCGTGAAGGACACGAGAAGACACGATCAGATTTGTCGAAGGAACGAGAGACCGTCAGATGTTGTCGTGAAGGACACGAGAAGACACTGATCAGATGTTGTCGTGAAGGACACGAGAAGACACTGATCAGATGTTGTCGTGAAGGACACGAGAAGACACTGATCAGATGTTGTCCTGAAGGACACGAGAAGACACTGATCAGATGTTGTCGTGAAGGACACGAGAAGACACTGATCAGATGTTGTCGTGAAGGACACGAGAAGACACTGCATGTTGTCGTGAAAGGACACGAGAAGACACTACAGATTTGTCGTGAAGGACACTGATCAGATGTTGTCTGAAGGACACGAGAAGACACTGATCAGATGTTGTCATGAAGGACACGAGAAGACACTGATCAGATGTTGTCCTGAAGGACACGAGAAGACACTGATCAGATGTTGTCCTGAAGGACACGAGAAGACACTGATCAGATGTGCGTCCTGAAGGACACGAGAAGACACTGATCAGATGTTGTCCTGAAGGACACGAGAAGACACTGATCAGATGTTGTCCTGAAGGACACGAGAAGACACTGATCAGATGTTGTCCTAAGGACACGAGAAGACACTGATCAGATTTGTCCTAAGGAACAAGACACTATATATGTTGTCCTGAAGGACACGAGAACGATCAGATGTTGGAACAGACGCTGCAGATAAAGTCAAGAGAAGGAAGCTTTGAGCTGACTTGACAGCACCGCGGTGCGTTCAGGGCTCCGGGGGAAACTGCTATATTAATAACAGCAGGAAACAATGGAGGCTCAACCTTCCCTGAACGAGTGCGAACATCGTTTCACTCTCACCTCGTCCTGATCTGAGACTGTTTCGCTTTTTAACTGCGTATCGACCGAACGAAGCCCTCGACGCTTCACGGTTATAATGGAACTAGAATTCTGATCTAAATGTGTTTCTGTGCGTCTCAGTGTTTACGTGTCGAACTCTTGGGCCGACGTTACTCATTACGCTCGGAATTGCCAAGTACAGCAAAACAAATGAACATAAATACTCCCGAGAGTTGAGAGCAAACACACGACGCTCCAATAATACAGCTGCCCTCGAACCTCGGCTCCTGAACCAGGTGAACAAAGAGGCTCTTGGAAAAGGATCCCTTTCAAATCTGTCACAGATGGAAGTGGTTTTTCCAGAAGTCTTTTCTACTCAACAGAACTTCATATTTTCAAGATTAAATTCAAGATTAGTGGAGGTTTTGTTATGTGATGATATTTCTAAAGATACTTCATTAAGAACGCAGGGTGTGGAGACGACTGAGACAAACCCTCATGTTCATTATCTTCAGAGTCATCTGTTCTTTTTAGAGAAAAACATGTTTGTTCATTTTAATGTAGCGACAGGAGCTCAGTCGTCTTCATCTTCGTCCAAAACGACTCTTAACAACATCTAAACACCTTCGAACTGCTCGACTGTAACGTCTTTATTGAAGCTCCAGAAGAATTGATCAGAAATAAAAAGTCTATATTTTACGATGTTTTTTAGCAGAAGCTAAGAGGCTAACATGCTAACATGCTAACACGCTGCACAGACAGGAAACACTCTCTGGTCTGATGTCGAAACACTTTAACTTCCTGTGTGAAAACTTCATTAAATGAATGATAGTTAATGTAATAACATCGTTTAATAAGACATTAAATATATTTAAAGTGATTTAAAACAAGAGAGAGTCAAATGGTGAAGATAATAAGATAAAAAGAAGTTAAAGTAAGAACCTAAATTTAGTTTTACTTTTAATGAAGGCCAAATAAATACTTTCAAATGGCCCAATATGGCCCACAGACTGTACTTTGTTGAGTTAACTGAAACAAAAGATCCAAACACTGCGAGAAATGTTGTTGAATGAGAAAGAAAACGAAGCATCACTGAACACAGAGAGTGTTTAGATCAGACAAATATTTTGTAATTTGTAAATATTTTATTTGACCTTCATGACCTTTGTCTGGATGAGATCAAAGTGGTTTCAATGAAATCATCAAAGTTAGAAAATAAACTTCTTTATCTTTCTTTGGAGTTTTATCATAAATAAATCATGGTTAGTGACTCTGCAGTTAACCTGGTCACTTGTTAGATCCAACTAAATTAATTTCACTATTGAAACAAGTGGTCTTGGTGTCGTTTCCTCATGTGTCACTTTCTGCACTTTAACACACTTCAAACCAACACACACACACACACACACACACACACACACACACACACACACACACACACACACACACACACACACACACACACACACACACACACACACACACACACACACACACTTGTCCACACAAGCCTGAGTCAGCAACACAAACCAGGAGCCGAACAAACTTCCTCTTGAGCCAAAATAACAACCAACGCTTTTCCACAAATGTCTGGAGCGAACAGAACCGAGACAGAACCGAGACAGAACCGAGACAGAACCGAGACAGAACCGAGGCAGAACCGAGACAGAACCGAGACAGAACCGAGACAGAACCGAGACAGAACCGAACTGAACCGAGACAGAACCGAGACAGAAGCGACACAGAACCGAGACAGAACTGAGACAGAACCGAGACAGAACCGAGACAGAACCGAGACAGAACCGAGACAGAACCGAACTGAACCGAGACAGAACCGAGACAGAACCGAGACAGAACCGAGACAGAACCGAGACAGAACTGAGACAGAACCGAACAGAACCGAGACAGAACCGAGACAGAACCGAGACAGAACCGAACAGAACCGAGACAGAACCGAGACAGAACCGAACAGAACCGAGACAGAAGCGAGACAGAACCGAGACAGAACTGAGACAGAACCGAGACAGAACCGAGACAGAACCGAGGAAGAACCGAGACAGAACCGAGACAGAACCGAGACAGAACCGAGACAGAACCGAGACAGAACAGAGACAGAACCGAGACAGAACCGAGACAGAACCGAGGAAGAACCGAGACAGAACCGAGACAGAACCGAACAGAACCGAACAGAACCGAGACAGAACCGAGACAGAACCGAGGCAGAACCGAGACAGAACCGAGGCAGAACCGAGACAGAACCGAGACAGAACCGAGACAGAACTGAGGCAGAACCGAGACAGAACCGAGACAGAACCGAGACAGAACCGAGGCAGAACCGAGACAGAACAGAGACAGAACCGAGACAGAACTGAGGCAGAACCGAGACAGAACAGAGACAGAACCGAGACAGAACTGAGGCAGAACCGAACAGAACCGAGACAGAACCGAGACAGAACCGAGACAGAACCGAACAGAACCGAGACAGAACCGAGACAGAACCGAGACAGAACCGAGACAGAACTGAGACAGAACCGAGACAGAACTGAGGCAGAACCGAACAGAACCGAGACAGAACCGAGACAGAACTGAGACAGAACAGAGACAGAACCGAGACAGAACCGAGACAGAACCGAGACAGAACCGAGACAGAACCGATGGACGGTTCGAGCAACAATGTGTCGTTTATGCTGCGACGTTTGACACAGAAATAAAATCTTTCATTTCATTTTGTCGAGTTTTATGTTTGTTTTCTCGACTTCTCTTCACACTGTTCATGAAAAAAGCTGCTCGACACGTCAGTGCAGTTGAAAGAGTTCAACCGTCATCTGAACATATGGAATAATAATAATATTAATTAATAATAATAATAGAATCATGAGCACGAAACAATAAATAAATACATTTCAACAAGAGTTTAAGTTTAGTAAGTAAGTAAGTAAGTAATTTGTATTTATATAGCGCTTTTCCAGACCAGGGTCACAAAGCGCTTAAACAATCAAAACAATATTCAATAAAGTATATACTTTAAAGATCAAAATAATACTGAGAACAACACAGGAGTTCCAGAAAATCAAGGAAAAGCCTGAACAAATAAAAACGTGTTAAGATGTTTCTTGAAGGAGTCAGTAGACGTCATGCTCTAGACGGACGAGTGTCTTCACAACGCTTCAGCTCCACAAACGACAAACAAACTCTCGACTGAACAAACTCCTCGCGACCTTGAGCACCTGAGCCTGGAAGAAGTTTCTTCTAAAGTCCAACTGAATAAAAGAGGGAGTGGGGAAGCAGCCAAGCGGCAGATCAGCAGGGGATGAGGATCTGAAGTTTTGCTTGTGTCGACAAACGAGCGTCAGACTCGATTCAAAAGAGTCGAGACAATCCTTCAGTGAGAACCAGGTCGAAGGTCAGATGGATCCAGATTCACAAAAACATTGAACACAACTGTCGTCACTTGACGTTTCCAGGAGTGAATGTTAGATCCTTCAGAGTGAGATCAGGAGTGACTGTGTCTTCATGGGTTCTCGTCTCTGGTGGATGAGTTTCTTCACGTCCTCACACCTCGAGCTCCAGGCTCGTGCAGAAGGTGAAAAGTCTCACAGTCTCAGTCGGAGATTCGATCCTCTCGCCGTCAGCTCTTTGACTGACAGCTCCGGCCAGAGAAGAGCCGTCGACTCGCTCTGGTTACATTTGTGCTCTTTTGGCCACGAGAAGAGCGTCGGACAAAAGAGTCCCGAGCCAAGAGTCTCGCTTTCTCAGGGAGACACGGAGACTTGGCAGGTGCTCCATGAAATCACCTTCTTCATACATCAGATTAGATCATACATGACAGGAACCTGAAAGTGAATATGTCAGGAATAAATCCAAGCCTGTCGTCTGTCTTTTTCTCTCGCTCGCCATTCAATACGTTTCTGTCAAGATGATGAAGTGGATTCAAGTCACAGAAGAAAAAGAACGTCACGCCTGCTCAAGAACTTCTGGAGGATCGAGTGTAAGTTCCAAAGATCTTCATAGAAGATGTGTGTTCTTTGTGTTAGCGTGTGTTTGTGTGCGCGCTGTGTTGTGCGTCTCTGGTGTTGAAAGTGTGTTTGTGTGTGCGCTGTGTTGTGCGTCTCTGGTGTTGAAGGTGTGTTTGTGTGCGCGCTGTGTTGTGTGTCTCTGGTGTTGAAGGTGTGTCTGTGTGCGCGCTGTGTTGTGTGTCTCTGGTGTGTTTATGTGCGCGCTGTGTTGTGTGTCTCTGGTGTTGAAGGTGTGTTTGTGTGCGCGCTGTGTTGTGCGTCTCTGGTGTTGAAGGTGTGTTTATGTGCGTGCTGTGTGCGCGCTGTGTTGTGTGTCTCAGGTGTTGAAGGTGTGTTTGTGTGTGCGCTGTGTTGTGTGTCTCTGGTGTTGAAGGTGTGTTTATGTGCGTGCTGTGTGCGCGCTGTGTTGTGCGTCTCTGGTGTTGAAGGTGTGTTTGTGTGCTTTTTTGCGTGTCTCTGGTGTTGAAGCTGTGTTGTGTGTGTGTCTCTGGTGTTGAAGGTGTGTTGTGTGTGCGCGCTGTGTTGTGTGTCTCTGGTGTTGAAGGTGTGTTTGTGTGCGTGCTGCGCGCTGTGTTGTGTGTCTCTGGTGTTGAAGGTGTGTTTGTGTGCGTGCTGTGTGCGCGCTGTGTTGTGTGTCTCTGGTGTTGAAGGTGTGTTTGTGTGCGAGCTGTGTTGTGTGTCTCTGGTGTTGAAGGTGTGATTGTGTGCGTGCTGTGTGCGTGCTGTGTTGTGTGTCTCTGGTGTTGAAGTGTGTGTTTGTGTGTGTGCGCTGCTGTGTGTGTGCCTCTCTGGTGTTGAAGGTGTGTTTGTGTGCGTGCTGTGTTGTGTGTCTCTGGTGTTGAAGGTGTGTTTGTGTGCGTGCTGTGTTGTGTGTCTCTGGTGTTGAAGGTGTGTTTGTAGTGTGTGTGTGCTGTGTTGTGCGTCTCTGGTGTTGAAGGTGTGTTTGTGTGCGTGCTGTGTTGTGCGTCTCTGGTGTTGAAGGTGTGTTTGTGTGTGCGCTGTGTTGTGCGTCTCTGGTGTTGAAGGTGTGTTTGTGTGTGCGCGCTGTGTTGTGTGTCTCTGGTGTTGAAGGTGTGTTTGTGTGCGTGCTGTGTTGTGCGTCTCTGGTGTTGAAGGTGTGTTTGTGTGTGCGCTGTGTGTGCGCTGTGTGTGCGCTGTGTTGTGCGTCTCTGGTGTTGAAGGTGTGTTTGTGTGCGTGCTGTGTTGTGCGTCTCTGGTGTTGAAGGTGTGTTTGTGTGCGTGCTGTGTTGTGCGTCTCTGGTGTTGGTGTGATTGTGTGTGTTTGTGTGCGTGCTGTGTTGTGTGTCTCTGGTGTTGAAGGTGTGTTTGTGTGCGTGCTGTGTTGTGCGTCTCTGGTGTTGAAGGTGTGTTTGTGTGCGTACCTTTTTGTTTTGTGTGTGTGTTGTTGTGTGTTTTTGGTGTCGGGGTTTGTGTTTGGCCCGTTGGCTGTGTTGTGCGTCTCTGGTGTTGAAAGGTGTGTTTGTGTGCGTGCTGTGTTGTGGGTCTCTGGTGTTGAAGGTGTGTTTGTGTGCGTGCGCTGTGTTGTGTGTCTCTGGTGTTGAAGGTGTGTGTTTGTGTGCCGTCCCGCTGTGTGCGCGCTGTGTTGTGTGTCTCTGGTGTTGAAGGTGTGTTTGTGTGCGTGTCCTGTGTTGGTGCGGTCTGTGTGTGTTCTGGTATGAAGGTGTGTTTGTGTGCGCGCTGTGTTGTGCGTCTCTGGTGTTGAAGGTGTGTTTGTGTGCGTGCTGTGTGCGCGCTGTGTTGTGTGTCTCTGGTGTTGAAGGTGTGTTTGTGTGCGTGCTGTGTTGTGCGTCTCTGGTGTTGAAGGTGTGTTTGTGTGCGTGGCTGTGTGTGCTGTGTTGTGCGTCTCTGGTGTTGAAGGTGTGTTTGTGTGTGCGCTGTGTTGTGCGTCTCTGGTGTTGAAGGTGTGTTTGTGTGCGCGCTGTGTGTGCGCTGTGTTGTGCGTCTCTGGTGTTGAAGGTGTGTTTGTGTGTGCGCTGTGTTGTGCGTCTCTGGTGTTGAAGGTGTGTTTGTGTGCGTGCTGTGTTGTGCGTCTCTGGTGTTGAAGGTGTGTTTGTGTGCGTGCTGTGTTGTGCGTCTCTGGTGTTGAAGGTGTGTTTGTGTGCGTGCTGTGTTGTGCGTCTCTGGTGTTGAAGGTGTGTTTGTGTGCGTGCTGTGTTGTGCGTCTCTGGTGTTGAAGGTGTGTTTGTGTGCGTGCTGTGTTGTGCGTCTCTGGTGTTGAAGGTGTGTTTGTGTGCGTGCTGTGTTGTGCGTCTCTGGTGTTGAAGGTGTGTTTGTGTGCGTGCTGTGTTGTGCGTCTCTGGTGTTGAAGGTGTGTTTGTGTGCGCGCTGTGTTGTGTGTCTCTGGTGTTGAAAGGTGTGTTTGTGTGTGCCTGTGTGTGTGCGTGCTGTGTTGTGCGTCTCTGGTGTTGAAAGGTGTGTTTGTGTGCGTCGCTGTTTTTTGTTGTGCGTCTCTGGTGTTGAAGGTGTGTTTGTGTGCGTGCGTTTTGCGTTTGGCTGTGTTGTGCGTCTCTGGTGTTGAAGGTGTGTTTGTGTTGTGCGGTGCTGTGTTGTGTTGTGGGCTCTGGTGTTGAAGGTGTGTTTGTGTGCGCGCTGTGTTGTGCGTCTCTGGTGTTGTTGAAGGTGTGTTTGTGTGCGTGCTGTGTTGTGTAAAGTCTCTGGTGTTGAAGGTGTGTTTGTGTGCGTCTGTGTGCTGTGTTGTGCGTCTCTGGTGTTGAAGGTGTGTTTGTGTGCGTGCTGTGTTGTGCGTCTCTGGTGTTGAAGGTGTGTTTGTGTGCGTGCTGTGTTGTGCGTCTCTGGTGTTGAAGGTGTGTTTGTGTGCGTGCTGTGTTGTGCGTCTCTGGTGTTGAAGGTGTGTTTGTGTGCGTGCTGTGTTGTGTGTCTCTGGTGTTGAAGGTGTGTTTGTGTGCGTGCTGTGTTGTGTGTCTCTGGTGTTGCAGGTGTGTTTGTGTGCGTGCTGTGTTGTGGGTCTCTGGTGTTGAAGGTGTGTTTGTGTGTTCATCAGAAAGCCTCCAGGAGCGACGCTCCACAGATCAGCTCCAAACTCTCGACAACAAATACAGTTTACAGGTTCGTACTCACGGAGTTCGTCGAAGTGCGTCTCCATGCCGTCGGCTCCCGGCACTGAGCAGATGAGGCGAGCCTTCAAGAAGGTGCTCCACTTGTTGACCAGGCAGCAGTGACCGCCGTCGTCGTTCTGAGGCGAGCGAGAAGAGGTCAACGTTACTGTGCGAAGATGATGTCAGAGGTCAGAGGTTATTGATGGAACCAAATCAATGATTACATCTTAACACATGTTTAGTCTTATTTAATGTTGGAAAATCCTCATTTTAAAGTACTTTAACATTTAATTTATAAATAATGGGACAGGAAGTTTAGTTTGTCATATTACCATCTGGATCTACGGTTTTTTATAGGGATTTGTCTCCAAAGCCCCCAAATCTTTCTTCCTCGCTTACTGGGTTTTTAAAGAAAGTTCCAGAATATTACTGCCATGATATTGCCTTGAATTTGATTCCAATGATATTTCAAATCATTTGTTATAAAAAAAAAACAGGTTAAAATATAGAATATATATATATATATATATATATATATATATATATATATATACATAGTAGTGTTTCTACGGCACAAACCGTCGGCTCCCACTGTTACGTAACAACAAGTCTTTACAGGAACATTTATCAACCGTCGTTTGCAACATAAAGTCAGAAAACGTTGAGTTAAAACAAACCTTCTGTTGTTTTAACTCAACGTTAGAGACTCAAAGATTCTCATGAAGACGTCAAACTCCTTCTCTTAAATCTAATGACTTTAAAAAAGATGATAAATCTTTGTGTGGCTCCAATACTTCGTGACCTTCTTAAGCGTGTGATTCAGGTGCAGAAGACAGAGATTGAATCACAGCACAGACGTGTAGAAACAAACACACGTGACCGAGAGCCTGGATCCAGGAAGGGAAGCGTGTCTGTGTGCCGGGTCGCTGTCTGACCCTCAGATAAACACAGCAGCAGCTGCGAGGACGAGCGCCGGCGACACATTCTCGGGTCAGACCTGCACGAGGATCATGGAACCTGAGCTCTCGGTGTCAGGAGTCGCTTCAACGCCGTCGCTGAGACACACGTTGATCTGCAGCCATGACTCTTTGAAAGCTTTAGGAGTCGCCGGGAGGAGAGGTCGGAGGACCGCGACCCTAGAGGTCGGAGGTCGAGCTCATAGACAGAGAGATGCATTGTGGACCAGGAGGTTAAAGACACACGTGGATTCCAGCACATCAACGTGGACCAAACACTGTAAACACGGCGGCGCGGCGGGTGGTTTCCCTCGGGACTCGTCCTCGTGTTTACATCCCAGAACAAACAGTACACACCAGGCAGATGCGTCCGATCCGGGACTGGGTCACGGGGGTCTGGCCCATCTCAGAGGACTTCTCCCGGAAGAAGAAGTAGAGCTTGTCGTCGTTTCTCTCGGCGCTGTCGGGGATGAGCTTCACGTGGACGAAGGTGGGGTCTGTGGGGTCAGAGGTCACACGAAGAGAAGGTTATTCAAACCTGATCGAGACAAAGACCACAGAAGATCCTTCAGCTAGAGGCTGGTTTAGCTTCTAAAACTATTTACTGTTTGATGCTCAGAACAAGAACATATGTTGAGCAAAAATACACTTTTTCGTGACAAAACATTGTTTTTCTTCAACAAACATACTTTCAGATGCGGTCCAAGCTATTACGGGGCCCTGAGCAGAATGTCCCCCCCGGCCCCCCTCACCATCATTCCAGAGGCTTCACTGTCTGTGTTGAATACGTGTTAAATATTTACGTTTACACACGATAAGTTACTCAATGGACTTCATTTTGTTTTTAGGTTTTCTAAAAATGTGATCTTACGAAACCAAAAAAGGAAATGACGTCACATTATCATCTTACGAAATAAAAAAAATAAACAAAAAAAGCCAAAAATAAAAAAATAAACAGTTTTGAAATGTTGCCAAAAAATTAGTATTTTTTCAGAAACTTCCTTGTTTTTCTGGAATCAATTAAAACGTCATCATAACAAGTGTCATGTGATGAAGAAACATTTGTTTGTATCGTTAAAAACATTTAAAAAGATATTTGTAAGAAACCTCTGATGGCGAAGGAAACACTCGTCAAGTTTCATCTTCTTCACGCTTTAGACTCTAGAATGTTTGACGACATCATGTCACGATGAGTGAACTAGTCGAGTGAACATGACACCAGTGACTGATATTCAAGACCGTAAACAAGGACTTGGACGGCGGTGTTTGGCCCCCGAGCCGAGCACATCATGATCCTCTAACGTCATCATAGACCAGGTTCAGGCCCGACCCGGCGCGAGGAAGAAAAGTACCGTTGAGCCATCTTGAGTTGTACTGATCCGTCCGCATCGCCGTCTTCGAGCCCAGAGTTCGGAAAATGGCCGAATCTGTTCCCATGAAGTCCACGTAGACGCCGGCGTAGAGTTCTCCGTCTGTCGGGCATTCAAAAGGTACGACTTTAACGTCAACAAACCCAACACAACAGCCATTACATTATGACCACCACTTTCATAACTTCTCAGCTCAGATGAGTTTGTTTCAGTTGTGCTAACATGCTAACATGCTAACATGCTAACGAAGAAGACCTTGGGGCAATCTTATATTTTGATCTTTTATTTGAATTTAAATCTCATAAAGATGTGAAATAATGAATGTTTTTTTTCACTGAACATTCGCTTGTTCCGCCTGCAGTTCTTTTCTTGTTATCCACCAGTTACTAACAGTTTGTTTAGACTAGTTCATTAGAACTTGAGAAGCACTGAGTCAGTGCATACCTCCTCCAAGGAGCTTGTTTCAAATTAATTTATTTTAAAAAATATCATACAATCACAATTTAAAAATAAAATAAGATTTGTTATTTATTTTGGATAAATGTAAGACATTTTGTCTTCTTTGGGATTTGAACCAGTGACCAGTTAAACCTGGTAGTTAAGATTTCAAGTTATAATGAAACCGAGTCGCTGTTTGAAGGTCATCAAGGTTTAGTGAAATGTAAAATAACGGTGATGACGTGACGTGTGATGTGCAGGCGAGCAGAGGATCAACTGATCTCATGCGAGCGTCAGCAGCTGATCTGGTGCTCATGTGAGGAAACTGTGGCTCAGATCCACACGGATCCACTGGAGGCGACTGTGGTGACTTTGACTGAAGAATCTCTGAAGAACTGATGAGACAACAAGAGAGTTGAGCTCTTCGATGCTTAAAGAACAACCAGTGTTTCAGGACAAACTACTTGTATAATGTTTACAATCATTTCTTATTGTTCACCTTTGGTTCTATTTCTTTACACTTGAAACGATGGTTGAAGTCAGTTTTAACAAGAACCGCCTTCGTGTCCATATTTTACTCTGACAGTAACACTTCCTGTCTTGACCTTTCAAGGTCAAAGACAACCTTAACATCTTGAACTACTACTTCCTGTTTCGAGCCTCAGAACAAGATGTTTGTCGAGCAACATTCAAGGAGGAGGAAGAGAAAGAGAATTTATATCTACAAGAACAAACATCATGTAACTGCCGTGAAACTCTCTCTTGATGATACTTGTGAACTTCCACCGTGTCTTCACTCTCTTCATCGACCTTGATCTCTATGGATGGTTGACTTCATGTCTCCCTCAATGTTCTCTTAATACTAGGAATGTTTCTAAACTTTCATTTTGAAATCCTCGTCTGAGGTGAAGGTAAAAATCCAACATGAGTCTCTGATAAACTCACAAAATCATTTGTGGTTTAAAGGTTAAAAAGTAACATATAAAACAACATTTGAGTCGTAAAGGTTAAAAAGTAACATATAAAACAACATTTGTGTCGTAAAGGTTAAAAAGTAACATATAAAACAACATTTGAGTCGTAAAGGTTAAAAAGTAACATATAAAACAACATTTGAGTCGTAAAGGTTAAAAAGTAACATATAAAACAACATTTGAGTCGTAAAGGTTAAAAAGTAACATATAAAACAACATTTGAGTCGTAAAGGTTAAAAAGTAACATATAAAACAACATTTGTGTCGTAAAGGTTAAAAAGTAACATTAAAACAACATTTGTGTCGTAAGGGTTAAAAAGTAACATATAAAACAACATTTGTGTCGTAAAGGTTAAAAAGTAACATATAAAACAACATTTGTGTCGTAAAGGTTAAAAAGTAACATATAAAACAACATTTGTGTCGTAAAGGTTAAAAAGTAACATATAAAACAACATTTGAGTCGTAAAGGTTAAAGAAAAAGTAACATATAAAACAACATTAAAACATCATTTGAGTCGTAAAGGTTAAAAAGTAACATATAAAACAACATTTGAGTCGTAAAGGTTAAAAAGTAACATATAAAACAACATTTGAGTCGTAAAGGTTAAAAAGTAACATATAAAACAACATTTGAGTCGTAAAGGTTAAAAAGTAACAAACAAAACATCAACATTGAAACAGTTTCTTTCACAACGAAGCGACTCACTGATCAAGGCCGACACACTGTTGAGCTTCGGGTCGTACGAACACTTTCCTTTCCCAGATTCTACTCTTCCCGGCTCCAAGTGGAATATTTCTTCCTGAAATGGAAAAATCACACAGAGACGGCAATAAATTCTGGCTCTTCATCTTGTCACGGAGCGTCCCTGGAGAGCCGGAGAATTAGGAAGCATGTGCTCTCCAGCGGCTCCCGAGGGACCCGAGGGCCTGATGGGGGATGAAGTATTGGAATAATGAGCGTGCGTTCATACAGAAAAATACATGCAGGGAAAGACGGGAATCTTGGATCCAGCAGAAAACACCGAGCGCTGCCTCTCCCTGAATATCAAGTCCCTGCAGTTGAACCGACAACCCTGGAAAATATTCTACGGTTGTTCGCGTTCGTTGATAAAACGTAATGAACTGGTTTCATCTGCTGGTAAGTGATTAAATATTAAGTGCGGGTCGACGTCGAGTCGAACTCATGGTCCACTGGTCTGGGATTAAAGTCACGTCCGTGCAAATAAGAAGGTGTTGAGAGTCGCTGCCAACACAGCAGATGGTTCCTCACACAGAAGGTCAGAACCAGGTGGACGTGCCAGAGCAGAACATGTGGCGAGACGTTCATATTCTACTTCTTCTCTTGTTCAGAGACATAGTCGAGTCAAATACGTTTGATATTTTGGGAGAATTCCATCAGAAAAAAACGAATAAAGCTATTTCTCTTTTTCTAGACATAAAATCCGTTTGATTTATGTAAAAATGTATTTTTTCTTCACTATAAAGTTCTATAGAATTAACAACAACATGCTTCAATCATTTAAATTACATCAGATTATCCATCAAGTTATTCAAATTTATATCATTTATAACAAAACAAATGCAAGATATATACATTATAAAACTAAATAAATGTAAACTAATTACTTCTAAATATTTTAATACAACACACAACAGAAATAACACAAATTATTATATTTGTTAATCTTTGCAAATGTGTTATAATGGTTAAATACTTTATTGATTACGTTATTAAAATACTTTTGCATCGTAAACGTAGCATTAAAATACATTATTTGCCATTTTTAAACGGTGTCTAAAGTCTTGTATTAAAAGATATTGTTGATCTTGTTAAAAACACTAATGTGTTAGTTTAACGTCAGTAAAGTTCTGAAGCATGTGACCTTGAATCACCTTCGACAAGAAGCATCAGAACCAACACGGATCCAGTGATTTCATGACCATGCAGAAGATGACCAAAGAAAGTGCTGAGTCATGCTGGGACGATGGTGCTCACGAAATGATATTAGTGCGAGGACGATGGTGCTAACGAAATGATATTAGTGCGAGGACGATGGTGCTAACGAAATGATATTAGTGCGAGGACGATGGTGCTAACGAAATGATATTAGTGCGAGGACGATGGTGCTAACGAAATGATATTAGTGCGAGGACGATGGTGCTAACGAAATGATATTAGTGCGAGGACGATGATGCTAACGAAATGATATTAGTGCGAGGACGATGGTGCTAACGAAATGATATTAGTGCGAGGACGATGGTGCTAACGAAATGATATTAGTGCGAGGACGATGGTGCTAACGAAATGATATTAGTGCGAGGACGATGGTGCTAACGAAATGATATTAGTGCGAGGACGATGGTGCTAACGAAATGATATTAGTGCGAGGACGATGATGCTAACGAAATGATATTAGTGCGATGGCGATGGTGCTAACGAAATGATATTAGTGCGATGGCGATGGTGCTAACGGAATGATATTAGTGCGAGGACGATGGTGCTAACGAAATGATATTAGTGCGAGGACGATGGTGCTAACGAAATGATATTAGTGCGAGGACGATGGTGCTAACGAAATGATATTAGTGCGAGGACGATGGTGCTAACGAAATGATATTAGTGCGAGGACGATGGTGCTAACGAAATGATATTAGTGCGAGGACGATGGTGCTAACGAAATGATATTAGTGCGAGGACGATGGTGCTAACGAAATGATATTAGTGCGAGGACGATGATGCTAACGAAATGATATTAGTGCGAGGACGATGGTGCTAACGAAATGATATTAGTGCGAGGACGATGGTGCTAACGAAATGATATTAGTGCGAGGACGATGGTGCTAACGAAATGATATTAGTGCGAGGACGATGGTGCTAACGAAATGATATTAGTGCGAGGACGATGGTGCTAACGAAATGATATTAGTGCGAGACGATGGTGCTAACGAAATGATATTAGTGCGAGGACGATGGTGCTAACGAAATGATATTATTAGTGCGAGGACGATGGTGCTAACGAAATGATATTAGTGCGAGGACGATGGTGCTAACGAAATGATATTAGTGCGAGGCACGATGGTGCTAACGAAATGATATTAGTGCGAGGACGATGGTGCTAACGAAATGATATTAGTGCGAGGACGATGGTGCTAACGAAATGATATTAGTGCGAGGACGATGGTGCTAACGAAATGATATTAGTGCGAGGACGATGGTGCTAACGAAATGATATTAGTGCGAGGACGATGGTGCTAACGAAATGATATTAGTGCGAGGACGATGGTGCTAACGAAATGATATTAGTGCGAGGACGATGGTGCTAACGGAATGATATTAGTGCGAGGACGATGGTGCTAACGAAATGATATTAGTGCGAGGACGATGGTGCTAACGAAATGATATTAGTGCGAGGACGATGGTGCTAACGAAATGATATTAGTGCGAGGACGATGGTGCTAACGAAATGATATTAGTGCGAGGACGATGGTGCTAACGAAATGATATTAGTGCGAGGACGATGGTGCTAACGAAATGATATTAGTGCGAGGACGATGGTGCTAACGAAATGATATTAGTGCGAGGACGATGGTGCTAACGAAATGATATTAGTGCGAGGACGATGGTGCTAACGAAATGATATTAGTGCGAGGACGATGATGCTAACGAAATGATATTAGTGCGAGGACGATGGTGCTAACGAAATGATATTAGTGCGAGGACGATGGTGCTAACGAAATGATATTAGTGCGAGGACGATGGTGCTAACGAAATGATATTAGTGCGAGGACGATGGTGCTAACGAAATGATATTAGTGCGAGGGACGATGGTGCTAACGAAATGATATTAGTGCGAGGACGATGGTGCTAACGAAATGATATTAGTGCGAGGACGATGGTGCTAACGAAATGATATTAGTGCGAGGACGATGGTGCTAACGAAATGATATTAGTGCGAGGACGATGGTGCTAACGAAATGATATTAGTGCGAGGACGATGGTGCTAACGAAATGATATTAGTGCGAGGACGATGGTGCTAACGAAATGATATTAGTGCGAGGACGATGGTGCTAACGAAATGATATTAGTGCGAGGACGATGGTGCTAACGAAATGATATTAGTGCGAGGACGATGGTGCTAACGAAATGATATTAGTGCGAGGACGATGGTGCTAACGAAATGATATTAGTGCGAGGACGATGGTGCTAACGAAATGATATTAGTGCGAGGACGATGGTGCTAACGAAATGATATTAGTGCGAGGACGATGGTGCTAACGAAATGATATTAGTGCGAGGACGATGGTGCTAACGAAATGATATTAGTGCGAGGACGATGGTGCTAACGAAATGATATTAGTGCGAGGACGAAATGATATTAGTGCGAGGACGATGGTGCTAACGAAATGATATTAGTGCGAGGACGATGGTGCTAACGAAATGATATTAGTGCGAGGACGATGGTGCTAACGAAATGATATTAGTGCGAGGACGATGGTGCTAACGAAATGATATTAGTGCGAGGACGATGGTGCTAACGAAATGATATTAGTGCGAGGCCGATAGTGCTAACGAAATGATATTAGTGCGAGCGGACGATGGTGCTAACGAAATGATATTAGTGCGAGGACGATGGTGCTAACGAAATGATATTAGTGCGAGGACGATGGTGCTAACGAAATGATATTAGTGCGAGGACGATGGTGCTAACGAAATGATATTAGTGCGAGGACGATGGTGCTAACGAAATGATATTAGTGCGAGGACGATGGTGCTAACGAAATGATATTAGTGCGAGGACGATGGTGCTAACGAAAATGATATTAGTGCGAGGACGATGGTGCTACTACGATTGCTAACGAAATGATATTAGTGCGAGGACGATGATGCTAACGAAATGATATTAGTGCGAGGACGATGGTGCTAACGAAATGATATTAGTGCGAGGACGATGGTGCTAACGAAATGATATTAGTGCGAGGACGATGGTGCTAAGCGAAATGATATTAGTGCGAGGACGATGGTGCTAACGAAATGATATTAGTGCGAGGACGATGGTGCTAACGAAATGATATTAGTGCGAGGACGATGGTGCTAACGAAATGATATTAGTGCGAGGACGATGGTGCTAACGAAATGATATTAGTGCGAGGACGATGGTGCTAACGAAATGATATTAGTGCGAGGACGATGGTGCTAACGAAATGATATTAGTGCGAGGACGATGGTGCTAACGAAATGATATTAGTGCGAGGACGATGGTGCTAACGAAATGATATTAGTGCGAGGACGATGGTGCTAACGAAATGATATTAGTGCGAGGACGATGGTGCTAACGAAATGATATTAGTGCGAGGACGATGGTGCTAACGAAATGATATTAGTGCGAGGACGATGGTGCTAACGAAATGATATTAGTGCGAGGACGATGGTGCTAACGGAATGATATTAGTGCGAGGACGATGGTGCTAACGAAATGATATTAGTGCGAGGACGATGGTGCTAACGAAATGATATTAGTGCGAGGACGATGGTGCTAACGAAATGATATTAGTGCGAGGACGATGGTGCTAACGAAATGATATTAGTGCGAGGACGATGGTGCTAACGAAATGATATTAGTGCGAGGACGATGGTGCTAACGAAATGATATTAGTGCGAGGACGATGGTGCTAACGAAATGATATTAGTGCGAGGACGATGGTGCTAACGAAATGATATTAGTGCGAGGACGATGGTGCTAACGAAATGATATTAGTGCGATGGCGATGAGGCACAAACAAGCGTGACGGCCGTGATGCAGACTCCGCCCACACCTGCAGTCCGAGCGTCTCGTGGACGGCGCCGAGCTCGGCGGCGCGACTGGCGCGTCCTCGGGCCTGAGCCAGCTGCAGATACATGGACGTCTAGAACAAGAGACAAAGTTACGCCGCGAGGAAGGTCACGTGACCCTCGGAGCGTCTTCACGAACACACGCGTGATGTTCAGGACAAGAATCAAAATGTGTTTCCAACAAATACTCCTCGTGGTTGCAGGTTTGAATCCCAAACTGTTGTATTCCATTGTTTGTCTTTTAACATGTTTTATGTTTTATTGAGAATGTCTAATGAGCTCCTTGGCAGAGGTTTGCATCGTCTCAGTGCTTTTCAAGTTGCACAGTTTTAATGAACGACTTATGAACGTGTGTTTAGATGTTGGTCAAACTGTTGCCATAGTAACAGCCGATCATGAAAAGGTCACGTTTATAGTTCATCTATTTTCACAGAGATGAATATGAATATAATTTTATTATTATTTAACAGTTATTGACTAGAAATTCATTGAATGATATTTTCAGCTTATGTAGATTTATTTTGTTATTCAAGAATGTCCACCAAATACCTAAGAGGTTTAGAAACGGATAAAACTAAAGCTTTGAGGATTAATTTTTCTATCTTGGTTCATTCGAGCAGAATCAACGTGTGGGAGTTGAAGTTAAAAGAATCAATTATTTTCTCAATTAAATGTTAGGTTCTCTAGTGTGAGGTTCTCTAGTGTGAGGTTCTCTTGTGTGAGTTTCTCCAGTGTGAGGTTCTCTAGTGTGAGGTTCTCTAGTGTGAGGTTCTCTAGTGTGAGGTTCTCCAGTGTGAGGTTCTCTAGTGTGAGGTTCTCCAGTGTGAGGTTCTCCAGTGTGAGGTTCTCTAGTGTGAGGTTCTCCAGTGTGAGGTTCTCCAGTGTGAGGTTCTCCAGTGTGAGGTTCTCTATGTGAGGTTTTCAGTGTGAGGTTCTCTAGTGTGAGGTTCTCTAGTGTGAGGTTCTCTAGTGTGAGGTTCTCCAGTGTGAGGTTCTCTAGTGAGAGGTTCTCCAGTGTGAGGTTCTCTAGTGTGAGGTTCTCCAGTGTGAGGTTCTGTAGTGTGAGGTTCTCTAGTTAGAGGTTCTCCAGTGTGAGGTTCTCTAGTGTGAGGTTCTCTAGTGTGAGGTTCTCTAGTGTGAGGTTCTCCAGTGTGATGTTCTCTAGTGTGAGGTTCTCCAGTGTGAGGTTCTCTAGTGTGAGGTTCTCTAGTGTGAGGTTCTCCAGTGTGAGGTTCTCTAGTGAGAGGTTCTCCAGTGTGAGGTTCTCTAGTGTGAGGTTCTCCAGTGTGAGGTTCTCCAGGATGTGTGGCACGAACACTGAGGGATTTAGTTCCCTGAAAACTCTGCTGGTCATAACGAGGGAACAAGTGTGATGTTTAGAGAGCGAGGTGTTCACGGTGAGGTTACGAGTCCTGGCCTGGGTGAGGAAGTCCAACAGGTCCCATTAAAGGTTGAGACTAAACAGTGGAGCTTTGACGGCTCACGAGGGACTCGAGTCTGCAAGTCTTCACAACAGAGGCGAGTCAAGAGGAAGGTCAAGGGAAGAAGGAAAGAAACCAACACCGAGGGGAACACGAGGAAGAGCCTGACCTGAGGTTTGCGTCCGCGGTTGACGAAGGTGCAGACGGGGTTGTAGGCTCCGGTGCCGCACACGTACAGCTGGGTCCGGTTCCAGGGTTCAATCAGACGGATGAAGTTCGCACACTCCACCTGCAGACACGCTCGGAGAGTGAGAACCTGTCGACAAACTTTGAAGAAAAACAATCCAACGCTCCTGGAACGAACACCTTCAAGGCCACGTAGGAAAGTTTCAGCTCTGGTTTGTTTAGTTTCACACTCTCAGGTGAAGGTCGGCGGGTGAGGCGTGTGTGCTGTGTCAGCGAGTTCACTCACCTTGGCGTCCTTCCCGCTCACCAGACACTCCTTCCTCCGGGCCTCCGACACCGGCCAGTGGATCTGCAGCAGAAACACCAGGTTCAAGATCAAACCTTTGAGAGGAGGACGACTCCTCTTACAATGTGAGGCTCCTTGTTGATGTCGTGAAGGTCCAGCGACAGGATGTGGTCTTTGCTGCCGATGTACATGCGGTCGTGGTCCTCGTCCATGCGCAGGATCTGGTAGTCGGTGGTGTTGAGGACGAAGGCGAAGTGGTGAGCGGTGCCGGTGGACCTGAGCTCTGTGGAGACACGAACAGAAGCTGAACATTCCAGTCGGACCTGATGGATTCAATCATCTAAAAGTCTTTTGTCACGACGGCAGGTCGACGAGTGATTCATGTTTCGAATGCAGCCATGGCTCAGGGGTGTTCTGGCATCTTTTCTGACAGTCGAGCCGGAGATTTAAGACTTTATTACAGGTAATAACAGGAAGCCGAGCAGATGAAGGAACGGTGTGTTGTGTGAGAGGGAAGTAGTCATTAGAACATCCATGATGTAAACATGAGCTCAGAGTACACGTGTAGTAAACATGTCGAAGTACACGCCATCATTTTAACCCCAGATCACACGTCTTAAACGTGTACAAATCTTCTTTAACTCTGACATTATAAACTTCTTCACTAACATCCAGTCCCAGCCTTTCGTTGTGTGTCCACCACCTGCTACCTTCTGGCAGTGGGCGGGGCCTTCGTAACCATCGTCCAATGACACTCGTCGTTTTCCACGCAACACAACAACGAAGAACTACAACAATGGAGGTCAATGGTTCACTTCCTCGATCTGCACCTGAAGGTCTGAAGCTTGTCCAGATCGTTCTCCTTCTCTTGTTGTTTTTTAAAAATGAGTGAGTTTGTTGATCTCTGACCAACCCGTGGTCGCCTGGAACCAGAACCTGCTCGGACGTGTCGTGCTGACGAACACAACGATGGACCAGAAGATCGAAGTTGGACCCGCGAGGAACCTACCGAAACGGCAAGCTCATTGGTTCCTTTTCAAAGAAAAGAGCATTGTTCCTTTTCTAGCTGGTGCAGGTCCAGTCACATCTGGATCAAACATCTGAGCGTGTAGTACACATCTGTCAAACTCCAGGTCAAAGATCTGTTCATTCAAAGTGTCTTGTTGATGTAAGTTAACGTTAACGTGACGATGACTGTGTTTAAGATAAGTTAAGGCTCAGAGATCATGGAAGTTAAAGTGTTTTGTGAAAGAGAAGAAACTGATATAATGAAGATCAATTGAGAATGAAAAACAATATTCTCGTTAAATCAATGTACATTTGGTTTGACCTTGACCTGATGAAGGACCTTGTGACCCTGGGGTCGCGTCAGTACAGTCGTGAATCTACTTAAGTATCTCCAAACATTTCAGATGTAACGATGTGTAGTGGCGACCTGATGTGTTACTTCACCGACTCTACACACATTTTTACAAGTTCCAGTCAAAAATAAAAACAAGTTATGAAAATAAACCTGATCTGATCGAACCAGCGGCGACTCATTATCAAACAGGTCCGGTCAGGCGAGCGGGTCTTCCTGCCGGCGCCGAGTGTTTGCTCGATTCTTCACTCCGAGGTTCATCAACTCTAAACAACAGGCTGAGGCCACACCGTGAGCAAACACACTTTATCTGGGCTGGCGTTCATAAACTGCTGGACAAACAACCTCACCAGAGAAAAACTCTCTTTGCTGAAGAAAATGTTCTGGTTTCAAGAGCAGGAAATCTAGTCGTACGTGTAGAAATCACGTGTCGAAGAAATCAACTCTAAGTTTAAACCCACCAGATGTGAGTCACAGATATTAGCGGCGTTAGCTTCTCTATATTGACACAGAAGTCTTGAGTCACTGAAGGATATTTACAGGTCAGGGCTGTGATTGACAGCTGTCGAGAGTCCTGCGGTCAGGAGCAACAACATGTGGTCGGACCCTCTGATTATTTGTGTTGAGGTCTTAAGTTGAATGATGAGTCCCACTGCACTCCCGCGTGTTTGTGTATGTGGATTAGTGCGCACACACGCATGTCGCACACGCACACACACACACACACACGCACACACACACACACACACACATTCCTTGGACGTCTCCGAGCAGGTTGTCAACTCCTCGCCGCGTGTTTGTTGTCGCAGAAGCTGGACGACCATCTGTCGCTGAACGAGAGGCACGTCAACACTTCCTGATGTTTGTGGTTTTCATGGACGTACCAACGGATAAGGAACCTGACGCTACACATTACTAGAATACTTTACTATAATACTATAATCTACTGTGTGTATAAAGTGTTTTTAGTTGAAGCGAACATTGTCGTTGAAGACTTCTTGAATCTAAAGATATATTGTTTGCAAAAAATTACACTTTTCTGCATTTCTCTGGACGTACATGTACTGGTCTTGATGCATCAAACATCCAGATGTGTCACCAAAAGTGTGAAGATATTCCAGTGGATTTATCATCACGAACTTCCCAGTAAGAAACTTTATCTCGTTTCAAAACAAAGCCCGACGACAACATTTCTACTGTCAGAACCAGGAGTTCACAAATGGTAAATGGTTCTCACTTATACAGTTATATATGTTCTCCGCTTATTCAGCAACACTTTACCTTAAGTTACACGTTCACACACTCACTGGTGGCAGTAGGCTGCGACGCAGCGCAAGCTCAACCATCAGGAGCATTCAACATAAAGGGGGGACGGAGGGTCTTAGCAAGTCTATGACAAGTGAGTCTATGACAAGTAAGTCAGTGACAAGTGAGTCTATGAGTCTATGAAAGCTATGACAAGTGAGTCTATGACAAGTAAGTCTATGACAAGTCAGTCTATGACAAGTGAGTCTATGACAAGTAAGTCTATGACAAGTCAGTCTATGACAAGTCAGTCTATGATAAGTCAGTCTATGACAAGTAAGTCAATGACAAGTGAGTCTATGACAAGTGAGTCTATGACAAGTAAGTCTATAAGACAAGTAAGCTATGACAAGTCAGTCTATGACAAGTGAGTCTATGACAAGTCAGTCTATGACAAGTGAGTCTATGACAAGTGAGTCTATGACAAGTGAGTCTATGACAAGTGAGTCTATGACAAGTCAGTCTATGACAAGTGAGTCTATGACAAGTCAGTCTATGACAAGTGAGTCTATGACAAGTGAGTCTATGACAAGTGAGTCTATGACAAGTGAGTCTATGACAAGTCAGTCTATGACAAGTCAGTCTATGACAAGTGAGTCTATGACAAGTCAGTCTATGACAAGTCAGTCTATGACAAGTGAGTCTATGACAAGTGAGTCTTAGTGACAAGTGAGTCTATGACAAGTCAGTCTATGACAAGTCAGTCTATGACAAGTGAGTCTATGACAAGTGAGTCAATGACAAGTGAGTCTATGACAAGTAAGTCTATGACAAGTGAGTCTATGACAAGTGAGTCAATGACAAGTGAGTCTATGACAAGTGAGTCTATGACAAGTGAGTCTATGACAAGTGAGTCTATGACAAGTGAGTCTATGACAAGTGAGTCTATGACATAAGTAGTCTATGACAAGTAAGTCAATGACAAGTCAGTCTATGACAAGTCAGTCTATGACAAGTAAGTCTATGACAAGTCAGTCTATGACAAGTAGCCTATGAGAAGACCATCTATGACAAGTCAGTCTATGACAAGTGAGCCTATGACAAGTAAGTCAATGACAAGTGAGCCTATGACAAGTAAGTCTATGACAAGACCGTCTATGACAAGTCAGTCTATGACAAGTGAGTCTATGACAAGTAAGTCAATGACAAGTCTATGACAGTAAGTCAAGAAAGTGAGTCTATGACAAGTAAGTCAATGACAAGTGAGCCTATGACAAGTAAGTCAATGACAAGTGAGTCTATGACAAGTAAGTCTATGACAAGTCAGTCTATGACAAGTGAGTCAATGACAAGTGAGTCTATGACAAGTGAGTCTATGACAAGTGAGTCTATGACAAGTGAGTCTATGACAAGTGAGTCTATGACAAGTGAGTCAATGACAAGTGAGTCTATGACAAGTGAGTCTATGACAAGTGAGTCTATGACAAGTGAGTCTATGACAAGTCAGTCTATGACAAGTGAGTCTATGACAAGTGAGTCTATGACAAGTGAGTCTATGACAAGTGAGTCTATGACAAGTGAGTCTATGACAAGTCAGTCTATAACAAGTCAGTCTATGACAAGTGAGTCTATGACAAGTCAGTCTATGACAAGTCAGTCTATGACAAGTCAGTCTATGACAAGTCAGTCTATGACAAGTCAGTCTATGACAAGTCAGTCTATGAGGTCCAGGTCTGAGTCTAAGTCTCACAAATGGCACAGACAAGAGTCAATATAAGTGAGTCTATACAAGTCAGTCATGACAAGTGACTCTCATGAGAAAAGTCTGACTGAGTCGACAAGTGATGAGGAATGACAAGGAGCCTGATGACGTGAGTCTTCGTCGTAATGCAAACTTTGTCTACCTCATTCGTGGCGTTCTTGTTCGTTCCTGTCCACGTGCAGCGAGATGTGCGTGATGTGTGTGTGTGATGTGTGTGATGTGTGTGTGTGATGTGTGTGATGTGTGTGATGTGTGTGATGTGTGTGATGTGTGTGATGTGTGTGTGTGTGTGTGTGTGTGTGTGTGCGAGTGCAGTTATACCGAGAGGCAGGAGCAGCTCATCAGTCACTCAAGCATCACAATGAAGGGATTTGAACCTGAAACCTTCAAGTCCTTTTAAAAAGAGACGATTAATAAAATAGATTTGAAGTGAGAGAAGATGTTTGGAAACATGACGCGTGTGAAAGTTAACACTTGCTGTTGAAACAAGAGAAACGATTGTTTAAAACTCACAAATACATGAAACAATGAGATTCAAACATAGCTTCAGAATTAGAAACTGTTTGTTTTAAAGTAGATTTATTTCATGTTTTATCTTGAATCAACTTTTTTTTAATCAGACGATTGTTTGCTTCAAAGTTGTTCAAAGTAAATCAAATAAAGTAATAAATCAAACACATTAACTTCCCTCTAAAGACTCAACATTTGGATATAAAAAAATAATTTATTTGTAACAATCGCGTCGAAAAAGAACCGACGATGTTTCACGGAGAACGTGTCGCCATCAAACTTCTGCTCCAGAGACGTCGACAAGTCAAAGCAGATCTTTTTCTCTTTTCAATTAATCGCCGACGGGTCGACATTACTGAGCAGATGTGTTCGGACAAGAATCGATCCGAGAAGAAAGACTCGCTCGTCAAACGGTTTTTCTGCACCTGGACCGAAAATCACAAGTTTGTATTTATTTTCACTTCACTTCCTGGATTCTTTGTATCTTCTCACCAGGACGTCTGGAGCCACTGAGGTGACTCCACCGCTGATGTCGACTCTGATGTCGTGTGATGACGCGACACGACAGGTCGACCACATCGTGACCCGAGTCCAGTCCTGAGGCGTCGCTGAGGCCGAACGTGACAATTACGGTGTTAGCAGGGAGTGACGTGATCTCACACATCAAAGGAGACCCGAGTCCAGGAGTCCAGGAACCTGGTCTGAGTCTGTCTAACTGCTGACTCATGCTTTGATCACAGAAACATTGACGCCCAGCGTCAAAGTGACTTGATTGACAGCTGACTTTGTTTGAAAATGAGCAAAACCCTTAAAAGCCCTGGAGTCTGAAATGACAGCAGTGCATCATGGGAACGCAGCAGCTGGTGGACGTAGCTTAGCGACTCTTTAGGGATCAGATGTGAAGCATTACTCAGCAAAATAAAGCAGTGAGCAAATATATTTACTTGTTACTACACTATCACAACACCAGAGTCAAGTACTCGACAATACTACAAATATATGTACTTGTTACTACACTATCACAACACCAGAGTCAAGAACTGGACAATACTACACATATATTCACTTTTCCACCCCCAACAAAATTTTTTTCCTACTAACAACTGGACAATACTACACATATATTTACTTGTTACTACACTATCACAACACCAGAGTCAAGTACTCAACAATACTACAAATATATGTACTTGTTACTACACTATCACAACACCAGAGTCAAGAACTGGACAATACTACACATATATTTACTTGTTACTACACTATCACAACACCAGAGTCAAGTACTGGTATTGTTACTAACATCACAACACCAGAGCCCCAAGTACTGGACAATACTACACATATATACTTGTTACTACACTATCACAACACCAGAGTCAAGTACTGGACAATACTACACATATATACTTGTTACTACACCATCACAACACCAGAGTCAAGTACTGGACAATCTACTACATATATATACTTGTTACTACACTATCACAACACCAGAGTCAAGTACTGGACAATACTACACATATTTACTTGTTACTACACTATCACAACACCAGAGTCAAGTACTGGACAATACTACACATATATTACTTGTTACTACACTATCACAACACCAGAGTCAAGTACTGGACAATACTACACATATATACTTGTTACTACACTATCACAACACCAGAGTCAAGTACTGGACAATACTACACATATATACTTGTTACTACACTATCACAACACCAGAGTCAAGAACCGGACAATATTACACATATATGTACTTGTTACTACACTATCACAACACCAGAGTCAAGTACTGGACAATACTACACATATATACTTGTTACTACACTATCACAACACCATCAGAGTCAATAGTACTGACAATACTACACATATATTTACTTGTTACTACACTATCACAACACCAGAGTCAAGTACTCGACAATACTATACATATATTTACTTGTTACTACACTATCACAACACCAGAGTCAAGTACTGGATAATACTACACATATATACTTGTTACTACACTATCACAACACACGCTTGACAATAAACACACCTCTAGTAGATTCATGTTTTTACCTATAAAGATGCCCGAGTTTAAATTATACTATGAAACTTTACCGTCAACAATACAGAGATTATTAAATAAAACAGTCATTGAAGGATCAGTTTGATGGAGAACAAAACACACATGTAGAGAAGGGACTAGAACACCTTGTCAAGGTTAGCATAGCTAGCAGGCTAACTAGAAGTATATCAATGTGAAGATCAAACAACTACTGACTGAAGAATATTGTCAGGGAATGTGCGACCTTTGACCCCATGACAGCATGTCTGCCTGACCGAACACGTATGTTTAGTGTTGTTTGTTCTGTTGCTGTGACTCGTCTCTCGCCGTCTTTCACGCTGCGTTTAGCTAAAGTGCTGCACATCATTACCCCCCTCGTATCTGATGCTCTCCGTCCATTAAAGACGTGACACCTGACGGTTCAGCGCCGTCACCACCTCGTTACCGGCTGGCCCCGGGAGCCCCGCCGCCGACCCCGGGGCCCGGCCCGCTCTATAATTAGACCCGCCCCCCCCACACTAATGGCATCAATTTGTTTCCTCTGTCAGCTGTGAGCTGCTTTCACGAGGAGACAACATGTCTTTTGGACGACGCTCTGGCAGCGACGAGCATCACTTCTACAAACACTGATAACAAAAGTATCAACACATCTATCAACTTCCTGTACAAACCAACACACACCACATCACCGCTTTAGCGCCGCGAGCTAAATGTTTACATGTTACTATAATTTAATAGCGTTTTGATTTAAACAAGTTTTTACCTTAGCTAACAGTTGTTAGCATCATATTTATATTAGTTTCATTCATCACTGGGACTACGAACGATGACTTTATCATAACTTATTATAATCTAACTAGAAGAGTTTTAGAAGATTGTTATTATGATGTCATCAAGACTTCCATCTACGTGACAACAGTTAGCAGCTATGCTAAGAAAGTAAACAATTGACTCGTCTTTATGATTTTGATAAACTGCTTATTTGTTAGCATTTTACCTTCTTTGGTTTCAACACGTTCATGGAATATAATTGTAGAATGAACTCTCTACTTTACAGGCCAGTTTTATACATAATATAACCAACTTTACTACATTAACTTCACATACGAGCAAATATTACCAATGCATGAATCATTTAAAAACTGTTATTTACCGTTTTAACAGTGATAATTACGAGTGCACTTATTTAATTTTTAAAGGTATAAGTTCCCAAGATAAATATAAATCAATATTGATATAATCATAATACAACCTGAAACTAATTTATTTTATTTATTTGTTTATGTGTTTGTTTATTTAATTTATTGTTGTTACCTTTTTACTGAATTGATTAATCACTGCATCTAAACTAACACTGGTTCATACATTGGCACATTTGCCTTTATCTAGTTACTAGTTACCTTAAAAGTAACTTGAAGTAACTGACTACTTTTCAAAGAGGAAACAATTAATTTTAACTAAGTTACTATTAAATAGTAACTAAACCAACACTGGTAATAACATAAGAATGTGAATTGCATCATGGGAAACATAAACACTAACATGTGATCTTAGTTAACCTTCTTTGATAAGATCTGATACTATCGTAGTATTACCAGTTATTAACATAAACACTAACATGTGATCTTAGTTAACCTTCTTTAATAAGATCTGATACTATCGTAGTATTTCCAGTTATTAACATAAACACTAACATGTGATCTTAGTTAACCTTCTTTGATAAGATCTGATACTATCGTAGTATTTCCAGTTATTAACATAAACACTGACATGTGATCTTAGTTACCCTTCTTTGATAAGAGCTGATACTATCGTAGTATTTCCAGTTATTAACATAAACACTAACATGTGATCTTAGTTAACCTTCTTTGATAAGATCTGATACTATCGTAGTATTACCAGTTAATAACATAAACACTAACATGTGATCTTAGTTAACCTTCTTTAATAAGATCTGATACTATCGTAGTATTACTAGTTAATAACATAAACACTAACATGTGATCTTAGTTAACCTTCTTTAATAAGATCTGATACTATCGTAGTATTACTAGTTAATAACATAAACACTAACATGTGATCTTAGTTAACCTTCTTTGATAAGATCTGATACAATGCTTTGGAACGATCTTCTTCTCTCTATGATCTGATACTATCGTAGTATTTGCAGTTTGATGATCTACTGACTCCTTCTAAGTAAACTTCTTAAGATTTGATCTTGTTAAGGCTTTTCCTTGATTATCTGAAACTCCTAGTTGTGTTCTAGTATTATCTTCTTTTAAGTCTATACTTTATTGATATTGTTTTGATAGTTTAAACACTAATGTGACCCTGGTTAACTTCTTTAATAAGACGATACTACGTAGTATTACTAGTTAATAACATAAACATAAAATGTGATCTTAGTTAACCTCTTAATAAGATCTGATACTATCGTAGTATTACTAGTTAATAACATAAACACTAACATGTGATCTTAGTTAACCTCTTTGATAAGTAAATGATACTATCGTAGTATTACTAGTTAATAACATAAACACTAACATGTGATCTTAGTTAACCTTCTTTAATAAGATCTGATACTATCGTAGTATTACTAGTTCATTGGGTTGATGAGAAACATTCTTTGAGGGAGAAACAGTGAAGAACTGGTGAAGAAACATCTCAGTCTGGATTGGAAACATCTGCACAAACATCTTCAGCTGAAGCAGCTCCAGACAAACAGTGACTTCCTCTCGTCCTCTTATCTCTGCTCAACAACTGCTGCCGATCCATCTCTTCAGGAGTAACTTCATCGATCCTGAATAAGAGAATTATCTTCGCCGTCCAGGCTTCTGCGAGGACTGACCAGCAGGACACACTACGAGGTCAAAGGTCAGCAGGCAGTCGCGGCTCTGCTTCAGGCTCCTGTTTAATCTGGGATTAGGATGAGGGCGAGCGTTATCTCAGTCTCGGAGGAATCAGGAAACAGGGATTGAGTTAAAGTGGCATTAGGGTGAAGCCCGTCCAGATTCCTCCTCAGTCGAGACAAACTAGCTCGGGACCCTGGCTCCGCTGCACGTCACATGCACGTCGACCGTAAATAACCAGATGTATGGAGTCTGTCTGGACACACTTATGCTCGGCCCGTCCAGTTTCCGGAGCAGAGTTAGCATGAAAAATTCATTTTCAGGCTGAATCTGTTCCAGGAGAGCAGATGCAGCTCGTAAGTCAAGATGAAGACTCCAGTCGCAGCGAGATCCTCCTCATCTCCACCTGGTTTCATGTCAAACATCAACCTTCTCTCGCTGGACTTTGTGGAGAGAAATACTTTCTTCTGAACATATTAATACATGTTTTTAAAATGTTATAATGATGTTTTTTAAAAAGTTCCTGTTTTACTTCATTATATTGAAATATGGTATAAAGGACAGTGGAGAACGAAGATGGACACATGAAGGAATCTTGTCACTTCAGTCCATAGCTTTGCTAGATGTTCTGAAAATCCCTGTAGAAACATCACAGGTTGGATCCATAAGGTCCATTAGCTCCGTCCAACATGTCAAAGAAAAACTTTCGTTTTGACATTGATTTAAAGAAGGAAGTCAAGAAGAAAATCTTTTGAGTGAATCAAGTTCGTGTTCGTCTTAACGTCTTAAAGTTCTTGAAATCGAATCAAGAGTCTCTTGGCAGAGAGTGAAGGCTGCTGGGAAACCGTGGCAGGAATAAGTGCGACCGGTGCTTCCCGGCACGCCAGGGGCACGGACACAGGATACGTCAGCGTCACATGTCTGAATGTATGTGACAGCGCCGGACCACCTCCGCTCTGGTGGGTCATTGTTCTGGGCCTCACTGTGGGAGTCCAGATGTGACGGAGGTTTCCTCCTCCAGACTTCCTCCACACGGCGGGCGTTTGCCAGCTCAGCACTTCCTGCTCTAAAGAGTGTGTTTGCGTAGGAGGCTGGAATATCTCCCTGGAGGCAGAAGATGCTGGTCAAAGCACTGACGTCAGCTCAGCCCTTCTCTTCGAGCGACGGACGCCCCGTTAGGTTCGGATCATCCTGTGTTTCCCAGGCATGGCGGGACAGGAAGAGGGATTATCAGTAAATCCCGTCGGTCATCACGGTCGTCGCGTTCTTCCTCTCGACTCGCTCGCACTGTGCGACTGCGCTCATCTGAGGTTAACACGATTAGCTTCGAAAAAAACAGCTTTGTGTGTGTTTGCGCCGCTGCTTCCTCCCCGCGATCCATGACACCGGGAGCGAGGGTCGCACCGACGCCGCTGAGGTCACGGGGTCAAGACGAGACGATAGTAGAGTCTCGGTCGCCAACGACTCCGGAGATAACGGGTTCACTTAAAGACGCCCCTGTAATCTCACCCACTGAGGAGAGTTGTGTTGTGTTGTGTTGTGTTGTGTTGTGTTGTGTTACACTTTCTAAAACTGCAATTGAGCACCAAACTAAGAACGACATACACAACTTTGCTGGGACGACACCCTCGTAACACAACTTTCTGCCCTTGAAAACCAAACACGTTTGGATTTTGTAAAACCTTTTTCTGCAGTTTTTTGGTTTTGTGTTAAACCTCTAGACTATTTTAAACACAAAAACACGTTTTAAACACACAATATATGTTTTGAACTGCATGATTAAAACGATCGATTTGTTTGAATGAGAGGATTTATTTGTAAGATAAACTCGTGTGTAAGGTAAGATAAGGTAAAACTTTAAAAATTGTTTTTTTTCCAATAGCCACAGAAGACAGCAATTTTTTATAAAAAACAAATCAAAATAATATAAGAACAAGAACAAAAACCAAAAACCAAGATGCCCCAATCTAACTCTAAAAAAAAAAATAAAAAACATTATAATTATTATTTTTTTTTTTTTTTTTTTTTTATTTTATTTTTTAATAATAATAAACAATAATAAAAAAGACAAGATAGATCAATAGATCAAAGAAAAACAACAAAGACAAAGGATACAAAGACTAACATAGAAGTGTGTGTGTGTGTGTGTGTGTGTGTGTGTGTGTGTAGTTGTGTCTCAATGTTGTGTTACGAGATGTGACGTGAAGTTTGATAAATAGGTCGACAGAGCTGATCATCTTTGATACGTCGAACGTGAGCAAAGTTTGAATTTTAGCTAAACTATGACTTTAAACACAGATGGAGTCGATGAGAGGAAATAACCCATGATGCACCTTGGTGGTCGAACTCTACTAGTTACAGAAAATCAAGTGAAATTAGAGGCTGATTATTTGATCAAAGACATGTTGTCCTCGTGTGTTGTTACATCTGTAGAGACTCGTCAGTCTATAAACTGTTGTTCGAAGCTCCATGTCCATGTACGGTGCTGTTTAGGAGACTGTGGGGGGGCGGGTGGGGGGTCAGTGAGTTTACCAGATTGAGCCGTCCCAGTGTCACTGGTTAATCTCCTGCAGCTAACATGGTGAACACTCTGCTAACTGAGCGGCAGCGAGGGAATGACATGTCTGCCTCATCCCTGTTGTCACACGTGAACTAATGACATGCATCGCATGCATCTTCAGACACGCTCGGATCAGGACCTCGCACACCAGGACCGTCACACATGATCATCTTTCACGAAACATTTTCTTCCTCTTCCTGATTGAACAATTGCACTAAAGTCTCACCAGATGGAAGCGAAAACCAAGATCGCGTGAAGAGTTCTGGCTGGTGCTGAACGCTGGAGCCGAGGTCGTGTTTGAGTTGGAACCGGAGCCCGAAAGCTCATCCCTGAAGAGAAACACGAGACAAACGACAGCTTCCTCGTCCATCACGACCCGACGGTGCTGCCCCAGAAGGTCCTCCACCAGCACCTGACTTCTTTATTAAACCATGACTTCTTTATTAAACCATGACTTCTTTATTAAACCATGACTTCTTTATTAAACTCTGACTTCTTTAATAAACTCTTGACAGCTGACAGACGACGCTACACATGGCAGGAGAAACTCCTCCATTGTTCTCCAGAGATCTCCAGAAACAAACCACGGTTGTCCAGGCTCTTCAAGACTCTAAGATCTGCCGACACCTCAGACTTGTGTCGACAGAAAACAGCCCTAAAAGGACAATGATGGTGTAAAGTAGGTCACGTGTTCACTCAACCTTCACAGAATGAAAACCTTCTGATCACAACGATGGTCGAGTCGAACCCGGACGGCCCGACAAAAGCGAGTCGAGTCCACTCTGGCGACGAGTCGCTCTTCAATCCCGGCGGAAGCTCGAGTCAAAACAAAACCTCATTCTGTCCAAAACAAGCCCCGCAGCTCTCGGAGCCACTAAATATAGCAAAGTGACCGAGGAGTGAAAACGCGACTGTCAATCATTGATTATCAGGACATTCAACATGTTCACTCGCTCTCAGGTCCGATGAACGTCAGCGACACTGAGACCAACTGACGCTCCAACTCTCCAGACCTCCATGATTAAGCAAAGACAAAACATGCTGAGACTAATTTCACGAACATGTCGGTCTGAGCCTCAGACGATGTTATTCCAGATCATCGTGAGGTGGTTTTAAATAACTACGTCCTTCTATAAATCCTTATATAGGAGCAGAATATCTTCGGCTCTGTTTTCAGTGAAAACAAGCAAAATACTTTTGTTTAAAATAAATAGAATTGAATTCTTGTGCAACACATCAAATGTGATTCATATAAACATTCATATTACATTATTATTATTATTATATTACACTGTTATTGACTTGAAAACAACATGATGACAAAACATAAGCGACTGTTTTGCTTCTTTCTTTAAGTATTTAAGTATCTTTTTAATGACATTTGACATGAAGTCACAATAAAGATAAAGTGTTTTTTTTATTATTATTATTTAAAAAATACTTCATATGAGTCTGTCAATCAATATCTATTTATGTCTTTTAAAAACCTTCCCCCAACACATGTACGCTGAACTTCCTGTCACCTGCCCAGGTGTCTCAACAGTCGCATCTAATATTGTCAAGTACAAATAAAATATATTTTATTTTCATTTTAATGTCAATAGCATTTTACATTGATCACCAAGACAAACCATTAACCTATTTTGAAAAAAAGCTATGTGAATTTAGCTTAATTAAAAACCTGGAAAATATTAATTTTGGAAACTCATCTAAGAATTCTAACACAAGAAAATGATGTCATTATGTCAAAATAAGTATCATTTCATGTATGTAGAGTTTTAATAACATTTCATTAGCTAAGTTAAACACAGACATTTAATCCCTGGGCATTTGTTAGCATAGCTTGTTAGCTCCGATATCTTCTCAACTAGGATTAGCATTAGCATTAGCACACTGTTTGTATTAGCGATACATGGTGTCACTGGCATCATTAGAACCTCAGTGTCTGAAACTGATGAAGTGACGATTATACAGACATTTCCGATCAAGACTCAAATGTAGGTCAAAACAGTTTTTAGGCTAAACGTGTTTTGCTCATGAACACAGAGACAGGTTGAAAGTTCAACTATTCCTGGACATCATATCCGCAGAACATTAATCCACGTATAATCGGCTGAAGGACGACTTGTTGCAGCAGCTGAGAGCTCGTCGCTCAACAGCCAGAACTCCGGGGTCGAGACTCGTGCTCGCCACTCTGTGTAATGACTCATTGATCTGAGCTCCTCAATCCTTATCTCTCGTGATGGCCTCGTCATCACAGCCTGTCACGAGCTGATGCTGCCAGTGCACGGATTCATATCAGAATCTAAAGCTTTGTTTCCTTCATCAACAACTTCCTTCTTAGCAGGCGAGTCAACGTCTCCATCTGTGGTCCTGGTGTTGAGAAAATCTCCAGATAATAAAGTCTTCATGCACCAGCGTCACCTCAACATCAAGAGGAGCCTTCAGACCCAACTGGCCAGTATTGTTTAGTTAGTGTTAAGTATTTCGCTGACAGGGTCTGAAGTATTTCTCTGTGAGAGTCCGTAGTATTTCTCCACGAGGGTTTGAAGTATTTCTCTGCAAAGGTTCGAAGTATTTCTACTTGAGGGTCTGAAGTATTTCTCCATGAGTGTCCAAAGTATGTCCCAGCGAAGGTCCAAAGTATTTCTCCAAGAGGGTCAGGGGGTTTTCTCCTTGAGGGTCTGAAGTATTTCTTAACAAGGGTCCGGAGTATTTCTCCCCTAGTGTCCGAAGTATTTCTCCATGAGGGTCCGGAGTATTTCTTCACAAGGGTCCAAAGTATTTATCTGCCAGGGTCTGAAGTATTTCTCTGTGAGAGTCCGAAGAATTTCTCCTCCAGGGTCTGAAGTATTTCTCCACAAGGGTATGAAGTATTTCTCAGCGAAGGTCAAAAGTATTTCTCCAAGAGGGTCAGGGGTATTTCTCCGTGAGGGTGTGGAGTATTTCTCCATAAGGGTCCGAAGTATTTCTCTGTGAGTGTCCGAAGTATTTCTCTGTGAGAGTCCGAAGTATTTCTCAGCGAAGGGCAAAAGTATTTCTTCAAGAGGGTCAGGGGTATTTCTCCATGAGGGTACGAAGTATTTCTCAACGAGGGTCCGAAGTATTTCTCCGCCAGGGTCCGAAGTATTTATCCACAAGGGTACAAAGTATTCTTCCACAAGGGTTTGACTTATTTCTTCGCGAGTGTTTAAAGTAATTTTTTCGCAAAAGTGCAAAGTATTTCTCCCAGTGTGTGAAGTATTTCTCTGAAGACTGGACGATCAATACACTCGAGAGAAGCTTAAATTAATCATCAGATCCTGGTCTGGATGTTGAGGAAGAACTTTACCGTGAGCTCTGGAGTCTCCACGTCTTGACAGAAGCACAGAAACTGTAAAACTTGGACTGCCTGAGAGATTTTAATGACCACTCAGAGTTTCCTCGCTCACTTCAGATGTGAAACTCGACCTGACAGCCTGACACTTGACTGACAGGCCAGATACTTAGAGCCGCTCGGATAATAAGCTGCAGTTCCAGCAGACGATCATCTACAGCTGCTTGTTTTAGGGATTCAACCAGCCTGGGAACGTCACGGATCCCAGATCTGTTCATCCGTTGAGACACAATTGGTCGGAAGAGGAAAATTAAAACCATGTATAGGAAGAGAATATTTCCAGGGGCCCCAGTGACGAGATGATCTGACGTGAGGAGCCTCAGGAGCTTCTGCTGAGGTGTTCGGATCGTAGCCTGGAGACGACAGTCGTGACGTCGCAACAAATGTTGTTGACTTGTGGAAATAAATGTTTGGCCATCAATGTTTGTCTTTTCTCTAGAAGTTAAATCCAAACCTTTAACTCTTTTTTATGACCTTGATCTTCATCATCTGTTTGTCTCGTTGGTTCATTCAAAAGTATTTGTTATTTTGTGATACCTTAACCAAAAAACTTGGTGTCTTTGCTCGCCTAAAGTTATCTTTCCTCTGCGAACCTCTATACCTCCGTCTCAAACCAAAAGAACCTCTGGTGTCTTCCTTCTTTCCCTCAAACAAAGAACCTCTGGTGTCTTCTTTCCTCGTCTCCTCAAACCAAAAGAACCTCTGGTGTCTTTCCTCTCGTCCTCAAACCAAAAAGAACCTCTGGTGTCTTTCCTGTCGTCCTCAAAACCAAGAAGCACCGCTGGTGTCTTTACCCTCTAAACGTCCTCAAACCAAAAGAACCTCTGGTGTCTTTCCTCTTCGTCCCCTCAAACCAAAAAGAACCTCTGGTGTCTTTCCTCGCCGCCCTTCAAATCTAAAGAACCTCTGGTGTCTTTCCTCTCGTCCTCAAACCAAAAGAACCTCTGGTGTCTTTCCTCTCGTCCTCAAACCAAAAGAACCTCTGGTGTCTTTCCTCTCGTCCTCAAAAAACCTCTGGTGTCTTTCCTCTCGTCCTCAAACCAAAAGAACCTCTGGTGTCTTTCCTCTCGTCCTCAAACCAAAAGAACCTCTGGTGTCTTTCTCTGAAATTCTGTCCTCAAGAATCTCTGTGTCTTTCCTTACCAAAAAGAACCTCTGGTGTCTTCAAACCAAAAGAACCTCTGGTGTCTTCCCCTCTCGTCCTCAAACCAAAAGAACCTCTGGTGTCTTTCCTCTCGCCCTCACTTTTTGTCCTCAAACCAAAAGAACCTCTGGTGTCTTTCCTCTCGTCCTCAAACCAAAAGAACCTCTGGTGTCTTTCCTCTCGTCCTCAAACCAAAAGAACCTCTGGTGTCTTTCCTCTCGTCCTCAAACCAAAAGAACCTCTGGTGTCTTTCCTCTCAGTCTTTCTTCGTCCTCAAACCAAAAGAACCTCTGGTGTCTTTCCTCTCGTCCTCAAACCAAAAGAACCTCTGGTGTCTTTCCTCTGGTGTCTTTCCTCAAACCAAAAGAACCTCTGGTGTCTTTCCTCTCGTCCTCAAACCAAAAGAACCTCTGGTGTCTTTCCTCTCGTCCTCAAACCAAAAGAACCTCTGGTGTCTTTCCTCTCGTCCTCAAACCAAAAGAACCTCTGGTGTCTTTCCTCTCGTCCTCAAACCAAAAGAACCTCTGTGTGTCTTTCTCTGTGTCTTTCCTCTAACCAAAAGGACCTCTGGTGTCTTTCCTCTCGTTCTTAAACCTAAAGAACCTCTGGTGTCTTTCCTCTCGTTCTTAAACCTAAAGAACCTCTGGTGTCTTTCCTCTCGTCCTCAAACCAAAAGAACCTCTGGTGTCTTTCCTCTCGTCCTCAAACCAAAAGAACCTCTGGTGTGTCTTTCCTCTGGTTCTTAACCAAAATAACCTCTGGTGTCTTTCCTCTCGTTCTCAAACCAAAAGAACCTCTGGTGTCTTTCCTCTCGTTCTTAAACCAAAAGAACCTCTGGTGTCTTTCCTCTCGTTCTTAAACCTAAAGAACCTCTGGTGTCTTTCCTCTCGTTCTTAAACCTAAAGAACCTCTGGTGTCTTTCCTCTCGTTCTTAAACCAAAAGAACCTCTGGTGTCTTTCCTCTCGTTCTTAAACCTAAAGAACCTCTGGTGTCTTTCCTCTCGTTCTTAAACCTAAAGAACCTCTGGTGTCTTTCCTCTCGTTCTTAAACCAAAAGAACCTCTGGTGTCTTTCCTCTCGTTCTCCTCTCTTAAACCAAAAGAACCTCTGGTGTCTTTCCTCTCCCCTCGTTCTTAAACCAAAAGAACCTCTGGTGTCTTTCCTCTTCCCCTCAAACCAAAAGAACCTCTGGTGTCTTTCCTCTCGTCCTCAAACCAAAAGAACCTCTGGTGTCTTTCCTCTCGTCCTCAAACCAAAAGAACCTCTGGTGTCTTTCCTCTCGTTCTCAAACCTAAAGAACCTCTGGTGTGTCTTTCCTCTCGTTCTTAAACCTAAAGAACCTCTGGTGTCTTTCCTCTCGTCCTCAAACCAAAAGAACCTCTGGTGTCTTTCCTCTCGTTCTCAAACCTAAAGAACCTCTGGTGTGTCTTTCCTCTCGTTCTTTAATCTAAAGAACCTCTGGTGTCTTTCCTCTCGTCCTCAAACCAAAAGAACCTCTGGTGTCTTTCCTCTGTCCTCTCAAAAGCTCTGGTGTCTTTCCTGTCGTCCTCAAACCAAAAGAACCTCTGGTGTCTTTCCTCTCGTTCTTAAACCAAAAGAACCTCTGGTGTCTTTCCTCTCGTCCTCAAACCAAAAGAACCTCTGGTGTCTTTCCTCTCGTCCTCAAACCAAAAGAACCTCTGGTGTCTTTCCTCTCGTCCTCAAACCAAAAGAACCTCTGGTGTCTTTCCTCTCGTCCTCAAACCAAAAGAACCTCTGGTGTCTTTCCTCTCGTCCTCAAACCAAAAGAACCTCTGGTGTCTTTCCTCTCGTCCTCAAACCAAAAGAACCTCTGGTGTCTTTCCTCTCGTTCTTAAACCAAAAGAACCTCTGGTGTCTTTCCTCTCGTCCTCAAACCAAAAGAACCTCTGGTGTCTTTCCTCTCTGTGTCCTTTCAAACCAAAAGAACCTCTGGTGTCTTTCCTCTCGTCCTTAAACCAAAAGAACCTCTGGTGTCTTTCCTCTCGTCCTCAAACCAAAAGAACCTCTGGTGTCTTTCCTCTCGTTCTTAAACCAAAAGAACCTCTGGTGTCTTTCCTCTCGTTCTTAAACCAAAAGAACCTCTGGTGTCTTTCCTCTCGTTCTTAAACCAAAAGAACCTCTGGTGTCTTTCCTCTCGTTCTTAAACCAAAAGAACCTCTGGTGTCTTTCCTCTCGTTCTTAAACCAAAAAGAACCTCTGGTGTCTTTCCTCTCGTTCTTAAACCAAAAGAACCTCTGGTGTCTTTCCTCTCGTTCCTTAAACCAAAAGAACCTCTGGTGTCTTTCCTCTCGTTCTTAAACCAAAAGAACCTCTGGTGTCTTTCCTCTCGTTCTTAAACCAAAAGAACCTCTGGTGTCTTTCCTCTCGTTCTTAAACCAAAAGAACCTCTGGTGTCTTTCCTCTCGTTCTTAAACCAAAAGAACCTCTGGTGTCTTTCCTCCAGATCGTTCCTCAAACCTTTAAACCAAAACCCGTCCCACCCACCCCCCCCCCCCTTCCCCCCCCTCCTCGTTCTTAAACCAAAAGAACCTCTGGTGTCTTTCCTCTCGTTCTTAAACCAAAAGAACCTCTGGTGTCTTTCCTCTCGTTCTTAAACCAAAAGAACCTCTGGTGTCTTTCCTCTCGTTCTTAAACCAAAAGAACCTCTGGTGTCTTTCCTCTCGTTCTTAAACCAAAAGAACCTCTGGTGTCTTTCCTCTCGTTCTTAAACCAAAAGAACCTCTGGTGTCTTTCCTCTCGTTCTTAAACCAAAAAGAACCTCTGGTGTCTTTCCTCCTCGTTTAAACCAAAAGAACCTCTGGTGTCTTTCCTCTCGTTCTTAAACCAAAAGAACCTCTGGTGTCTTTCGTTCTCTGCCGCGCCTGTTTGATTTCCCTGAAAACATTTTAATTGATGCAGCAATTAAGCAGGACAAGTCGGAGCAGATCCTCCGTGAAGTTCTCCGCCTCCCCGGGCGAGTTCATCTTGAGAATGTTCAACATTCATCATCGATGTATGTCTTGCTCTGCAGCCAGAGAGAGTCGGACTATATTTGAGAATAATCACACATAATTGCAGCGTGTTTTGCTCGGGAATGCAGAAAATTGTCCAAATGAAACACATTTATAGAGCAAACCACGCATAAATAAAAACAAATAGTGTCTTTGGAGATTTCATTAAATCGCTTGTGAGAAGAGAAGTGGAAGATAAGAACAACTTTGAACTACAATATCAGTCAAATTATACACGATAACTCTTTATAAAGGTCTTTAAATGAGACGTTAATAGAGAGAATCTGAGAATAGACAGATTTATGTTCAGAGAAGCAAGTGCTCATCGAATAATTATTATCCACGTTATTATCTATGAAGAATGTATAAAATCCTCCAGTAAGAACATGTCGCTGATCCGGCAATAGTTTCATTAAAAATATCTACTGTTTTAAAATCTATAAATAATATCCGCCAGTGTAAAGAGGGACTGTCCGTGTGTTGAAATGAAAAGATTCTTTAAGTAAGAGCAACAAACTATTATTAATGTGACAGAACTGTGACAGGAATATTGTCTAAAACAAGCCTTATTAGGCTTTAATAAATGAACATAGGATTGTTGTTTAATTTGTATTATTTTATTCCAAACAACTTTAGTTGTATGAAACTACCAGTTCATACAAAACTCTGTTTCTGAATTCTGAATTTCTGATATGCTCTAGTAGAAGAACTCACATTTCTCCTTCAAACTCTTCACTGGCTGACAGTTTCTTTCAGGATCATTTTAAAATTCTGGTTCTTACTTTCAGATCTATTCATGGTCAGACCTTCCATCAGTGATCTGATCCAGACTTACACCCCAGCTCGGGCTCTGAGGTCTGTGGATCAGAATCTACTGATGGTTCCTGAACTTCAGGACCAGAGGAGAGAAATCCTTCCATCCTGTCTGATGTTGTCTTGGTCTTTTTAAATGTCTATCGTTTTTGATTGTTTGTGACGGTGGTTATTTTTCTATTTAAGTCGTGAACATACAGTATGTTTTGTTGTTGTTTAAAGGAAAATTAAATAAGTAAATAAAAAGTAGTATCATTTGGGCAAAACTAAATATGAAACATTTAAAATAGATGACATGGAACTAATGTTTGGATGTTTTGCACTTCACTGACCTTTGAAGCGTTGGATATTAAAATAGAAGTTGTTGAAGTGCAGCTCCTCAGAGTCGTCGTCGTGACAGAGATAAGTGTCTTCTCTCTCACAGACCTCGGAGGTTAAGAATGATGTATTGCTGGCAGAGCAGATATTTATCACAATCTACCTCCAGGCTCTTCTTTTATTTCCTAACAAGCGTGTGACGACTGAAGCAGGAACCGCCGCAACATTCCACTGCTCACCTCGTGCCAAAGAAATCCATTATGACCACATCAAAACTAGCATAATCCCGAGTCATTGCGCCTCCTGAGGAAAGACAATTAAAGGGGATTTACGTTGTGTGTTTTGGCTTCTGCGGCGCATTTAAGCAGCGTTCACAGCTAATCCCTAAAACCAGATAAATGCGAATTAAAAAGTTTATTTCTAGGTGTGAGTCTCCTCTTGACTCTGGGCAGCAGAGAAGGTTCGTCTCCAGGGTCGGCCCTCGCCCGGCGTCTGTTGCTAAGTGAGCGACGATGTGCGACATGTTGAAGTGGGAATGATGAAGAGGCAGAGGTTGGACGGTGAAGAGGCTCATGCATCCGTCAACGAGCCTCCTCGTTATTCTTCTGGAACAGGACACAACTTGACTTCCCTCCTACCATGTTGCTACACAGTGGAAACAGAAGCCTGAGATTATGCAACCAAGCATTTATTGAAACGTGATCTTCATGTCTGTCCTTATTAAAGCAGCTTTTATGTAATTACTGTCATGAAACTAAACGGATTTTTGTCTGACGTCCAAACTATTCTCAGACATGTTGCCGGGCGACATCCACACGTCTTATAAGGTGAGCCATGATGACCGTCTCCGGCTGTTCTCCTGCCAGAGTGGACTTACTTTACTACACATTTGTCTCAGCAGTTGGATGGAAGTTGATTTACTCGAATAGAAGTTTGTTTTTTTCACATGAGCAGCAGATAAGAAGTCAAACAGAAGATGAAACCTTCAAATTCATTCATCAGAAGCTGTCTGAAAAATGTTGTTGACAAAAGATTGTTACATCCGGACTAAAAGTTTGTGGGTTTGATCAGTTCTTGTGACGTCATCATGGCTAGTTAGCTCCCTGGCTTGACGATCGTGATTCAATACTAATTCAATTCAATTCAATTCAATTCAATTTTATTTAAAGTGTCTTATCATAACAAAGTTATCTCAAGACACTATACAGTTGAAATAAGACTACAGTTGATTAAGGAAAAATAGATCCCAGCAATTCAACAAAGAGCAAGAAACAAAACACTGTACAGTGAGCAATGGCGAGGAAAATCTTCCTTTTAGAAGGCAGAAACCTCGAGCAGAACCAGACTCATTGTTGACGGCCTGCCGCTTTGACCGGCTGGGAGGAAGGATGGGGGGGTAGACAGATGGATAAGGAGAGGAGTGAGGGAGGATATAGTGAGAGAAAAGAGGAGAGTGTAGGAGGGTCCATGGGGGTGCTGGAGAGAACTCGTACTATCTCTCGCTCTTTCTCTGGTTCCTCATAAACCTGAACTAGGTTTTGAATTTTTATTTTATTTTGTTTATTTGACTCATTACAACGCGGTATTATTTGATTGAAGTGCAGAACACTTCAATCACTGAGAAGTTTCTTCAACAATCTTCTCATTCATCGAGCATCATTTCCCTCCAAATTAGTTCCGATCATTTTTTTTTCCTCATGTAGGAAAACAAGCAAAGCTACTTATTCACGTCGGCGCTTATTTGTCCTCTGAAAACCTCCCCTCGGGAGAGGTTCTCCTTTCCTAAAGAGGGGCCTCTATTAAAAAGCCATCGTTCACGAGGGGTCCGAACCCGTGACACCGGTGGGCACCGGGACCCGTGAACAGTGAAGGAGAAGAATTCTAGGTTAATTACGGCCTTTAAAATAGCAAACACTCGTCGCGGTGGAGCGTAGCCTGACAGAGTTACGAGCGCCGCCGGAGAGACCGGGCCGAGCTGAGTGATGGTCGCGCTCACCTGAGGTGGGTTCGGTCAGCGAGAGTTATTATTGACCATTAACACACAGGCTTTAAATCCAACAGAAACAAATCCTTTCTAACGCCATCCCTCCTGAAACTCGCTACAACATGTCCTGGAAGCCGAGGCAGGAGGAACCGAACACACCGGACCCTTGAGCACGACTTCAGATTGACACCACTTCCCTCTGACAGAAAAGTGCATCTTGGACTGGAAGCCTGTTTGTCTTTGCACAGAAAAGAAATGCAAAGTAGGTTCTTGTGAATCTCTGGGAAACACCGCGGGACGTCCCTCGGGGGGAAATAAATACGAGCACTGAGAGCCTGACGGTGGCGCTGGCTTTAAAGTATTCATTAACCTACAGCTGAAGAGAAACAAGAGATCGGGTTCGGAAGTCAAAGGAGGGCCAAGTACACTAAACAACTTTTAGCTTCGGGGGAATGAAGAATAAACCTGGCGAGTGTAAAACACGAGAGGTTAAAGTGAAACCCATCATCTACATATTACATCCAACAATTGATCTTTACTTCCTCTGTTGACTCTGGTCTCTTAAAGGCTCATTTTTCACTTCAATTCTTCACTTCTTCCTCCTGTTACTGCTCTTTGGACCTGGACCTCTATAGGACGCCCAGAGAAAGGCCCGTGGGACGCCGTGCACCACATTCATGGCAAAATAAAGCTGGTTTGACGTGCACCCCCAGGTCTCCCAGAACGTGAATGAACCTCTGTGAATACGAACCTACACAAACGCCCTCGGAGCTATAGGACCTCTGCATGGCAAGAGTATGTGGGCGACAACAATCAATAACCAGGAGGGGCACTGTCCCCCCTTTTCCTTCACCAATCCCGAGACAGTGTCGCAGCGGGAGGGGGTCCGACGAGGATGGGTCATTGATAAAACACACTGCCAGGGGGGGTCAAACCCGGCCTCAGCGAGGGCCGAGTGGGATGTAAACCAAAGTCCATCCCCGCATTGCAATTAACACCTACGCCGCGGCCGTCGTAAGAGATTCTTCGAATCAGCATTTGAAAACACAAACAGAACAAAAGCTTCAAAGGGAATCGAGCTCTTAAGAGTCACGCCTTCCAAACACACTCAGAAGCGAACGACCACCAGCATCAACCTCCGATACTGGGAGATAAGATAATAAATAATCCCTCTTGGTGTTGCTGAGAGATTGAAATCCTGATGATCCACAATGTTAACAAGCATTTAATGGTCTTCCTCAAGATAAACGACGACTCTTCCTCCTCGTGTTGTAACTCACGCCGGCGCTCAAAGAGTGTCGTGTTTCTGCGCCTCATGTGCCGAAGCCACAGCGTGAGGTAAGGATTGTGTTCTCCAGGCGCCCGTCAGGCTGTGGCGCCACCGTCACACGACGTCGGTCCGGCCCGCCACGGGTCCACGAGTCAGAACCTCTGAGCAGGAACACATCCAGGATCTCTGAGCAGGTTGATCACTGTCACCGTTTGTTGTTGTCATGGCTGGACGGATTCTTCTGCTGCCAGAGGAGCCTCTCGTATCTTCAAGAAGCGTCGGGTGAGACGCGACTGAAACACAATCCTCCTCTGACAGCGGGTGAGAAATTATGTCGTGGTCGTAGATCAGGGAGAGGTTGTGGCCTTGACCTCCCGGAGACCCGCCTGCGTGACCTTTAGAAGCAGAAAAACTTCATCGTCTGAATGATGTTCTCGATGAAATACTTGAGTTTGAGCTGCACAAGCTGACAAAAGGAAGCGTGTCCAGCAGACACACATGTCGGTGGAAATAGCTCGACACACATCCGACACCGGGATGAAGTAACTATTGATAGGACGTAGAAGAGAAAACGATCTGAAAATGTGCTTTCTTGGCAAGTGTCGGCAGCACTGAAGCCCCAGATCCCTTCAAAGGCAGATATGTCCGCGCCGGGTTCTGAACCCGATACGAGCGGCTTCAGAAGCTGGAGAGTCGGGCGGTGGCGAAATGTGAGATTAAGTGGACGGTAGTTCAGAGTTGTATCAGTTTGTGGGTGTGAGAGCAGGAATACGAACCTGTTTCCCTCGTTCATGTTCTCAGGACGAGCATGAGAACGAGGTCCGGACCATTATTCTGTCGGACACTTTAATCTGCACCAGAGACACACGAGTGCTAAGAATATACTCTTCAGTCTCAGCGGGAGTCGCAGGACAAAGCCTTAACCTGTTTATCCAGTCGCCGCTAATACCTGTTTTAACAGGTGAGGAGAGTCACAAGAGCCCAGAGGAAGTCCTGATTATGAGCCACGACCAGGACCAGCGTTAGGTCAAGTCCAGTTCAAAGAGGCCCCAGAGTTAAAGACATCACGTTTCTCCGGCAAATTGGAAACGCTGCGTTTAATTGGACCTGACAAGCTTCCAGGTCTTGACGGACACGGTCCACAGTTACCGCTGAGACGCCCTTAATGTCGCCCGGGGAACCAATTACACTCCGGCATTAAACAAGAGTCGTCTGAAGAAGTTTTCTTTTCTTGCTCCAGACTAACAAGAGTTCAGAAGACGGTGAGAGTGAAGACGGACAGAAGAGTCTTGTGCGAGACCTTCTCACTTTCACGACGAGTAACTCGACTCGCGGTGTCAACTTCACAGGTGAGACCCCGGACCCGAGACCAGTGAACCCACAGTATCCTGGTTTCAGCAGATAGTAAAGGAGCGCGGTGTTGTGTGCAGGGAATCCCAAGCACCCGGCTATTTTAACTTGGGGTCCTGAGCCCGGGGGGGGGGGGGGAATGAAAGAGAGACCACACCGACTCCAACTTGAAGACTTTTCTCCTGCTTATCTGCCCTCACCTGCTGACATGAGAGATCCAATGACCACCTGCCAGATGCTGAAGGAAGTGATCCACGAGGATATGAAACATTCCGACCACACAGGAGATACAACCATCGACGTGTAACATCTTCAAACAAAGGTATCGAGTCTAAAGCCAGACTTGAACATGCTGGACAACAGATAACAGCCTCAGCTGTGGGCGGGAGGTGCCGAAAGGAGCTAATGGTTTTCTAATAATGCTTTCCAACGACCCCGTGACCGCATATATATTGGCGGCGAGGAAACTGGCGCCGCCGCAGACGGACACGTGATCGCCGCCGTGTGCTCGGGTGGAAGTGACGAGAGGCAGCGAACATCACACGTCTGTCCAACACTTTCACTCAAGGTGACGAGAGACGCTTGTTTTTCTCGTCCATGACCACGGAAACGCTTCTAGCTCCGGCTCTTGAATGTGTTCTACGGATGGTGTCAGAGGTGGGATTGTCATAAGAATCCAAAGAAGGAACTAAAGGTAAAGATTAAAGGAAATAACTATTTAAAACATCATTAGGTTGTTTTCAGTGGCGACATTATAATAACTAAACAAAATATGTTTTACCTTCCTTTTAATTATTACAGCTAAGTCCAAATATAGATTTGTATGTGAGATTCCGACACATATATCTATATATATCTATATAAATATATATAAATATATATATAAATATATATATAGTGACCAAATATCCGGCGCATCTCTCCTAGAGAGGAATACAAGTGAAGTTTCGAGCTGGAAGTTAACGTACATTGTTTAAGTCGACAAAGATACTCAGTCAGTAAACACTTAAGGATGCTAAACAAAATGATACTCGAGATGCAGTCCATCTTTTTCAGATGCTGTATTTAACCAAAAAGTTTATAGTCCACCAGGAGGCGATCTAGATTTGTTTTTCTGACTTGGCAAAAACACATTTAACGTTTACAAAGATTTATGAATCTGCCTGTAAAAAACCTGGTATTAAACGATTCCAGTCACGGTCGTGTTCAGCAACAGTAGCTTCAACCGCTCTGGGGATCGAAGGCGATCGATCCATCATTCGCGGACAAACTGGGTCACGGTTGCTGAGCAGCAGCAGCTCAGACCCGACACATAATCGATGTTAGATTCCTGACCCGTCTCCCCTGGAGCCGTCAGAGCCACAGACCATTTAACAAGTCGCTTATCCTTGAGCGCAGCTGGAAGCGTGTCTGGCCAGTGACAGTCGTACGACCAGAAGATCGATGAAGATAAATTCATTTGGACGAGACTGAAGAAAGTGACGTGGATTGAATGGATGATAACAGCATTGCTGTGGACGGTGGATCGTGTTCTCAGTATATCAGCAGAACATTGTTTAGAAATTAATTGTCATTCATTTGAACACGAGGCTCAGCCTCAGTTTACACTCCATGCTTGGACTTTTGCAGCAAGTGTATCGTGGATCTTCTGTGGAGACGCTGAGGTTTGGGACGAGGCCAGAGCATCAGTGGTTTGACCAGAGCTTCGTTCCTGCAAACCATCATTAAAGTTGACAAACATGAGTCCAGTCTGTGGTCTGGTGCTGTTGACATGTGGCTTTAACCAGAGGGAGCTTCACTCAAACACCTCCAGTCAGACCTTCTACTGCAACGTTCGACATTATACACAAACTGAGGAGAGAAGCTGCTCCTAGAACGAGGTCAAGCGAGATAAGTGGTTGAGATAACTTCTCCTGGAGGCGCCGACATCTGGAGCCCACGAGGAAAGAGCAATAAAAGCAGCTTAAACATTAACAAGTAGACACTATTTTATCCTGCTGCGGTCTACTGTATGTTCGGAGCGGCTCCAAGAATGACTGGAATGTCACCTCCGAGGGGAGCTTCTGACCCTTCACACCCACACCAGCACCCCCTTCGTAGACCCCGCTGAGGAGCCGCGACACAGACGTGTGGTCGTCACAGTGCGGATGAGGAATATTGGGAAGGACGGCGAGCTGGAGCCACCTGCCCTCGGAGCTGAGTCGGGATGCTGACCCACATTCTGAGGACCCAGGATCTGGCCCTGATCCTAAGGTGGGGGGGCGGGTCTACAATCCTAATGACCCGCTGGTATTAAAGTCTCTTTCCAGCAACACAAACTAAAAACAAGATCCGAGACACAGATGAATCCAACCTATCAACAGAAAAACACTTTTATATTTCACAAGAAAGTCTTTTTAACTTCAGTGAACGATTTAAACCAAAGCTTTGTTGTCTTTTCATGAACCGACGTCGGCGCTCGGACCTGGATTTACAATCGGCTCCGGCTTCGTTTGAACAAAAATGATTCTGATGATAGAGAAGCAAACTTTATATAAACTGTGTATAACTATATACACGTGATGATGATGAAGATGATGAAGAAGATGATGATGTTTCATTGAAACTGTGATGGTACCGACGTCTTTGTAAAGCCATGAAAGGAGCAGGAGACAGAAGATCACACGAGCACTTAAAAAGCTCAAAGACGCAGGATTTCGATGCGTATCTGGTGATGCATGAGCGCAAATATGTCACGGATGTGGCCACGACATGCAGTCGCGCTGACGGAGAAACTTCGAGAAAAGAATCACAGCAGCCGGAGAAGAAACACTTGTGCAGGTCGACCTCGAAGGGACGTACGGTCCAAACAAACACTCTTTTCTCTTTTCTCTCACTCTTTTCTCACTCTCTCTCCTTACAGTTGTAACACTTTGAATTTATTCCCTTTTTTAATTCTACATGTAAACAAACAGCAAATATAAAGTTTAATATATTGAAGACTGTACGTCAGAAGTTATTTTCTTGACTCAAAGCAGCAAAGATCATTTTAAATAAGTAGGATTTGACAGATAAATCCATTAAATGAAGTTTGAGCCTTTGATTGACAATAATGTAACATCTCTCACATCAAACAACTTGACAAACTCACTTTGACTAAGATCCAAACCATTGACCCCAAAGTTAAATCATTCAAACTGTGAGAAGAAATGTTGATGTGAAGAAAAAAGAGGCTCAACATGAAATTATGTCAAACTATTCAAGAAACTGAAGTTTATTTGGTAACATTTTAGTGTTGATCAAAGGAAATGTTTAGATCGAGGTCATAACAAACACAAATGATTTATCGAGATCAACACAAACACAAATGATTTATCGAGATCAACACAAACACACATGTTTTATCGAGATCAACACAAACACATGTTTTATCGAGATCAACACAAACACGTTTCATGAAGATCAACACAAACACAAATGTTTTATCGAGATCAACACAAACACAAATGTTTTATCGAGATCAACACAAACACAAATGTTTCATCGAGATCAACACAAACACAAATGTTTTATGAAGATCAACACAAACACAAATGTTTTATCGAGATCAACACAAACACAAATGTTTTATCGAGATCAACACAAACACAAATGTTTTATCGAGATCAACACAAACACAAATGTTTTATGAAGATCATCACAAACACAAATGTTTTATCGAGATCAACACAAACACAAATGTTTTATCGAGATCAACACAAACACAAATGTTTCATGAAGATCAACACAAACACATATTGAAGGAGCATCATCTTCTTCACGTTCTTGAAGCTCATGTGACGTTCATGAGTCTCACATGTAAACAGAAGAACTTCTTCTTCTTCAACCAAACACCAGACGACATCACGAGCCTGTGCTTCACTCTCTTCCTCTCACAGGAGACGAGATAAGCCCGAACAAAGTCCACCGACAGGGATGACTCCTTTTTATAAAAACCCTACTTGTGGGGGGAAAGTTTCCCCAAAAAATTATGGGGGGGCCCCACCCCCCCAAAAAAAATCACCCCGAGGGGGGGGGGGAATTTTTTTTTTTTTTCCCCCCCCCACGTCTACGGGGTTCAGGTCCATCCACAGCGGAGCCAGGGCCTCAAGGTCCTTAAGCTCTCAAGTCTCAGGTGAATCATCTTGAAACGTTACGAGGAGTCGTAGAGTTTGACTCTTGGTTCACGACATGTGGTGACAATAAAAGTAACAAATCCTTGAAGGTTTCTCTTGGTTCAGGTTCTGAGTCAGATGTGAGGAGAAGCTGCTCCACACTCTTGATGCTGGAGGCTGAGGCCCCGCAGGAGGTCCAGGCAGGAGCTCCTGAGACCCCGCAGGAGGTCCAGGCAGGAGCCCCTGAGACCCCGAGGCAGACCCGCCACAAGAAGGATTATGTCCCGGGAAGAGTTGGACCAGATCTGTTCTCTTATGAAACCATCAACGCTTCGATGATGAGATATTTGACTTCACACAAGAATTCAAATGATTCGACACTAAAATTAAACAGTTCAATTGAAGACAATGTTTGATGAACTTGTTTCTCATTAATATTTGAAAGATTTTAGTTTTTATTCTCTTGTCAAACGAAGAATCTGAACCAGAATCAGTGAAAATAACAGATTCATGTCGATATGAACTGTTGATCGACACAATTATTATTATTCATTAACATTATTGAAATATATTTTCTAATCTAATCTAATCTAATCTAATCCAAACTGATTTTATCGCATCTTATCTAATGTAATGTAATGTAATGTAATCACGTCTCATCTAATCTGATTTTATCTAATCTAATCTAATCTCATTAATCTCATCTCATCACGTCTCATCTAATCTGATTTTATCTAATCTAATCTAATCTAATCTCATTTTATCTCATCTCATCTCATCTAATCTGATTTTATCTAATCTAATCTAATCTCATCTAATCTCATCTCATCTCATCTCATCTTATCTCTTGTCATCTCGTCTCATCTCATCTAATCTAATCTAATCTAATCTCATTTTATCTCATCTCATCTCATCTCATCTCATCTCATCTCATCTCATCTCTTGTCATCTCGTCTCATCTAATCTGATTTTATCTAATCTAATCTAATCTAATCTCATCTCATCTCATCTCATCTAATCTCATCTCATCTAATCTAATCTCATCTCATCTCATCTCATCTAATCTGATTTTATCTAATCTGATCTAATCTAATCTCATCTCATCTCATCTCATCTCATCTAATCTAATCTAATCTAATCTAATCTCATCTCATCTCATCTAATCTAATCTGATTTTATCTAATCTAATCTAATCTAATCTAATCTAAGTGAAAAGTCATGTGTATTCCAGGTAATGATGCACATTAACATAAATGATGATGAGTTTAATGATTCAACACAGGATTAAAACATAAAATATATTTGTTTATTCCTTCATTAAACAAATACTAGTTTTTATACGTGTTTCCTTCATTTGTGTTGAAATAAACTCATCTTTAAACAGTTATGAACTAAAATGCTATATTTGTTAAAGTGAATAAATATTACACGTTAGCATCACATGTTTATAAATCTTTGTTTCTTCTGCTCACTCGTGGAAAGGAAACAAGCGTCGACGCATCAAAGATCCTCCAGAGAAACAACAGCCTTAAAAAAGCAATTAAGTGGAGCTGCTGCTAATATTGAGCGTGGGGGGGGCGCGTCCTCTGAGAGAGGCCGAGCACCAGACTGTGAGATTCATATTGACTCAGGTGAGCAGCAGCTCCTGAACTTCCAGCATCTGAGGCTCCAACTTCACAACACATGGAAGCAGGAAGGAGCTGCAGCGTCGCTCGACTGTTAAATCCTTGAGATTAAGAAACGCCGTCGACAAGAACTTCATTATGTTCTCGTGTCGCTGAGAGAAGAAAACATTTCTGGACCAGAAGCAAATCTTCATCTGCAGCAGGACAGGCTTGCTCGCCGCTCTGCTTGGCTGCTTCTGGCAATTTACTCTCCATAACACACACACACATGCACACACACACCTACACACGCACACACACGCACGCACACACACGCACGCACACACACACACACACACCTACACACACACACCTACACACGCACACACACGCACGCACACACACACACACACACACACACACACACACACACACACACCCCCACACACACCTACACACACACACACACACACGCACGCACACACACCTACACACACACACACCTACACACGCACACACACGCACGCACACACACACACACACACACACACACACACCTACACACACACCTACACACGCACACACACACACCTAAACAAACACACCTACACACACACACACCTACACACACACACACACACACACCTACACACACACACCTACACACGCACACACACGCACGCACACACACACACACACACACACACACCTACACACACAACCCCACACACACACCTACACACACACGCACACACACCTACACACGCACTCACACACAGGCACAGGCACACACACGCACACACACACACACACACACCTACACACACACGCACACACACAAACACACACACACACACGCACACACACACACACCTACACACACACACACAAACACACACCTCTTCAAGTAGAAACCAACTCATCTGAAGCGAAACACATTTAAATGTTAGGAGCAGATTTGATTTGATTTGATTTGATTTGATTTGATTTGATTTGATTTGATTTGATTTGATTTGATTTGATTTGATTTGATTTGATTTGATTTGATTTGATTTGATTTGATTTGATTTGATTGTTTGTTTGTTTGTTTGTTTGTCTCTGATTCAATCGTGAAGATGTTCGAGTCTCGATGATCAACAACATTATTATCAGCACAAGAAGCTCTGCAGTGGCTCTGAAGGACCCGCGGGTCTGGACCCACCAGGAGAGGAAGAAGGAATGAGGGCAGGTGAGAACAAGTGCAGGATGATTGACAGCCGGGGCCGACATGGATCCGGAGAGAGGATTTACCTTTGAAGGAGATGAAGACTCGAGGAGCCGCCATGGACTCGTTGATCATCTGGTTCCCCAGAGCGGAGCGAGCCAGCAGGACCAGGATGAGGTTGAGGAACATGATGGAGGTTCGAGGAAACACCAGCTGCAGGAGGAGAAGAACGACTTTGTTTAAAGAACGAGTTTCTCTTCTTCACTAAATCACTTTCTTTATCTACATTTTTAATATTTACTTTTCAAAACAGGAACATATTTGTTCAAATAAAACACAAACTTGTCGCACCAAGTGTTGAAAATAAAAACATTAAACGTAGGTCAATCCAAAGAGGGTCGAAGGTGAGTGGAGAGTCAAAATGGTGGAGTGTAAATCTTGATGTAACGACAGGTGTCAATCAAAAGTGATACGCTTCATGTTCCCTAATGAAAGAGTTTTACATCAATTATACATAAAGAAAAGGATAAAACTCATCCAAATCTTCCAGATTTTACAAAAGAACAAACAAACGTCCAGAGAAGTCAAACTGACTGACCATCAGTTAAGTTTCTACGACATGAACTCGAACCACAGAAGCGTCTCAGTCGTGAACTTAAGATCCACGTCTGGCCAAGAAGAAAAGACGCAAAAGGTTTGGATCCTGATCCGTGAGGTTCTCTCCGGGTTAGATTCTCTCCAGGTTAGATTCTCTCCAGGTTAGATTCTCTCCAGGTTAGATTCTCTCCAGGTTAGATTCTCTCCAGGTTAGATTCTCTCCAGGTTAGATTCTCTCCAGGATAGATTCTCTCCAGGTTAGATTCTCTCCGGGTTAGATTCTCTCCAGGTTAGATTCTCTCCAGGTTAGATTCTCTCCAGGTTAGATTCTCTCCAGGTTAGATTCTCTCCAGGTTAGATTCTCTCCAGGTTAGATTCTTCTCTCCAGGTTAGATTCTCTCCAGGTTAGATTCTCTCCGGGTTAGATTCTCTCCAGGTTAGATTCTCTCCAGGTTAGATTCTCTCCAGGTTAGATTCTCTCCAGGTTAGATTCTCTCCAGGATAGATTCTCTCCAGGTTAGATTCTCTCCGGGTTAGATTCTCTCCAGGTTAGATTCTCTCCAGGTTAGATTCTCTCCGGGTTAGATTCTCTCCAGGTTAGATTCTCTCCAGGTTAGATTCTCTCCGGGTTAGATTCTCTCCAGGTTAGATTCTCTCCAGGTTAGATTCTCTCCAGGTTAGATTCTCTCCAGGTTAGATTCTCTCCAGGTTAGATTTTCTCCAGGTTAGATTCTCTCTAGGTTAAATTCTCTCCAGGTTAGATTCTCTCCAGGTTAGATTCTCTTGTGACACTTTCATCTCTGGAGACACAACATTCTTGGAGGTCACACAGTTGATGTTCCTCACTGAGGAACGAGTCAAAACCTTCTTCTCTGAAGCACATTTAGCTTCATGTCAAGGTAATGATAATGTAATAATAATATAATAATACTGTAATAACCTTCAACAAGTGTCTCGTTCATGAAGTGACTCTGACACATCTCCAGCGACGCACGAGCCTCACGAGCACAACTATGTGTGAGAAGAAGAGTTTCTAATAAAAGCTTCTTCACATCTCACTGTTTCCACGACACGTGCGCGTGCCAGTCTGGGAAACAAAGCCTCGCGCGCGTCACGCACGGAGAAGTCAACATTCTTGTGACCAGATGTTCACGTCGTGACAGTGACGTCACGTGTCCAGCTGCTCAAACTTGATTGACACTTCGTGTGTTGGTTCACACGCGCGGGTGACAACAAACAAACGTGCGCGCGCGCGCGAGGAGGAGACGCGTCATGGATCAGCGGATCGATCAGTGGATCGATCAGACACTCAGAGGCTTCGATCGATCACTTCTAACGTGTCTTCTTGTAAACAGTCACAATTTACACACGTTTATTCCACAATAATAGCCGTATTTATGATGAACGACCCGCAGTAATAACACAATAATAACACAATAATAACACAATAATAACACAATAATAACACAATAATAGTCCCCCTCACACACGCCTCACCTTATCAACACAAAACAACTCTTGATCCCGACATGTATGAATCCAAAGCTTCTGAATAATCCGAGAATAATCTCAATAATCTCAGGAGTGAAGGATCTTCAGGAGGTGCTTCGCTCACATCCCGGGAGGTCAGATGCTCGCGCGTCCATGAAGGTCCAGCAGCTCCGCAGGAAACTTGTGTCTGACGGAGGAGGCTGGACTCGAGGCTGGACTCGAGCAGGTGGATGTCTTGGACACACCCACGGGGCGGGCGGAGAGGAAGAGCCGCCCGCCCGCGCTCCCGGTCCCGCGGGAGGGAAAACAAACACACCTTCAGCGTCGACACACAATTAATCATCAGAACATTATTTTAATGTGTGTGAACGTGATCACGTGGTTATGGACATTATTGTCATAGCGTTTTGTGTTATTATTCATCATTAAAGTGTTTTTTATTGTATAGTTCTCACTGAGGAACGAGTAAAAACCTTCTTCTCTGAAGCACATTTAACTTCATGATCCTCAACATCTCGACATCAGCCTCTGTTGATTGACGTGTCAAGATAATGATAATGTAATAATAATAATACTGTAATAACCTTCAACAAGTGTCTCGTTCATGAAGTGATTCTGACACATCTCCAGCGACGTTTTGTGTTATTATTAATCATTAAAGTGTTTTTTATTTTATATTTCTCACTGAGGAACGAGTAAAAACCTTCTTCTCTGAAGCACATTTAACTTCATGATCCTCAACATCTCGACATCAGCCTCTGTTGATTGACGTGTCAAGATAATGATAATGTAATTATAATAATACTGTAATAACCTTCAACAAGTGTCTCGTTCATGAAGTGATCTCCAGCGACGTTTTGTGTTATTATTAATCATTTAAGTGTTTTTTATTTTGCCTATTTTATATCGTTTATATTTATTGGCCAATTTATTTTATAACAAACAATTTTTATTTCTTGCTTTTTTCCGTCACTGCCATTTTCTTATAAACGTGTTATAAACCTTAACACTTTTGTGATTTTCTATCATTGTTTAATTATTATATTTTTTATATTAATTAATGTTGTTTTTTTTCCATTATTCCATCTGAATCCCCAAAACGTTTTGAAGTATTTCTCACTTTTTCAGTTTGAGCCGATTTACTTTCTAGCAAATATTGTTGTTGTTTTTGTCAATTTTCAATCATCTTTATATTGCGTTTTTTTATTTAATTTTTAAAATGTAATTAAATTCTAAAATCTCCCTATTTTAGGCGAAATAAAGGTTTTATTGTATCTTTTCTTTGCATATATTCTGGTTTTGTTTTCATATTTGCAAAGATTAAGACAAACTTTGTGTTGATACATATGTTCAATTATTTCATTTTTATCGTTGACTTTTTATTTAGTTTTTACAACTTTTGAACGATTCTTTGGGCTTAACATTAAAGATGATTATTTATTCATGTTATTATTCTGTTCAAATCATCTTTAGCTCTCAGTATTTTGATGTTTCCACGAAGATTCTCTCAAACAGAACAAAGATGTTTTAATGTCGCGTCTGATAATGTTTGCTTGACTATGAGCTTCGGCTCCACGGCTTCAGTCCATCTGAGCGACACAATGTCACGATTGTTGCTGCGTCACAAATGAAAAGTCTTATCTGGACCTGCTTGATTTGAAAAGTCTGTGTCGCGGTGACGTGAAAATGTCCATTTAAAAGACTCATTTCCTCGTCTATTCAAGCCAGGATTGGACTTTTCAAAGTCGCAGAGTTGTGGAGGTTTTTTTTCTCCCCGAGAATATTAATCATCGTCGGCTTTTTAATCACATTTCCTCCCACCGTCCTTTCACACCTGCTCTATCTGCCGCCATTCAGGCCGGATCTTTAAATTGCCTTCGCTGCTCCCGCGGTCCGAGCCCTCGGAGAGTTGGAGGAAAAACTTGGGGATAAATTGGATTTTTGGAGAAAAGAGTTGAACTTTCCGCATGACCGTCATACGTTCTCGCATCGACACGAACCTCTCGTTCAGTCTCAGCTTTGACTTCAACATCCGGTCGAAGGTTTGAGTCGAACCGTGAAAACACTCGACGTCTTGAAACCCAAGGTGTGTTTGTTCCAACATCAGCGCTGGATGAAGTCACGCCGAGCAACATTCCAGCGGTGGGTTTCAAATATTCTAGAAGGTGGAGACGTCGGCGATAAATCCGTTCTCACGACGACTCCGTAGATTCCTCTGGAGACCAAACGTTGACCACAAACCATTTCCCGGCCTCAGAAAATGTCGTTTGGAAATTCACAGCCATGTTTTGGTCTGAATCTCCATGTTTAAGAGAATATTTATCATAACTTGAGCCTCGGTCGCAGTCGTTGGAAGAATCGTTGACGCTCGTCGTCTGGAGAAACATCTCATGAAGTTTCTGATGGAGTTCATATGAAAATACCTTCAGTGAGACTCGTGTCGTTCACACGGTTTTACAAACATCCTCCGGTTTCATACGAGGTCGACTCGAGTCAACCTTCGTTCCTTCCAAACGTTCTTGTTGTTCTTCTGCTTGTTCTTGTTATTCTTCTTGTTCTTCTTGTTGTTCTTCTGCTTGTTCTTGTTATTCTTCTTGTTCTTCTTGTTGTTCTTCTGCTTGTTCTTGTTATTCTTCTTGTTCTTTTTTTTTTTTTTTTTTTTTTTTTTTTCTTGTTCTTCTTCTGCTTGTTCTTGTTCTTCTTCTTGTTCTTCTTGTTCTTCTTCTGCTTGTTCTTGTTATTCTTCTTGTTCTTCTTTTGTTCTTCTTGTTCTTGTTCTTCTTCTTGTTCTTTCTTGTTTCTTGTTTTTTTCTTCTTGTTTGTTCTTCTGCTTGTTCTTGTTATTCTTCTTGTTCTTCTTGTTCTTCTTCTTGTTCTTCTTGTTCTTCTTGTTCTTGTTATTCTTCTTGTTCTTCTTGTTGTTCTTCTGCTTGTTCTTGTTGTTCTTCTTCTTTTTTTTTTCTTGTTCTTGTTATTCTTCTTGTTCTTTCTTTTCTTCTGCTTGTTCTTGTTATTCTTCTTGTTCTTTCTTGTTGTTCTTCTTTCTTGTTGTTCTTCTGCTTGTTCTTGTTATTCTTCTTGTTCTTCTTCTGCTTGTTCTTGTTATTCTTCTTGTTCTTCTGCTTGTTCTTGTTATTCTTCTTGTTCTTCTTGTTCTTCTTCTGCTTGTTCTTGTTATTCTTCTTGTTCTTCTTGTTGTTTTTCTGCTTGTTCTTGTTATTCTTCTTGTTCTTCTTGTTCTTCTGCTTGTTCTTGTTATTCTTCTTGTTCTTCTTGTTGTTCTTCTGCTTGTTCTTGTTATTCTTCTTGTTCTTCTTGTTCTTCTTCTGCTTGTTCTTGTTATTCTTCTTGTTCTTCTTGTTCTTCTTCTTCTTGTTTTCTTGTTATTCTTCTTGTTCTTCTGGTCTGTTTGTTCTTTTTTTTTTCCTTCTTCTTTTTTTTTTTTTTTTTTTTTTTTTTTTTTTCTTCTTCTTTTCTTCGGTTTTGTTTTTCTTCTTCTGCTTGTTCTTGTTATTCTTCTTGTTCTTCTTGTTGTTCTTCTGCTTGTTCTTGTTATTCTTCTTCTTCTTCTTCTTCTTCTTCTTTTTTTTTTTTTTTTTTTTTTTTTTCCCTTTCTTGTTCTTCTTTGCTTGTTCTTGTTATTCTTCTTGTTCTTCTTGTTGTTCTTCTGCTTGTTCTTGTTATTCTTCTTGTTCTTCTTCTTCTGCTTGTTCTTGTTATTCTTCTTTTCTTGTTTTGTTCTTCTTCTTGTTTTCTTGCTTGTTTATTCTTCTTGTTCTTCTTGTTGTTCTTCTGCTTGTTCTTGTTATTCTTCTTCTTCTTCTTTGCTTCTTCTTCTGCTTGTTCTTGTTATTCTTCTTGTTCTTCTTGTTGTTCTTCTGCTTGTTCTTGTTATTCTTCTTGTTCTTCTTGTTTCTTCTGCTTGTTCTTGTTTTCTTCTTGTTCTTGTTATTCTTCTTGTTCTTCTTCTTCTTCTGCTTGTTCTTGTTATTCTTCTTGTTCTTCTTGTTGTTCTTCTGCTTGTTCTTGTTATTCTTCTTCTTCTTCTTCTTCTTCTGCTTGTTCTTGTTATTCTTCTTGTTCTTCTTGTTGTTCTTCTGTTTCTTGTTATTCTTCTTGTTCTTCTTGTTGTTCTTCTGTTTTCTTCTTGTTATTCTTGTTTTTCTTGTTCTTCTTCTTCTTATGCTTGTTCTTGTTATTCTTCTTGTTCTTCTTGTTGTTCTTCTGCTTGTTCTTGTTATTCTTCTTGTTCTTCTTGTTGTTCTTCTGCTTGTTCTTGTTCTTCTTGTTGTTCTTGTTGTTGTTCTTCTGCTTGTTCTTGTTATTCTTCTTCTTCTTCTTCTTCTTCTTCTTGTTCTTCTCTCTTCCATAGGTGACCCTCCCTAACTTCAAAATAGTTCTTTTCTAACATCCCCATCATTCCATCTCTCTTCCATCTCCACATCTACTCCTGCTGCTCTTCTTCTGCCACAGATCACCTGTGAACGTCGTCTCCACTCGTTCTTCCACTCGTGTCCTCATCACTTCTTCATGTCCTTCACGACCTCATGGGTTCACATCCCCTCCATTCTTCATCTAACGTATCATAACAACATTATTATTATTATATTATTATTAAACTTTACACGTAAAAGTGTCAAACATGTAAAAAAAGTGTTTATTTTCAAATATAAATTGAGCAAATAAAGTCAATAATCTTTTTCAAACATGGAAAGACAGAAGGTCAGTAGAAAGGTCGCGTGGCTTCACTAAGAGTCAACTTTCATAAACAGAGAAGAAGAACCTGAACCTGTTTCTCAAGGTTCTTCTTCATCTCCAGTCAGTCGCACAGATATATTGAGTCAAGAGGATGATTTGGGTTTTTATCGACACCGGTTCTGAAGCCACATCTGTGCTTGAAATTTGAAACATAATAACATTTCTAATCCGGTCCGACTCTCTCAGTGTCGTCATCATGGTTCCATCAGAACCTTGACGGAACCGAGGGTTGATCCTCACACGCCTCAGTGGTTTTGGAAGAAACACCAACCGTGAGCATCTTCTGCAGACACTTGAGTCAAACTTTTGATATATTTCAATATTTGAAAAGCTTCAACGGAACCAACAAGATTCGACGACTTCACTGGAAACACCGTTCGCTCGTGTTCTCGGCAGATAAGAGAGTTTCCCTCGCAGCTTCATGAAGCTGTTAGCATTTAAATGAGCCAAACATCTAGATTTTGATGGTTTCGTGGAAGTCGTGACCAAAAAGTGACTTTTTTTCCTTGAACAGAAACTGTCTCCGAGGACGAGGAAGTTTCCAGACGAGTACGAGTTCCAGTCGCTGGCAGTGACTCAGACTCGTGCTTCAAATGATTCAATGAGTCGGTAAGTCTTCTGTCCAGGAGTCGACGAGGAAGGATTCAATCGTTGATTCAATTCAACAAGAACAACAAGATTCTGTCAAAATCAAGTCCAGCTTTTGTGTCTGATTGTGCGTCGGAGACACAACGACTCACAACCTCGGTTCACAGAGTGACTCGTCGAGACTCATCTCTACAGTTGTATTGGAGTTTGACCACGATGGAAGGTCGCTCCAGGAGAACCTGGTCCAGACTCTTCAACGTGTCTTCAAGGTCAACGTGAACCTTCAGACCTCCTGGCACTGAGCAGTGAGTGGAGTTCCTGGAAAGAGACTTTAATGTCGTCACAGTTAGAATAGAGACAACGAAGGTTCTTGTTGAATGAAAACATCTAGAGATGGACGATCAACAGTGAGTTTGGTATCAATGACAGGATTCAATGACCACAGAAGAATCGTGGAGACCAGAGAGACCTTGAGAGCTTCTAGAACCTGTGCAGACAATAAATACGTTTTCAAGGGTCATATCTAAACAAGTAAACATCCTTTATTAACCTGAAGTTTTAGTTTGATAAACCTTGTTTAAGATAATGTCTTCTTCTTCTCCCTCTTGTTCTTCACTTGTTCTTGTTCCTGCTCTTCTTCACTTTCTTCTTCACTCTCCTCTGGTCACCCTCCCTACTTCAAAATTGTTCCTTTCTAACATCACGATCATTACATCTCTTCCTTCCACATCACTCCTTGCTCTTCTTCTGCTCCCCTTCACCGTCGGTCTCACTCATCCTTCTGCACTCTCTCCTTCACTCTCTTCTTCACTCTCTTCTTCACTCTCTTCTTCACTCTCTTCTTCACTCTCTTCTTCACTCTCCTCTTCACTCTCCTCTTCACTCTCCTCTTCACTCTCTTCTTCACTCTTCTTCTTCACTCTCCTCTTCACTCTCTTCACTCTCTTCTTCACTCTCCTCTTCACTCTCCTCTTCACTCTCTTCTTCACTCTCCTCTTCACTCTCCTCTTCACTCTCTTCTTCACTCTCTTCTTCACTCTCCTCTTCACCCCCCCTCCCTCTCCCTTTTTTTCTTATCTCTTTCATCTTATCTTTCATTTTCTTTCATTTTCTTCTTATTCCTCTTTCTCTCTCATCTCTTTTCTCTTCACTCTTCTCTTCACTCTCCTCTTCATTCTCTTCACTCTCTTCTTCACTCTTCTCTTACTCTTCTCTTCTTCACTCTTCTCTTCACTCTTCTCTTCACTCTTCTCTTCACTCTTCTCTTCACTCTCCTCTTCACTCTTCTCTTCACTCTCTTCTTCACTCATCTCTTCACTCTCCTCTTCACTTCTCTTCATCTCTTCACTCTCCTCTTCACTCTTCTCTTCACTCTCCTCTTCACTCTTCTCTTCACTCTCCTCTTCACTCTCCTCTTCCTCTCTTTCTCTTCTCTTTTCTTTCACTCTCCTCTTCACTCTCTTCTTCACTCTCCTCTTCACTCTCCTCTTCACTCTCCTCTTCACTCTCTTCACTCTCCTCTTCACTCTCCTCTTCACTCTCTCTTCACTTCATCTCTTCTTCTCCCTCTTCCTCTCTTCTCTTCACTCTCCTCTTCACTCTCCTCTTCACTCTCCTCTTCACTCTCCTCTTCACTCTTCTCTTCACTCTCCTCTTCACTCTCCTCTTCACTCTCCTCTTCACTCTCTCTTCCTCTTCACTCTCCTCTTCACTCTCCTCTTCACTCTCCTCTTCACTCTCCTCTTCACTCTTCTCTTTCACTTCTCTTCTTCACTCTCCTCTTCACTCTCCTCTTCACTCTTCCTCTTCACTCTTCTCTTCACTCTCCTCTTCACTCTCCTCTTCACTCTCCTCTTCACTCTCTTCTTCACTCTTCTCTTCACTCTCTTCTTCACTCTCCTCTTCACTCTCCTCTTCACTCTCCTCTTCACTCTTCTCTTCACTCTCCTCTTCACTCTCCTCTTCACTCTCCTCTTCACTCTCTTCTTCACTCTCTCCTCTTCACTCTTCACTCTCCTCTTCACTCTCCTCTTCACTCTCCTCTTCACTCTCCTCTTCACTCTCCTCTTCACTCTCTTCTTCACTCTCTTCTTCACTCTCCTCTTCACTCTCCTCTTCACTCTCCTCTTCACTCTCTTCTTCACTCTCCTCTTCACTCTCTTCTTCATCTCTTCCCTCTCTTCTTCACTCTCCTCTTCACTCTCCTCTTCACTCTCTCCTCTTCACTCTCCTCTTCACTCTCCTCTTCACTCTCCTCTTCACTCTCCTCTTCACTCTCTTCTTCACTTCTCTCCTCTTCACTCTCCTCTTCACTCTCCTCTTCACTCTCCTCTTCACCTCTCTCTTCACTCTCTTCTTCACTCTCCTCTTCACTCTCTTCTTCACCCTCCTCTTCACTCTCTTCTTCACTCTCCTCTTCACTCTCTTCTTCACTCTCCTCTTCACTCTCTTCTTCACTCTCCTCTTCACTCTCCTCTTCACTCTCCTCTTCACTCTCCTCTTCACTCTCTTCTTCACTCTCCTCTTCTCTCTCTTCTTCACTCTCCTCTTCACTCTCCTCTTCACTCTCCTCTTCACTCTCCTCTTCACTCTCCTCTTCACTCTCCTCTTCACTCTCCTCTTCACTCTCCTCTTCACTCTCCTCTTCACTCTCTCTTCACTTCCTCTCTCTTTTCTCTTCTCTTCACTCTCCTCTTCACTCTCTCTTTCACTCTCCCTCTTCACTCTCCTCTTCACTCTCCTCTTCACTCTCCTCTTCACTCTCCTCTTCACTCTCTTCTTCACTCTCCTCTTCACTCTCTTCTTCACTCTCCTCTTCACTCTCCTCTTCACTCTCTTCTTTCTCATCTCTTCACTCTCCTCTTCACTCTTCCTCTTCACTCTCTTCTTCACTCTCCTCTTCCTCTCTTTCTTCACTCTCCTCTTCACTCTCCTCTTCACTCTCCTCTTCACTCTCCTCTTCACTCTCCTCTTCACTCTCCTCTTCATCTCTCTTCACTCTTCTCTTCTTCTTCACTCTCCTCTTCACTCTCCTCTTCTTCTCTTCTTTTACTCTCCTCTTCACTCCCTCTTCATCTCTTCACTCTCCTCTTCACTCTCCTCTTCTTCACTCTCCTCTTCACTCTCTTCTTCACTCTCCTCTCCACTCTCCTCTTCACTCTCCTCTTCACTCTCTTCTTCACTCTCCTCTTCACTCTCCTCTTCACTCTTCTCTTCATCTCTTCACTCTCCTCTTCACTCTTCTTCTCTCCTCTTCACTCTCCTCTTCACTCTCCTCTTCACTCTCCTCTTCACTCTCTTCTTCACTCTCCTCTTCACTCTCCTCTTCACTCTCCTCTTCACTCTCCTCTTCACTCTTCTCTTCATCTCTTCACTCTCCTCTTCACTCTCCTCTTCATCTCTTCACTCTTCCTCTCCTCTCTTCCTCTCTAAATCTTCACTCTCCTCTTCACTCTTTTTACTCTCTCCTCTTCTCTTCACTCTCTTCTTCTCTCTCTCTTCCTCTCCTCTCTTCTTCACTCTCCTCTTCACTCTTCTCTTCATCTCTTCACTCTCCTCTTCACTCTCCTCTTCACTCTCCTCTTCACTCTCCTCTTCACTCTCTTCTTCACTCTCCTCTTCACTCTTCTCTTCATCTCTTCACTCTCTTCTTCACTCTCCTCTTCACTCTTCTCTTCATCTCTTCACTCTTCTCTTCACTCTCCTCTTCACTCTTCTCTTCATCTCTTTCTCTTCATCTCTTCTCTTCATCTCTTCACTCTCCTCTTCACTCTCCTCTTCACTCTCCTCTTCACTCTCCTCTTCACTCTTCTCTTCATCTCTTCACTCTCTTCTTCACCGTCCACCCAGTCTTGAGCGTAGAATCCTGGTGATGGTTCCTCCAGCGAGTGGTTCACTGATGAAGTGTGTGAGTCTGAGGAAGTGCATCATCTCCGGCGAGAGTGTGAGCCACGAGCATGTGAGTCGTTTATAAAACAACTCTTTTTTAGAAGGAACGTCGAGTCAGCCATGTCAGTGTCCTGGGACTCTCACTCCAGCACTTGGACCACCTTTCCTCTGCCTGGACCTGTGGTCGCTGCCCTCAAGTCCTGTTGACTTTGGCAGGCGGTGAGGTGTGTAGACTTCTGCGAGTCAATGTGGCACTTTACTGCCCGTCTGCCCCCCTCGCTCTGGGGAACCACAAGCCACGGCGCCCCAATGAAGGAAATGGCTTTGATTTCCTTCCACTTTTCACACATCAAATGGGAAAAGGTTGAGGAAACGTAGGACCAAGCTGGGTAAACATTCTCCGGGTACAAGACGACAATTTAACTGTTGCGTATAACATGCAGCGTAGTTTCTACTCGGCCTGGGTGTTGACTTAGCGTGAAAAGTAAACATGTGTAATTGAATAAAATCACAGGCAGAGACATCGAGGAACACCCGACCCACTTATGCTTCTCAATACACCTCTGTTCTCCATCTGGGCTGTCGGGCTCGTTCTCTGTCAGCGTTGAGATTTGAACAAATAAACCAGAGCTGAGGTTATGAATGTAGGATTTTTTTAAGGCTGAATATGAATCACACGTCGCTGTCGTCATGCTTCCTCCTCGCAGCAGCTTCCTGGGAGGTTCTGGACAGAGATGATGTTGTAACTTCACTTGAAACTCTCGGGAGACTCGTGAAGACGATTACATCAGTGACGGACCGAGACCACGAGAGTGACTTCACTCTGGGATCCGAACATGTGTTGACATTTTTCTCAATGTCACGAGATTATCATTTAGGAACAAGATCGTCTTGTTTTTAATGCTTTTGGTTTGTGTTTGACAATCATTTTTCTTGCTTTTTTTATTAAAATAAACTTAAATGTCACAAAAACAATGGTTTCCACAAGAAGTGATTCAGAGAATCTTTACACAATCTCCGATGAAACGATGATGATTCCTGATGATGTCACGAGAAGATGGAAGTTCCTCTGGACGCCTTCATTTCCTGCTCTCTTACCAAACTAACGTGAATATATAAAACCATTTCTTTTACCTCATTTGTACATGTATGAAGTATCATTTGACCTAATTCTGTTGTGTGTTTAAAATATATTGACATAGATTTAATTGTACATTGAAAGAAGTGACACACGTTGTTTAGATACATTAACATTATATATAACATTATTTATTGAATCACTGACTCATAAAAAACTTTAAAAACTACAGTTTCTTTGTCAAGAGGTTCGTATGTTGGAATGTGAGCGACGATGATTGACAGAGATTTGAATCCGACACATGAAGCTGGAAGTTTACGGAGCCTTTAGTCGAGTGAAGACATTTTTACGATCACTATGAATTTAAAACAGATAAAAGGTAAGAAAAGAAAAGGTAAAAATAACCGAGCGTCTAATGGCTACAAATAAAAATAGGAAAAGGTCATTATCTGTACAAGAACTGGTCAAGAAAAAGTAATAAATATGACAGAAGGTTTTTGGATCATGAGGCATAAAGATCCTAAAGTCTTCTTCCAAAAGAGTTTCCAACTTGACCTTGAATAAGCTGAAGACAATCAAAGTTTTGATACATTTTTCTCAAGAATTCGATTCATCACAGTCTAATTTACCACAACATTTAGTTATTGGTTACTTTGTTGCTAATGTTCAACATGTCAAACACTTGAGTTCTCACGATGATCTTCTATCTCAGTTGTTGAGGCGACAGAAACATTGTTTCGGTTCAACTTTTATCTTCAACGTTCTGTGGGAACTAAAGGCTCGGTTGCTATTGTTGCTCCTGGTCCAGGATGTTCTTTATCTCCTCTGTGGGTTTATCTCTCGCCTCCCGAGCATGAATCACGACACACCAGAATGTGGAAGAATGGACTCGGTACCATCGCCTCTGGTCCACATGTGAAGGTCACGTGAAGGTCGTGTGAAGGTCGTGTGGAGGTTAAAATAAAATGTTTGTGACATTGAAGGTTTGCTTGATGAACATTAAAGAAATCAAGTCTTAATCTTCACTTGTATTCGTGAAGTAAGAATGAAAGTTAAACATGAAGTAAGAATTAAAGTTAAACATGAAGTAAGAATTAAAGTTAAACATGAAGTAAGAATTAAAGTTAAACATGAAGTAAGAATTAAAGTTAAACATGAAGTAAGAATTAAAGTTAAACATGAAGTAAGAATTAAAGTTAAACATGAAGTAAGAATTAAAGTTAAACATGAAGTAAGAATTAAAGTAAACATAAAGTAAGAATTAAAGTTAAACATGAAGTAAGAATTAAAGTTAAACATGAAGTAAGAATTAAAGTTAAACATGAAGTAAGAATTAAAGTTAAACATGAAGTAAGAATTAAAGTTAAACATGAAGTAAGAATTAAAGTTAAACATGAAGTAAGAATTAAAGTTAAACATGAAGTAAGAATTAAAGTTAAACATGAAGTAAGAATTAAAGTTAAACATGAAGTAAGAATTAAAGTTAAACATGAAGTAAGAATTAAAGTTAAACATGAAGTAAGAATTAAAGTTAAACATGAAGTAAGAATTAAAGTTAAACATGAAGTAAGAATTAAAGTTAAACATGAAGTAAGAATTAAAGTTAAACATGAAGTAAGAATTAAAGTTAAACATGAAGTAAGAATTAAAGTTAAACATGAAGTAAGAATTAAAGTTAAACATGAAGTAAGAATTAAAGTAAACATAAAGTAAGAATTAAAGTTAAACATGAAGTAAGAATTAAAGTAAACATAAAATAATAATTAAAGTTAAACATGAAGTAAGAATTAAAGTTAAACATGAAGTAAGAATTAAAGTAAACATAAAGTAAGAATAAAAGTTAAACATAAAGTAAGAATTAAAGTTAAACATGTTTAAATAAGAATTAAAGTTAAACATAAGTAAATTATCTAAATATTTCTTTTAAAGTTAAACATGAAGTAAGAATTAAAGTTAACATGGAAGAATTAAAGTAAACATAAAGTAAGAATAAAAGTTAAACATGAAGTAAGAATTAAAGTAAACATGAAGTAAGAATTAAACTTAAAGTCCAAATGTTTGTGAGTTTTTCACACCAGAGTTGATCTTGTAGATTCTAAACAACAGCAAACTTGTTTAAAAGAAGAAACACGCAACACAAAAGTGTGTCATCGTTCATACTTGTGTGTTGAGTCACTTGAATGTCTTTGATTAAAGAGCAGAAACAGCTGATACTGAGCGAACGACGAGCAGATTAGAGATGACACAGGTTCAATAAAGTCCCAGAAGCATTTGTTTCTGTTGTGTTGCTGCTCGGTTGGGTCGACTCAGCTCTATCTTGACGTTCACGACTGTAATCTGCGGCTAAAGTGAGGCCTTTAACAACCTCTTGCGTCACATGGTGTCACAACAAGAAGGTTGATCTGATTCAAGTCGCAACTCGACCTCCTTAAATAACTGAAGTGTTGAAGATCTGACGGGTCGTTCCATGACGAGGAGGTCATGGGATCTGGTCTCTCTGGTCTCTCTGGTCTCTCTGGTCTCTCTGGTCTCTCTGGTCTCTCTGGGTCCAAAAGAATCAGGAAAAGTTATGAATGTATTTGAATTTTCAAGATTGATAGAGAAAATTAACAGTCGATTAAATGGAGTTTTGAAGTTTTATCTAGATTCAGGAAGTTTTCATGAAAAAAAATGTATAAAAGCATGAAATCAATGAAATAAATCTTCTATCAAGTGACTTTGGTAAGAAAATCTACAAATATTATGAGCTTGATCAGTCTAGTAGAACCTTTAACCTCCTTTAACTTCTTTTTGAAACAAAACACATCATTAAATCATGAAATCATTGAGTTTTTTAATAGATTGATTTTTAGACTTGCTTTTACAAGTAAGTAAGTCATTTTTATTTATATAGCGCTTTTCCAGACCAGGGTCACAAAGCGCTTAAACAATCAAAACAATATTCAATAAAGTATATACTTTAAAGATCAAGATAATACTGATTCAATTCAATTCAATTCAATTTTTTTAAAAGGTTTCTAAACACAAAAATGTTTCCCCAAAACCATTTAAAGGTAAAAAAAAACCCAATGGTTAAAAAAAAAAAAAAACCCCCAAAAAAAAAAAAAAAAAAAAAAAAAAAACCCCGAAAAAGGAAAAAGGGGGGAAAAACCCCTTTTTAAAAAAAAAACCCCCCCGGGGCCCCCCCCCCCTTGGGGCCCCCCCCCCCCCCCCCCCCGGGGGGGGGGGGGGGGGGGGGGGGGGGGAAAGGGGGGGGGGGGGGGGGGGGGGGGGGAAAAAAAAAGGGGGGGGGGGGGGGGGGGGGGGGGGGGCCCGGGGGGGCCCCCCCCCCTTAACTGATAACACAACAGGAGTTCCAGAAAATCAAGGAAAAGCCTGAACAAATAGAAACGTCTTAAGATGTTTCTTAAAGGAGTCAGTAGATCCATCAAGAGCAAAGAGAGAGAAGATTGTTCCAAAGCTTAGGAGCAACAGTCTGGAAGGATTTCTCTCCTCTGGTCCGGAAGTTCAGGAACCATCAGTAGATTTGGATCCACAGACCTCAGAGCCCGAGCTGGGGTGTAAGTCTGGATCAGATCACTGATGGAAGGTCTGACCATGAATAGATCTGAAAGTAAGAACCAGAATTTTAAAATGATCCTGAAAGAAACTGGCAGCCAGTGAAGAGTTTGAAGGAGAAATGTGAGTTCTTCTACTAGAGCGGCTCAGAATTCTGGCTGCAGAGTTTTGTATGAACTCCGGGCGAACCCCGATCCTTCTTGTTAGGACATGAAAACAAACTGTTACAATAGTCCAGACGAGAAGAAACAAACGCATGGATTATAAGATCCAGATCATGTTCCGACAACATTTTCCTAAGTTTAGAGATTTTTCTCAGTTGAAGGAAACAGTTTCTGGTCAGTTTTCTTCAGTGTTGAACTAGAGACATTTGTCAAATACAACACCCAGGTTTCTCAGGCTCAGTTTGACAGACTGACTTAAGTTACTAAAGTACTGACTCAACCCTGGAATCTTATCATCAGGAGCTTCACCAGAGTTTCAGTTTTGTCCACATTTAGCTGCAAAAAAAAAAATATATATTTTAATTAATGTAATTATTATTTAAAAAAAAGTGAAAAACTGTTGTTGTTCTATATATTCTACTATCATCATTTCATGTACTTCTCCATGAATATCTCAGTATATATTTAAAATACACAACAAGTCGATACATCTCTGTAACATCCCCTCAAAAAAAATCCATCCTGGCCCTGAAAAACCTTTGAGTCATAAATTGAAGTGAACGTTCTTCCTCCCATTTTTATGACAGCGACTGACGTCATGATGTTCATCGTTGGATCAGCTCTGGGTGTTTGAGGATTAAAACTGATGTTTTCATCACTTGACAGACACACACACACACACACACACACACACACACACACACACACACACACACACACACACACACACACACACACACACACACTGGACTGAACACACACCGCGCAGGCGCCGCGAAAACACAACCTCAACCAAGAATCCTGGAACAATTGTTCTCATGTGTGGAGTTTCTGCTGATGTCGTGGGTGAGAAGGTGTCGAGAGAGAATCACAGAAATGTAGACATTTTTCAAACCTTGATCTCGCGACACTTTTCTGGATCTCAAGAGTCGAAGCTTGTTCCAAAGGTGGAGGAAAAACTTCAGGTTCCATGAGAGCATCTCAGTTGGAAGATATGTCATCGTCCTGTAACTAGACCAAGTGTAATGTTAGCATAACTAGACCAAGTTTAATGTTAGCATAACTAGAACGAGTGTAATGTTAGCATAACTAGACCAAGTTTAATGTTAGCATAACTAGACCAAGTGTAATGTTAGCATAACTAGACCAAGTGTAATGTTAGCATAACTAGAAGAATGTAGTGTAATGTTAGCATAACTAGACCAAGTGTAATGTTAGCATAACTAGACCAAAGTGTAATGTTAGCATAACTCGAAAGAGTGTATTGTTTTCATAACCCAACCTAGTGTTTGTTTTTTATCACAAAGGGGGTGGGTTTTTTTGGTTTTTTTTGGTAGACCAAGTATAACATTAGCATAACTAGAATGAGTGTAATGTTAGCATAACTAGACCAAGTGTAATGTTAGCATAACTAGACAGAGTGTAATGTTAGCATAACTAGAACAAGTGTAACGTTAGCATAACTAGACCAAGTGTAATGTTAGCATAACTAGACCAAGTGTAATGTTAGCATAACTAGACCAAGTGTAATGTTAGCATAACTAGACTGAGTGTAATGTTAGCATAACTAGACCAAGTTTTTTGTAAATTTTAGTTCATAACTAGCATATTTAGTAGTGTGGAGAGTGACTCGTGTAGAAGATCATCCTCGGATCACAAATGTACTTTTTCAACTCCAGCCTCTCCTGCAGCAGTTTCTCTCTTCACTCCTCCGGACGAGAGACTCCAGCTACTGAAATATTGAGGCAGATATATTTCACTCTTCATCCTCCATAACAATGAGCCAAAGTCTGTTTCGAAGGAAAAGAGATCAAGCTCAGGTGTGTCCACCACATGTTCCTCCAGATGTTTGAGCTCCAGGTGACTCTGGTTTCCTTCATGCTCTTGTAATTATCAAAGTTAAATGACTTTCATGCTGATATTTGAGCAGCTGTCAGTCATTTACATTCACTGTGTATTCAAGTATTAGAGACTTGATCATCAGCCTGTTCAAACATGTATAATAATAATAATAATAATAGTTGTAGTAATAATAATAATAATAACAACAATAATAATAATAATAATAATAGTTGTAGTAATAATAATAATAATAATAATAATAATAGTTGTAGTAATAACAATAACAATAATAATAATAATAATAATAATGATAATAATAATAATAGTTGTAGTAATAATAATAATAATAACAATAATAATAATAATAATAATAAAAGTTGTAGTAATAATAATAATAATAATAGTTAAAGTAATAATAATAATAATAGTAATAGTAATAATAGTAATAATAATAATAATAATAATAATAATAATTGTAATAATAATAACAACAATAATAATAATAATTTTAATAATAATAATAATAACAATATTTATAGTAGTAGTAATAATAATAATATTAATAATGATAATAATGATGATAATTATAATAATAATAATTATTATTATTATTATTATTGTTATTATTATTGTTATTATTATCAATAATAATAATAATAATTATTATTATAACAATAATAATAATATTTATAGTAGTAATAATAATAATAATAATAAAAATAATAATGATGATATTGATGATTTGCCTTTTCTCTGAAAATATTTCAAGGACACCCTGGACAGCTAGCCAGCCTAAAGCTACCCTTCAAGCTCACACTGGTTTGTTCTGCCTCACAGCAAGATGGTTGCAGGTTCGATTCCAAGTAACCACCCCTGGAAACCGATCCTTCCGTGTGGAGAAGTTTCTCTGTGAACTCCCGTGTTTTTCCTCCGACGCTACATTTTATTTGTGGAGTCGAACCTTCTAATGATCTGCTCGGCACCAAACAAGCATGTTCTGGGAACAAACCCAGAGTTTTCATCGACCACAAGTTGTTCTAGAATCTGGAGCTAAAGAAATCAAACATTCTTCAACCAATTAGCAAACGCCGTTAAACACGTGTTCATCCAGAGAACAGAACTCTCCATGAACCACTCGGTGGTTTCCTTCCTTCAACTCCTGCTCGTCTTACGACACGAGTCGCTGGCATCGAACCCTCAACCCGTGCATGAACTGAAGAGTCTTGTTAGCGTGAGTCACTCCGTAAAATACCCTTTTGCAGAGAAAAACTTCCCTCACTGGCTTCACTCTGATGTGGAAACATTTGTGTTATTTATGTTTAGTTTGACATGTGAAGTGTTTACATCAGCAACGAATCTGTTGTTAAGTTAAGATGATGACAATGAAACTGTTGCTTAATAAGAAAAGTGTGTATGTGCGTGTGTGTTAAAGTGTGTATGTGTGTTAAAGTGTGTATGTGTTAAATTGTGTATGTGTGTGTGTTAAATTGTGTATGTGTGTGTTAAAGTGTGTGTGTGCGTGTGTGTTAAAGTGTGTATGTGCGTGTTTGTTAAATTGTTTATGTGTGTGTGTTAAATTGTGTATGTGTGTGTTAAAGTGTGTGTGTTAAAGTGTGTGTTTGTGGTTGTGTGTTAAATTGTGTATGTGTGTGTGTTAAAGTGTGTGTTTGAGTGTGTGTTAAAGTGTGTATGTGCATGTGTGTTAAATTCTGTATGTGTGTGTGTTAAAGTGTGTGTTGGAGGGGGGGTTTTCTCTTTTTTCCTCCCCCCCCCTGGTGTGTTAAAGTGTGTGTATGTGCATGTGTGTTAAATTCTGTATGTGTGTGTGTTCAAGTGTGTGTGTGTGTTAAAGTGTGTATGTGTGTTAAAGTGTGTAAGTGCATGTGTGTTAAAGTGTGTATGTGTGTGTGTTACAGTGTGTATGTGTGTGTGTTCAAGTGTGTGTGTTCAAGTGTGTGTGTGTGTGTGTGTGTTAAAGTGTGTATGTGTGTTAAAGTGTGTATGTGCATGTGTGTGTTAAAGTGTGTATGTGTGTGTATGTGTGTGTGTGTTAAAGTGTGTATGTGTGTTTGCATGTGTGTGTTAAAGTGTGTATGTGTGTGTGTGTTAAAGTGTGTATGTGTGTGTGTATAACCTGCTGAGCCTCGAACCCATGGTTGCTGAAGATCCATCGACGGTTCAACCTGGAGTCACTAACCTCAGACTCTTAAAGCCTCATATACTAAAAGTTGAATATACGTTGAATATACGTTGAATATATGTTGAATATACATTGAATATATGTTGAATATACATTGAATATACGTTGAATATATGTTGAAAATATGTTGAATATACGTTGAATATATGTTGAATATATGTTGAATATACGTTGAATATACGTTGAATATATGTTGAATATACGTTGAATATATGTTGAATATACGTTGAATATATGTTGAATATACGTTGAATATATGTTGAATATACGTTGAATATACGTTGAATATACGTTGAATATATGTTGAATATACGTTGAATATACGTTGAATATACGTTGAATATATGTTGAATATATGTTGAATATACGTTGAATATACGTTGAATATACGTTGAATATATGTTGAATATACGTTGAATATACGTTGAATATACGTTGAATATATGTTGAATATACGTTGAATATACGTTGAATATATGTTGAATATACGTTGAAAATACGTTGAATATACTTGAATATACGTTGAATATATGTTGAATATACGTTGAATATACTTGAATATACGTTGAATATATGTTGAATATACGTTGAATATACTTGACCAACGATTGTGCATCTTTTGAAAGAAATCACAATCTTGGAGAACGTTTCCTCAAACATGGGTGGATACGACTAGATTGTGTTTGTTCTGATGTAAGTGTCGGGTCATGACGACCCACTGGTCTGGAGGAGGAAACGACCTCCACAGGAAGGCGTCAGTAAAAGTCTTCGGGGCAAAACCCTGGAATAAGAAAGAATGAAAGGATTGTTTGTTGCCTCAGAGCATCTTAAGTTCCTCCTTCAGCTGTTGTCCTTCAACGTTTGAGGACATTAGCATCTTTAGCGGGAGGTTAGCGGAGGAAACAACTGCACCTGACCGAGCGCACAATGGAGGTCAAAGACAACACAACGACAACACAACGACAACACAACAAGTCAGAGGAGGATTTTTAAATCTCAGCTTTAAACACTGAACAAAGAAAACCACCCATTTAGATCTAAACGACACAATGTGTTTATCTTTCCATCTCACAGTATTTTCAAAGTAGCATAAGCTAAGCTAATGCTAACTTCCTGTCCAAGACAGAACGTCAACATTTGATCCAAAAGTCTTTTTTTTTTCAGATTTTAAAGCAGCGACGTCAACTAACAGTCGTCGTGTTCCGTCCTTTATCTTCAAGACGCACCTTTGAATAAAACAAACATCCCCCGCTAACACGCGCTAATGCTAGCCGGAGGTTTCCTGCTGTGAGGATCAGCTGGAAAGCACCGGGGGTCCATTGACAGGGAAATGTTCCTGACGGGCCTGAAGAACTTCTTTGTTGAACGACCAGAGTTTAACCACTTGATCAAAGTTTTCTTCTAAACTTTAATACGTGTCAAATATGTTCCGTGTTTTTAGCGAACCTGTGTTAAAATGTTTCATCATTTCTTCACGTTTGTTGGTTTTTAACTTCGTTTTCAGTGAGAAAGTTCCTTTAAATCATTTTTCCTGTGAGATTTAATCTACATGTTGGATTTACTCAACGATCAGAGTTTTAAATGTACATAATATTCATTCGATTATTATTTAAACAACACAACAATATAATATAAACACAAAACAACAATAAATAATACTGTGTCAGCTTTTATATTCAGATGTTTTGAGGTAAATAAAAGTCAACACTTAACTACTGACGTTAATTCACGTCTTATTCACCTTTGTTTTTGTTGCAAAGTTGGCGAAACAATCCTTCGCTACTGCCCCCTGCAGGTGAAGAACGTTAGGGTGAAAGAAAAGATGTCGTAACACGAGATTAAAACTTAACGATGATCATTGAAATCAGCTTCAAAATAATGAAATAAATCCCCGACTCGTGACTCGACGTGACGAACGACTCACATGGAACCGATTCACGAATGAGACCCAAACAAAACTTGAAGGATTTGATTCAAAGTTTGTCACAGATTCACGACTTTTGACCGTCGTGACGGAGCAGAAGCAACACGTCGAACAGAAGAAGATCAAGACGTTTAAAATCCTCTGGACAAACTAAACATTATTATTTAATTCAGATTATTATTTCAAAAATCGTTTAAATTCCAAGTGTTTATTTCCAACGCTCGCTGGTCTCAGAGCTTCTTCTTTGATTCCTGAGCTCGGCCTTCACATCACGCCGGAGACGAAGACACCGGCGTCGCTACGAGGGTTTCCATGGCAACCGGCGCGGTGTTTTTAACGAAGCGAACGGAGTCTAGACCTTCGCAGGCGTCTCGGGTGAGGCAGGAGGAACCGAGGCTCCTTTCATGTGACACATCACAGCGATGCTAATGCTGCTCTACCCCCTCCATCTTTGAGTCGCCGGGTCGCCATGGCAACCAGGGGTGTGAACGATAACATTTGTTTCCAGAATATACGCTCGAGCTTCTTTGTGCGAGTCTCGCACAACTCGTTCTCACCATGTTTACTACACAACAACTTCATAACGACACATGATATTGTGATTAATAAATATGACAGATTTATTTTGAATTTTATCTCGTTTACACTCGGATTAAAAGGAATTACACTTTAATACAAATAAATGAATAAAAACAAATCAAGAGTTTACTTATATTAATTTGATATTGATATTATAGGTCAAAATCTAAACTTCAAATGTAAAAAACAAAGATCACAGAATATACTGATAAATATGACATATATAAAATTTAAATTAGTCCATTAATGATGATGTCACATGTTTTCTGACCTTCATGAGATGAACTTATGGATCAACGTCTTCATGTGAAGCTTCTGAAGAAACAGTGATTATTTTTTCTAAACTCACAGATTTAACCAGAAGCAGTTGCTGCAGTTATTGGTGAATCATGAGCCGAGGGAGGACGAGACATTCCTTTGTCAGATGGAATCTTGTTCTTTTCACTGGAGAGAAAACAAAACTGTGAAAATATGAATCCATTCATCGAAGCAGACGATTCCAGGAAGAGTAATAGGTCATTCGTAAAGACACTTGTTCAGACTCGGTGACCTCCTGTGAGTTCAAGATGAGATGTTTGCAGACAACGTGACGGTCATTTTTCAAGAGCACTTGTTCAGCACCTCCGGGTGAACATGGAATCGACCTTCAGTGAAGAACAACAAAGTTTGTTGTCCGTTGAGAACATTTAGAACCAAATGTCTTCACAAGTGTTAAATACAGACGCAGGACCTGAGATGTTGCTCGTCTGTTACTGAAGTTTTGAAGCCAATCTTGGAAATGTGTTCTCAGGATTCCAGCCACTTGACAATAGTATTCAAACGTATTTAATATGCGTTGAAAATATATATATTTTTTTATTTACGTTGAATATATGTTAAATATACGTTGAATAAATGTTGAATATATGTTGAATATACATTAAATATACGTTGAATATATGTTGAATATACGTTGAATATACATTAAATATACGTTGAATATACGTTGAATATACGCTGAATATACGTTGAATATACGCTGAATATACGTTGAATATACGCTGAATATATGTTAAATATACTTTGAATATATGTTGAATATACGTTGAATATATGTTGAATATACGTTGGATATATGTTGAATATACGTTGAATATATGTTGAAAATACGTTGAATATATGTCAAATATACGTTGAATATACGTTGAAAATATGTTGAATATATGTTGAATATACGTTGAATATACGTTGAATATATGTTGAATATACGTTGAATATACGTCTAATATATGTTAAATATACATTGAATATATGTTGAAAATACGTTGAATATATGTTGAAAATACGTTGAATATATGTTAAATATACGTTGAATATACGTTGAATATACGTTAAATATACGTTGAATATACGTTGAAAATACATTGAACATATGTTGAAGATACGTTGAATATACGTCAAATATACGTTGAATATACGTTGAATATACTTTGAATATACGTTGAATATACGTTGAATATACGTTGAATATATGTTTAATATACGTTGAATATACGTTGAATATACATTGAATTTACGTCGAATATACGTTGAATATATGTTGAATATACGTTGAATATACGTTGAATATATGTTGAATATATGTTGAACTATATCCGTTGAAATACGTTGAATATATGTCAAATATACGTTGATTATAAGTTGAATATACTTTGAACATATACGCAGTTGAATATATGTTGAATATATGTTTAATATACGTTGAATATACGTTGAATATTCGTAGAATATACGTTGAATATATGTTGAATATACGTTGAATATACGTTGAATATATGTTTAATATACGTTGAATATTCGTAGAATATACATTGAATTTACGACGAATATACGTTGAATATACGTCAAATATACGTTGAATTTACGTTGAATATACGTTGAATATCAGTGAATATGACTCTGAGAATAATCAACATCAGTCGACATGAGAGAAGAAAATAACGTTTGAATTTTGTCTGAACCATGACTTTAATAATCCTGTATTTCATGCAACTGTGGAACAATCTTGAATTAAAAGATGAAGAAGAAAAACCTTCATCAACACTGAAGGTCTCGGGTCGACCAGCGATCAGCAGCCGTTCAGAACCACTGATGGTGGCCTTTGATAGCTCCGTCATCAGAGGCGCCGCTTGGCAGCTTCATTAAGAGACAGATTATCATCTCATTGTCCTGCACGAGTCTGTCGGCACCAGACCCGGATCAGCATCACGACCCGCATCCCTTAACGAAGCTCCGTATCCCAGCATGCCTCAGGTGATCCGTGCAGGTATCTCATTAGCTCTGTGGCCATGTGTGGCATTTGGAGCATCTGGACCTCCAGTCGCTGACGGACGTCTCCTTTCATCTCACGCCAGACTCTCTTTCATGTGAGGCGTGAGCAGAAGATCTCCATCCAAGTCACGTGACCACCAGAGGAAAGCGAGCGTCGCTATCGTGTTGGAGGTCGAGCAGAAAATGTCGCGTCAACGGTCGTGTTGGTGTTTATGCAGCAGTGATGGACGACGTTTTCTAACACAAAGACTCACACACTTTCCCAGACACACAACATCTGCACAACAACACCAGTGATCAATCCATGTGTTTGTGTCTCCTCGTCTGGACTATTGTAACAGTTTGTTTTCATGTCTAAACCAGAAGGATCGTCTTCTTCAGAATTCTGAGCCGCTCTAGTAGAAGAACTCACATTTCTCCTTCAAACTCTTCACTGGCTGCCAGTTTCTTTCAGGATCATTTAAAATTCTGGTTCTTACTTTCAGATCTATTCATGGTCAGACCTTCCATCAGTGATCTGATCCAGACTTACACCCCAGCTCGGGCTCTGAGGTCCGTGGATCAGAATCTACTGATGGTTCCTGAACTTCCGGACCAGAGGAGAGAAATCCTTCCAGACTGTTGCTCCTCAGCTTTGGAACCATCTCTGTGTTTGATGATCTACTGACTCCTTCAAGAAACATCTGTGTTTGATGATCTACTGACTCCTTCAAGAAACATCTGTGTTTGATGATCTACTGACTCCTTCCAGAAACATCTGTGTTTGATGATCTACTGACTCCTTCAAGAAACATGTGTGTTTGATGATCTACTGACTCCTTCAAGAAACATCTGTGTTTGATGATCTACTGACTCCTTCAAGAAACATGTGTGTTTGGTGATCTACTGACTCCTTCAAGAAACATCTGTGTTTGATGATCTACTGACTCCTTCAAGAAACATCTGTGTTTGATGATCTACTGACTCCTTCAAGAAACATCTGTGTTTGATGATCTACTGACTCCTTCAAGAAACATCTGTGTTTGATGATCTACTGACTCCTTCAAGAAACATCTGTGTTTGATGATCTACTGACTCCTTCAAGAAACATCTGTGTTTGATGATCTACTGACTCCTTCAAGAAACATCTGTGTTTGATGATCTACTGACTCCTTCAAGAAACATCTGTGTTTGATGATCTACTGACTCCTTCAAGAAACATCTGTGTTTGATGATCTACTGACTCCTTCAAGAAACATCTGTGTTTGATGATCTACTGACTCCTTCAATAAACATCTGTGTTTGATGATCTACTGACTCCTTCAAGAAACATCTGTGTTTGATGATCTACTGACTCCTTCAAGAAACATCTGTGTTTGATGATCTACTGACTCCTTCAAGAAACATCTGTGTTTGATGATCTACTGACTCCTTCAAGAAACATCTGTGTTTGATGATCTACTGACTCCTTCAAGAAACATCTGTGTTTGATGATCTACTGACTCCTTCAAGAAACATCTGTGTTTGATGATCTACTGACTCCTTCAAGAAACATCTGTGTTTGATGATCTACTGACTCCTTCAAGAAACATCTGTGTTTGATGATCTACTGACTCCTTCAAGAAACATCTGTGTTTGATGATCTACTGACTCCTTCAAGAAACATCTGTGTTTGATGATCTACTGACTCCTTCAAGAAACATCTGTGTTTGATGATCTACTGACTCCTTCAAGAAACATCTGTGTTTGATGATCTACTGACTCCTTCAAGAAACATCTGTGTTTGATGATCTACTGACTCCTTCAAGAAACATCTGTGTTTGATGATCTACTGACTCCTTCAAGAAACATCTGTGTTTGATGATCTACTGACTCCTTCAAGAAACATCTCAAGACACTTTTATTTGTTCAGGCTTTTCCTTGATTCTCTGAGACTCTTGTGTTTGTCTCAGTTTTATCTTGATCTTTAAAATATATACTTTATTGAATATTGTTTTGATTGTTTAAGCGCCTTGTGACCCTGGTCTGGAAAAGCATTATATAAATATAAATTACTTACTTACATCCAGAGATTTATCCTGGAGTTTAGATCCAAGTGTTCCATCATATGTTCAATAATGTATGAAATACTTTTGGATTCACTGATGTTTTAAAGACTAATAAAGAGCTCGATTGTTCTTCTGTCGTCTTCATATCAAACACAACGACAACTGAATCAACGACAACTGTATCAACGACAACTGAATCAACGACAACTGTATCAACGACAACTGTATCAACGACAACTCCACGAGCCGACGACGAATAACAACACAAGTGTTTCAACCGTGAGTTTATCCCGTAGGTTCAGATGAAAACATTCAATTCTTGGTGTGAAAATAAAAACATTCCTGGCGTGTTTCACACTCGACTCGAGTCAGAAGAAGAAACACTTTCACTGACAGTTGTGTCTTCAAACGACTCTGTAATTATGAGTCACAAACTCAAACGTCTTCAAAGATCCAAACATTCCTGGCAGGAGCTGGACGAGCCGAGCAGATGTTGTCGGGTCCAGACCCGGGTCAGGTTCCTACAGTTGTGTCTAGAACTTTAAGATGATCTGGAAGAAAATGTTTGAAAATAAGAGTCACTTGTTTAATGTTCCATTCGTGTGTTGAAATGAAATGAACATAAAACAAGATTTTTAAATGACAAATGTTTTGTTTAAAAACATCTACATTTATATTTTTTATTAAAATGTCTTTAGCACATGATAAGTAAGATTTTATGTCAGTTAAAAATGTAATTTAAAATATTTATACATTTAAAAAATATCAATTCACAGGTCATGGGTTCACAGTACATTTGGTCTTTATTAACATGAAAAGGTCTTTAACTTGGTTTTATCTTAACAGTCGTTTCTTGAATCCAGTGTTTCGTGACTTTACAGAATCTAATCTTTAACTCAAACCTGTGACTCAGATCCTAACGTTCATGTTTCCACTGAAGAATGAAGTCATTCATGGTCATAGAAGTCGTGAACTTATGCAGCGTTTGTGTCAAAGAACCGTCAAAAATCATTGAAAACATAATAACTTCATGAGAACATGCGTGACCTTCACGCCCGACCGACTCCTGACAGTGATCTGAGGAAAGTAAAGGTCACGACCACGGTCCTGATCCGGTCCATTACGACGACCACACAATCCTGTCACGGCCACACGTGAATAAAAAAGTCACGCTTGTTTCACGCGTCGACTCAAAGGTCAGTCGAGTCCAATCAAGGCAGGCGTGGATGGAAGTTGAATTCTGTCGTTTCCCTGTTTCTGGCGAGGAACGACATTTCAGCGTCACTTCAGCTGATGGAGGAGAAAGAACTTTTCATTCACACTTTCTTTTTTTTCCACCTGGCGAAAGAACACACGACCTTCGTCGCCACAAGTTTGATTCGTCCCACTGTGGGTCACACGTCGTCATGTTCAACTCTGTCTATAAAGTTTTCTTTATTGCTTTCAAAGAGTGTTTTCTGACCAGCATCAGTTTATTTCTCTGACAATATCTTGACTCTCGCTTCATCCACTGAAGGGTTGAGTCTCAGGCGTCTGGTCCTGATTTGACTTGTTGGGTTCCATCGACGTCCCGTCCGACCCTGATGTGCGACTGTCCTGAGAAAACACTTTTAACCTCAGGATTCATCGTTAAATAAAGTGAAGAAAACATTTCACTCTCTTGAACTCACCGTTCGTCCAAACAAACGTCAAACCATCTTGTAACCTTTACCTCGTGGTGGTACTAATACTACCAATGCTACTAATGCTACTAATGCTACTAATGCTACCAATGCTACTAATGCTACTAATGCTACTAATACAAATAATGCTACCAATGCTACTAATGCTACTAATGCGTCTAATGCTACTAATGCTACTAATGCTACTAATGCTACTAATGTTTCTAATGCTACTAATGCAACTAATACTACCAATGCTACTAATGCTACTAATGCTACTAATGCAACTAATACTACCAATGCTACTAATGCTACTAATACAAATAATGCTACCAATGCTACTAATGCTACTAATGCGTCTAATGCTACTAATGCTACTAATGCTTCTAATGCTACTAATGCTACTAATGCTACTAATGCTACTAATGCTACTAATGCAACTAATGCTACTAATGCTACTAATGCTACTAATGCTACTAATGCTACTAATGCTACTAATGCTACTAATGCTTCTAATGCTACTAATGCTACTAATGCTACTAATGCTACTAATGCTACTAATGCTACTAATGCTTCTAATGCTACTAATGCTTCTAATGCTACTAATGCTACTAATGCTTATAATGTCACTAATGCTATTAATGCTACTAATGCTACTAATGCTACTAATGCTCCTAATGCTCCTAATGCTTCTAATGCTACTAATGCTACTAATGCTACTAATGCTACTAATGCTACTAATGCAACTAATGCTACTAATGCTACTAATGCTACTAATGCTACTAATGCTACTAATGCTACTAATGCTACTAATGCTACTAATGCTACTAATGCTACTAATGCTACTAATGCTACTAATGCTACTAATGCTACTAATGCTACTAATGCTACTAATGCTACTAATGCTTCTAATGCTACTAATGCTACTAATGCTACTAATGCTACTAATGCTACCAATGCTACTAATGCTACTGCTACCTCGTGAGAGATTTGATTGGATCAGTCGTGTGTCAATCAAAACAGCTGGTGATTGAAGGTGAAAGTCATGAAATGAAGAAGTGAGACAGTCGTCATTTATTTTCATCATTTACTGGATTCACTAGTTTTTTAAACACGCATGTGAAATCATTTCAACACTGAATAAAACGTACAAAACTGTCATGTAGCTCTTCCTGCAGTATTGATCCATCTTTCGGTTCAACACATACAACATGCATATGTTGTGTAACTTACATATTTTCGTACCGTGGGCTGAAGAGTGAACCAGGTTCAGGTCAAACATACAGTTTCGCTGACTCCACACAATTCCAACCAACAACTCTACTGTTATCACTAGTATCTCTTCCTCACGATCACGAAACTTATAAACATTGAATTTATCATCCATGAAAACTTGACCTCAGGTCGTGTGAGAAATCCAACGTCATAAACAGTGGTTTTGGTTCTGATCCAACATCCAAACAACCTCGAGTTCTTCCATGAAAATGAACGAGTGAAGGAGAAACTAAACGATCACGTCCGAGACGCTGGAAGGTTGTTGTCGTGCGAAGACGCATCTGTTCTTCGTTGTCAATCTGTTCGAAACACGTGTGATCGGGAGTCGAACCCTCGACCTCCTGCTGCCGTAAACAGTCCAGGATCATCGAATTAAGACGTCTTTAAAACTCTTCCACCTCGAGTCTGATCTTCATTTAAACCGGTTTTCTTGTTTAGTCAGTGTTTTCCTCGGAGGCTCTGACTCGCTCTGGGAATCTGTCGTCGTCCTTTGAACTCCGTAGACGATCAGCAGAAACGAAAATATCTGCAGGAGGTTCAGCATCGTTAGCATCGTTAGCATCGTTAGCATTGTGTTTATCATCGGAAGAGTTTACTGACGGAGCCTCCTGGTGTCATTAAACATCAACTAGTATCAACTCTGGTGTCATTAAACATCAACTAGTATCAACTCTGGTGTCATTAAACATCAACTAGTATCAACTCTGGTGTCATTAAACATCAACTAGTATCAACTCTGGTGTCATTAAACATCAACTAGTATCAACTCTGGTGTCATTAAACATCAACTAGTATCAACTCTGGTGTCATTAAACATCAACTAGTATCAACTCTGGTGTCATTAAACATCAACTAGTATCAACTCTGGTGTCATTAAACATCAACTAGTATCAACTCTGGTGTCATTAAACATCAACTAGTATCAACTCTGGTGTCATTAAACATCAACTAGTATCAACTCTGGTGTCATCAAACATCAACTAGTATCAACTCTGGTGTCATCAAACATCAACTAGTATCAACTCTGGTGTCATTAAACATCAACTAGTATCAACTCTGGTGTCATTAAACATCAACTAGTATCAACTCTGGTGTCATTAAACATCAACTAGTATCAACTCTGGTGTCATTAAACATCAACTAGTATCAACTCTGGTGTCATTAAACATCAACTAGTATCAACTCTGGTGTCATTAAACATCAACTAGTATCAACTCTGGTGTCATTAAACATCAACTAGTATCAACTCTGGTGTCATTAAACATCAACTAGTATCAACTCTGGTGTCATCAAACATCAACTAGTATCAACTCTGGTGTCATTAAACATCAACTAGTATCAACTCTGGTGTCATCAAACATTAACTAGTATCAACTCTGGTGTCATTAAACATCAACTAGTATCAACTCTGGTGTCATTAAACATTAACTAGTATCAACTCTGGTGTCATTAAACATCAACTAGTATCAACTCTGGTGTCATTAAACATCAACTAGTATCAACTCTGGTGTCATTAAACATCAACTAGTATCAACTCTGGTGTCATTAAACATCAACTAGTATCAACTCTGGTGTCATTAAACATCAACTAGTATCAACTCTGGTGTCATTAAACATCAACTAGTATCAACTCTGGTGTCATTAAACATCAACTAGTATCAACTCTGGTGTCATTAAACATCAACTAGTATCAACTCTGGTGTCATTAAACATCAACTAGTATCAACTCTGGTGTCATTAAACATCAACTAGTATCAACTCTGGTGTCATTAAACATCAACTAGTATCAACTCTGGTGTCATTAAACATCAACTAGTATCAATCAACTAGTATCAACTCTGGTGTCATTAAACATCAACTAGTATCAACTCTGGTGTCATCAAACATTAACTAGTATCAACTCTGGTGTCATTAAACATCAACTAGTATCAACTCTGGTGTCATTAAACATCAACTAGTATCAACTCTGGTGTCATTAAACATCAACTAGTATCAACTCTGGTGTCATTAAACATCAACTAGTATCAACTCTGGTGTCATTAAACATCAACTAGTATCAACTCTGGTGTCATTAAACATCAACTAGTATCAACTCTGGTGTCATTAAACATCAACTAGTATCAACTCTGGTGTCATTAAACATCAACTAGTATCAACTCTGGTGTCATTAAACATCAACTAGTATCAACTCTTGTGTCATTAACTCTGTGACATCCAACTAGTATCAACTCTGGTGTCATTAAACATCAACTAGTATCAACTCTGGTGTCATTAAACATCAACTAGTATCAACTCTGGTGTCATTAAACATCAACTAGTATCAACTCTGGTGTCATTAAACATCAACTAGTATCAACTCTGGTGTCATTAAACATCAACTAGTATCAACTCTGGTGTCATTAAACATCAACTAGTATCAACTCTGGTGTCATTAAACATCAACTAGTATCAACTCTGGTGTCATTAAACATCAACTAGTATCAACTCTGGTGTCATTAAACATCAACTAGTATCAACTCTGGGTGTCATCTAAACATCAACTAGTATCAACTCTGGTGTCATTAAACATCAACTAGTATCAACTCTGGTGTCATTAAACATCAACTAGTATCAACTCTGGTGTCATTAAACATCAACTAGTATCAACTCTGGTGTCATTAAACATCAACTAGTATCAACTCTGGTGTCATTAAACATCAACTAGTATCAACTCTGGTGTCATCAAACATCAACTAGTATCAACTCTGGTGTCATTAAACATCAACTAGTATCAACTCTCCTGACATGTAGTGAATGTTCTCCGAGAGGTTACGAGAGTCCATTATGACGCTGTAATCATGCTTTGTTTGTACAACGAGTCCCTTGGAGGTGGAGACCATTGATGACGAGCGGTGACAAACCTCCAATCAGAGCAGAGTGGGTGTGGTTATGGTCAACAAGATTTCATCTCCAGAAAAAGTGGGCAGAGATATTGTTACAAGTTAAGTCTTCCTGATAATAAAATAACTTATAAATGAAAATAACATTTATTCATTATTTGACGAGAAGTTAAACTGCTGACTCATCAAGTTAAACTGCTGACTCATCAAGTTAAACTGCCGACTCATCAAGTTAAACTGCTGACTCATCGAACATGAAACATTTCTATGGACTTGATGACTGAAGCAGAACGTCTGACTCACGGTGAAGAACTTCACTGGATGGTTTGTGTTCAACTACACAAAGAGTGTGTTAATGAAGTGACAACTTTAGCTTCACAACAACACGACGAACAAACGCACATTTGTACAAACATGTCAATCAAACGTCGGCGCGGAACCGAATCTAAAATGAAGCGTCAATCATTGAAATTACGATCAAACAAACCTTGATCCGAGCCTCAGTGTCGTGTTGTCACGACGACGCATCTGATCGTCGACATTCCTTTATTTATCTTCGTCCTCTTTAATTGTCGAGCGACTCTTATCTCGACAGACGTTTGTCAAACGCTGATATGTTGTCGTGAGGGTCGAGGCTTCATCACGACTCTCCGCACGGAATATCAAGAGGCTGCTGGGAAACTTTTGTTCTGCCCAGAGGAGGATGCGGGTGTTTAGATGTTTAGATGAGGCTTGATTGCTCGAGGGCTCGAGGCAGTGTGTGGTTCAGGATCAAGAGTCTTGGACCACAGAACATATTTGACACGATCCAAGTGTGTCCAAGTCTCTTCCTGACAAACAACCATATCTATGTTTAAAAAAATGTTTTATTTATCATTATTTTGAGCTTATTTATGTGTGTCTTCAGTTTCAGTAGAAAGTTAAAGAATAATGAGAAAATAATTCAACAGATAATGTGTTTGTTGAATTATGAAGTCAGTGGTTAAGATAATAAACAGATAATTAAGATAATAAACTGATAATAAAAAATAATTAAGATAATAAACTGATAATAAACAAATAAATAAGATAATTAAGATAATAAACTGATAATAAACAAATAATTAGGATAATTAAGATAATAAACATATAATATACAGATAATTAAGATAATTAACATATAATATACAAATAATTAAAATAATAAACTGATAATAGACTGATAATAAACAAATAATTAAGATAATTAAGATAATAAACTGATAATAAAAAAAATAAGATAATTAAGATAATAAACTGATAATAAACAAATAATTAAGATAATTAAGATAATAAACATATAATATACAGATAATTAAGATAATAAACATATAATATACAGATAATTAAGATAATAAACTGATAATAACCTATATACTTAAGATAATTAAGATAATAAACTGATAATAAACACATATTAAGATAATTAAGATAATAAACATATAATATACAGATAATTAAGATAATAAACTGATAATAAACCAATCATTAAGATAATTAAGATAATAAACTGATAATAAACACATAATTAAGATAATTAAGATAATAAACATATAATATACTGATAATTAAGATAATAAACAAATAATTAAGATAATAAACAGAGAGAAAAGATGACGTCATGTCTGAGTTTGTTCGAGCACTGACTTCAAATAAAAGATTGATTTTGTTAATAATATCATAATTATCATCATTTCTATTATGCTTGTTATTATTATTTGTGTATTATTATAGGTGTGTTATTATTATAGCTGTGCCGACTCACCGACTCAGTGATAATGAGGGAGGATTGTGAGATGAACGAGTGACTGAAGGTCTAACGTTGTAAATAAAGTCATGTGACTCGAGCTGAAGGTAAAACCTGATCAACATCTCTGGACTAGATGACGATTCACTGACGAAGCTGGTGTTCGCTCTGAGCTCACGTAGATCTTTCTTTCTTTCTTTCTTTCTTTCTTTCTTTCTTTCTTTCTTTCTTTCTTTCTATCTTTCTTTCTTTCTTTCTGTCGCCTTCACAGTCTCGGTTGTCGGTGAAACAGCCTCGAGCTCTAAACACGAAGCCGAGGTCGAGGGAATGTCGGGAGTTTACGGTTTCAAGGTCGTAAAGCACGAGGATGGGAAGATGAATTTACTCTTTTCTGCTGTGACTCGAGTTCATGACTCACTCAGATCAGTGAGTCACTCAGCAAACATTGAGTTTCACAATAAACATTTCATTTCCTCTCAAATACAAACTGATCAACTTTAGTTTATGATCAGAATCATGAGACGAAACAAGTTAAGAAAGTTTTCTTTCACTTCCTGAAACATTTCTGTTTGACTTTAAACTGAAAAACAATGATTTAATTGAAACAAACACTTTTTATTTTTATTCTAATTATGTTTTTCCTCATTTCTAACCAATGTTTTAACAACTAATGTTGATTTAATTTCTCTAGTTTTTGTCAAGATTGATGTGAGGATTTAGTTTCTGTTTTTCGGTGTTTGAATCGTGTTCGTGGAATATTGAGATTGAACATGAAGTTCTGAGATTTGAAGAAGATTCTTCTCTCGGACGCTCAGAGTGATGATGAATCCTGAGAGAAAACACTGAAACCAACACCTCCACGTCTGGAGGGTCGGGGTCTGGACTGACCTTCTCCTCGTCCATCATGTCTGACATTCCTCCACGAACGAGTCCAGCCGCGGATCATCTCCAATCAATGTGGGCTCAGTAATGAGAGATAAAGGTTCCTGTGAGACCCCAGAACCTCCAGCACCGATCCCCCCCCAAACATCTTCTTTATCTCAGTGGTGAACGACCCCTGAAGTCTCGTGATCCCAAATCTCTGCTGTGTTTATTGGAAGAGACTCTTCAGGCAGGTTCTCCTGAAGATCTTCCACTGGACTGTGGATCTGACTCTGGATCTCCAGGCCTGGACCAGGAGGTCTCGGATTATTACGAGTCACCAAGCGGGGACACCACAAGATCAAGGCGCTCGAGGAGATCGAGTGTCCGGTGGACTCGGGTTCCGAGCTAAATAAACCCGGCATGTTCTGCGGAGACACTCGAGCTGGACGTGTTGATGGACACTTGACTGGATTCTGACCCTTCGACACCTGCAGACGCCCTTTGACACCTCGATGACCTTTGTCTTCCGACGATGTCCGTCCCGCTGGTCGACGAGTCAAGAGTTGTTTTTTTTTTTACAAGGTCAAAGTTCACACTGTAGTTTTCCTCAGCTTTTGTCTTTTGGCGAAACGATGGTGAACTTTGACCCCAAGGGAGGAGTGGACTGTAAAGAAAGTAACAATGTCTTCTGTGTGTGAATGTGGTGAAGAAGTGACTCCCGTCGTTACAAGAGTAGATATAGACGTGAAGAACATGGAAAGCATGTTCGACTCACGGAGTAAAGAGCTTCTTACACGAGCTCTTAGGATGGAACACATGGAAGCAGGACGTCCTTGATTTATACCATATTAAGAACTTGTTAAATACTGAAGGTTTCACTGATTTCAGCTCCTGTTTAATCGTTTTAAGAACAATAATAATCCACCTGAACTTAGTCTCTGAGGTTTTGGGCGTTATCTGATTAAAAAATCTTTAAAATTCTATACATTTTGAGAAACAAAGCAAACCTACGTTACTGACTTAACAGGAAACTCAGGGTCGTTGTGCTGGTTTTAAAATTATATCATGATTATAAAAATACATTGAATAAATAAGTGTGTAAAATGTAACTTTAATTACTTTTCCACTGTTTCAGTTTCTTAAGGAAGGTTTCATTATAACGTGAATTTGTTTCTTCTTCAAGACATTTAGACATTTTCTTGTTGTTTTTCTACAAAACAGATCCTTAAAGAGAAGGAAAGATACAAAGATGCTCTTTCTACTCACTCAGGATTTTATATTTCACAAACTTTTACCTTATTTTCCTTAAAAACAAAATCTCTTTTTTAAACATATAGTATAATAAAATAAAAAAACTTTTATTCATTAAAAAAACCTTAAAGAACCTCATTAAAACAATCGTCATCACAGAAAAATAAACATTTGAATCCTAAATTCAACAATATTTTCAAACCTACAGAACCTTCTGAGCTTCTGCTCAAAACCATGAACTCACTTCACTTCTGCTCCTTCAAACCTGCAGCTTCAGATTAAAGGTCCAATAACAGGCCGAGTGAATGTATTATTGAGGACCAGCAGTCAACAGCTCGACCCCCACAGAACGAACCCGAGGTGCTGCTTAGAGACGCCGACATGTAGCAGCTCTCTCTAATGAGACGAGCAGAACGTCTCGCGTCGACATCCATCAATGAATAATGAATCAAAAAATCTAATGTGGATCTTGAACCGTCTCTGTGTTCGAGCTCCAATCTCACCGACGTTCACCAAATAAACGTTGGGTCGTCGAGCGTCTTCGCTGTGTCTCTGGTTTTAAAATCGATTCTTCGATTCATATCATCACGTTCGTGGTGATGCTGGTCGGAGGAAGATCCTCGGATGTCAGGCAAGCATGTGACCTGAGGCTGGTCTTGTCTGTACTTCAAGAATCAGGATTGATTTGTCATCATTACTTTGATTCATAGATTGTTATCCCTTTACTTTCCATACCAGCTGAAGTAAAACAGGTTCATGAACGGAACCTTTAAGGATCACTTTCACACTTCAACCATCAGAACCATCTTAACTTTTCAACCATCCTTTTACGTTAGTTAAAAACGGGTCGATGGTTCTAATCCCAGTCCAGCAGGAGTTTGAAAAGATTCTCTTTTATTGTGGTTTTATTTTGATTTGATAGTTACTTCCTGTTTCCTCCCACGTGAACCTAGTTGTACGAACACACACACGTGTGGATCAATAATCACCTGCTTCATATCCAGCCTCAGGTCAGACCAGTGTCCAGATCAGTTTCATGCAGTGGTCAGTGGCTTCGTGTTCTTCCTGAGATCAGTGCTTTGCCTTCATAGAGCCTGAGTGTGTTCGTTGTTATTCTTAGCGAGTGTTTTGACCTCCGTGTTTCTCTGTTGTTTCAGGTTCAATGTTCTTTCTGTTCCATTTTATTCACAGGTTCGGTGGATGTTTTGGCCTTTTGGAAATTTTGAGTGCTTTGGACATTTCTTGTTAAATGGATTGTGGACTTTGATTGTTTTGTGTTGGATGATTAAGATTAAATTGTAAATATGTTAGGTTAGGTTGGGTTGGGTTGGGTTAGGTAAGGTTAGGTTAGGTTAGGTTAGGTTAGGTTAGGTTAGGTTAGGTTAGGTTAGGTTAGGTTAGGTTAGGTTAGGTTAGGTTAGGTTAGGTTAGGTTAGGTTAGGTTAGGTTAGGTTAGGTTAGGTTAGGTTAGGTTAGGTTAGGTTAGGTTAGGTTAGGTTAGGTTAGGTTAGGTTAGGTTAGTTAGGTTAGGTTAGGTTAGGTTAGGTTAGGTTAGGTTAGGTTAGGTCAGGGTTAGGTTAGGTTAGGTTAGGTTAGGTTAGGTTAGGTAGGTAGGTTAGGTTAGGTTAGGTTAGGTTAGGGTTAGGTTAGGTTAGGTTAGGTCAGGTCAGGGTCAGGTTAGGTTAGGTTAGGTTAGGTTAGGTTAGGTTAGGTTAGGTTAGGTTAGGTCAGGTCAGGGTAGGGTAGGTTAGGTTAGGTTAGGTTAGGTTAGGTTAGGTTAGGTTAGGTTAGGTTAGGTTAGGTTAGGTTAGGTTAGGTTAGGTTAGGTTAGGTTAGGTTAGGTTAGGTTAGGTTAGGTTAGGTTAGGTAAGGTTAGGGTTAGGTTAGGTTAGGGTAAGGTTAGGTTAGGTTAGGGTTAGGTTAGGTTAGGTTAGGTAAGGTTAGGTTAGGTTAGGTTAGGTTAGGTTAGGTTAAGGTTAGGTTAGGTAGGTTAGGTTAGGTTAAGGTTAGGTTAGGTTAGGGTTAGGTTAGGTAAGGTTAGGTTAGGTTAGGTTAGGTTAGGTAAGGTTAGGTTAGGTTAGGTTAGGTTAGGTTAGGTTAGGTTAGGTTAGGTTAGGTTAGGTTAGGTTAGGTTAGGTTAGGTTGGTATAACTGTTAGGTTGTTCTTCGGGTGCTTGAATGAGAGCGTCTTCCTCCTCTGTTACAGAAGATGCTTAGTTTTGTATTTTATCCAAGAAAATGACCTTTAAAAGATGAAATCATAGTTAATCCAGCTGAAGAAACATCTAGTTAATGTCAATAAAAAGAAAGTCAATGATGAAAAAGGCACAAAAGACAAGAACCACTTCGAGAATCTGCTGGAGCTGCAACAAGAGAAGAATGTGACATATTTGGCAACAACGGACGAACATCAATTATGTGAAAGTCTCTCTTGGGATTCATTGGATCCGACACTGAGGAGAAGCTGCTGAAGCCACAGAACATGAACTAGAGCAGCAAGAGAGAGAGGGAGAATGAAGAAAGTCCCTGATATTTTAAATACTAACTAACACTAGTTTTAATATGTATAACATTAAGTCATGCATTTATATTCAGAACTGAACTCCAGCACACCCGGTGGCTCACGAGACACACTGCAGGTTCCTCCCATGAGGAGTCACATGATCAACGTCTTTGAGTCGTCACAGCATCAGCAGTTAGTTTCAGTCTCAGGAGAATCTCATCGCCACGGTAAACATTTACAAACATCTGTCAACAACATCTGCTGAAGGTCGGAGATGTCTCAGGTTCATGTCAGTGAGCAACACCAGTGACACGTCAACGTCAAGAGACTCATCATCTCTTGGACTAGAACATGTTCGTGCGGTCGCACCATCAGACCAGAGAGGTCGACACGAGGAAACCACCAGGAGAGAAGAGTTGATGTTTAATGACAACATAATTGATACTACTTGATGTTTAATGAGACCAGAGTTGATACTAGTTGATGTTTAATGACACCAGAGTTGATACTAGTTGATGTTTAATGACACCAGAGTTGATACTAGTTGATGTTTAATGACACCAGAGTTGATACTAGTTGATGTTTAATGACACCAGAGTTGATACTAGTTGATGTTTAATGACACCAGAGTTGATACTAGTTGATGTTTAATGACCACCAGAGTTGATACTAGTTGATGTTTAATGACACCAGAGTTGATACTAGTTGATGTTTAATGACACCAGAGTTGATACTAGTTGATGTTTAATGACACCAGAGTTGATACTAGTTGTATGTTTAATGACACCAGAGTAGATACTAGTTGATGTTTAATGACACCAGAGTTGATACTAGTTGATGTTTAATGACACCAGAGTTGATACTAGTTGATGTTTAATGACACCAGAGTTGATACTAGTTGATGTTTAATGACACCAGAGTTGATACTAGTTGATGTTTAATGACACCAGAGTTGATACTAGTTGATGTTTAATGACACCAGAGTTGATACTAGTTGATGTTTAATGACACCAGAGTTGATACTAGTTGATGTTTAATGACACCAGAGTTGATACTAGTTGATGTTTAATGACACCAGAGTTGATACTAGTTGATGTTTAATGACACCAGAGTTGATACTAGTTGATGTTTAATGACACCAGAGTTGATACTAGTTGATGTTTAATGACACCAGAGTTGATACTAGTTGATGTTTAATGACACCAGAGTTGATACTAGTTGATGTTTAATGACACCAGAGTTGATACTAGTTGATGTTTAATGACACCAGAGTTGATACTAGTTGATGTTTAATGACACCAGAGTTGATACTAGTTGATGTTTAATGACACCAGAGTTGATACTAGTTGATGTTTAATGACACCAGAGTTGATACTAGTTGATGTTTAATGACACCAGAGTTGATACTAGTTGATGTTTAATGACACCAGAGTTGATACTAGTTGATGTTTAATGACACCAGAGTTGATACTAGTTGATGTTTAATGACACCAGAGTTGATACTAGTTCATGTTTAATGACACCAGAGTTGATACTAGTTGATGTTTAATGACACCAGAGTTGATACTAGTTAATGTTTAATGACACCAGAGTTGATACTAGTTGATGTTTAATGTCACCAGAGTTGATACTAGTTGATGTTTAATGACACCAGAGTTGATACTATTAGTTGATGTTTAATGACACCAGAGTTGATACTAGTTGATGTTTAATGACACCAGAGTTGATACTAGTTGATGTTTAATGACACCAGAGTTGATACTAGTTGATGTTTAATGACACCAGAGTTGATACTAGTTGATGTTTAATGACACCAGAGTTGATACTAGTTGATGTTTAATGACACCAGAGTTGATACTAGTTGATGTTTAATGACACCAGAGTTGATACTAGTTGATGTTTAATGACACCAGAGTTGATACTAGTTGATGTTTAATGACACCAGAGTTGATACTAGTTGATGTTTAATGACACCAGAGTTGATACTAGTTGATGTTTAATGACACCAGAGTTGATACTAGTTGATGTTTAATGACACCAGAGTTGATACTAGTTGATGTTTAATGACACCAGAGTTGATACTAGTTGATGTTTAATGACACCAGAGTTGATACTAGTTGATGTTTAATGACACCAGAGTTGATACTAGTTGATGTTTAATGACACCAGAGTTGATACTAGTTGATGTTTAATGACACCAGAGTTGATACTAGTTGATGTTTAATGACACCAGAGTTGATACTAGTTGATGTTTAATGACACCAGAGTTGATACTAGTTGATGTTTAATGTCACCAGAGTTGATACTAGTTGATGTTTAATGACACCAGAGTTGATACTAGTTGATGTTTAATGTCACCAGAGTTGATACTAGTTGATGTTTAATGTCACCAGAGTTGATACTAGTTGATGTTTAATGACACCAGAGTTGATACTAGTTGATGTTTAATGACACCAGAGTTGATACTAGTTGATGTTTAATGACACCAGAGTTGATACTAGTTGATGTTTAATGACACCAGAGTTGATACTAGTTAATGTTTAATGACACCAGAGTTGATACTAGTTGATGTTTAATGACACCAGAGTTGATACTAGTTGATGTTTAATGACACCAGAGTTGATACTAGTTGATGTTTAATGACACCAGAGTTGATACTAGTTGATGTTTAATGACACCAGAGTTGATACTAGTTGATGTTTAATGACACCAGAGTTGATACTAGTTGATGTTTAATGACACCAGAGTTGATACTAGTTGATGTTTAATGACACCAGAGTTGATACTAGTTGATGTTTAATGACACCAGAGTTGATACTAGTTGATGTTTAATGACACCAGAGTTGATACTAGTTGATGTTTAATGACACCAGAGTTGATACTTGTTGATGTTTAATGACACCAGAGTTGATACTAGTTGATGTTTAATGACACCAGAGTTGATACTAGTTGATGTTTAATGACACCAGAGTTGATACTAGTTGATGTTTAATGACACCAGAGTTGATACTAGTTGATGTTTAATGACACCAGAGTTGATACTAGTTGATGTTTAATGACACCAGAGTTGATACTAGTTGATGTTTAATGACACCAGAGTTGATACTAGTTGATGTTTAATGACACCAGAGTTGATACTAGTTGATGTTTAATGACACCAGAGTTGATACTAGTTGATGTTTAATGACACCAGAGTTGATACTAGTTGATGTTTAATGACACCAGAGTTGATACTAGTTGATGTTTAATGACACCAGAGTTGATACTAGTTGATGTTTAATGACACCAGAGTTGATACTAGTTGATGTTTAATGACACCAGAGTTGATACTAGTTGATGTTTAATGACACCAGAGTTGATACTAGTTGATGTTTAATGACACCAGAGTTGATACTAGTTGATGTTTAATGACACCAGAGTTGATACTAGTTGATGTTTAATGACACCAGAGTTGATACTAGTTGATGTTTAATGACACCAGAGTTGATACTTGTTGATGTTTAATGACACCAGAGTTGATACTAGTTGATGTTTAATGACACCAGAGTTGATACTAGTTGATGTTTAATGACACCAGAGTTGATACTAGTTGATGTTTAATGACACCAGAGTTGATACTAGTTGATGTTTAATGACACCAGAGTTGATACTAGTTGATGTTTAATGACACCAGAGTTGATACTAGTTGATGTTTAATGACACCAGAGTTGATACTAGTTGATGTTTAATGACACCAGAGTTGATACTAGTTGATGTTTAATGACACCAGAGTTGATACTAGTTGATGTTTAATGACACCAGAGTTGATACTAGTTAATGTTTAATGACACCAGAGTTGATACTAGTTGATGTTTAATGACACCAGAGTTGATACTAGTTGATGTTTAATGACACCAGAGTTGATACTAGTTGATGTTTAATGACACCAGAGTTGATACTAGTTGATGTTTAATGTCCCCAGAGTTGATACTAGCTGATGTTTAATGACACCAGAGTTGATACTAGTTGATGTTTAATGACACCAGAGTTGATACTAGTTGATGTTTAATGACACCAGAGTTGATACTAGTTGATGTTTAATGACACCAGAGTTGATACTAGTTGATGTTTAATGACACCAGAGTTGATACTAGTTGATGTTTAATGACACCAGAGTTGATACTAGTTGATGTTTAATGACACCAGAGTTGATACTAGTTGATGTTTAATGACACCAGAGTTGATACTAGTTGATGTTTAATGACACCAGAGTTGATACTAGTTGATGTTTATAAACCATAAACCCAGTCATCCTCCATATAAAACAATATCTTAAGCTTGAATAATTCATTCATAAATCTGTTGTTTGACTTGTTTAAAGGTCAATAACTTGGTTTGATGCTTGATGTTCTTGGTCGTGACCTATGACCTACATGATGATTATCACACTTTGGTTCGTTAGCTTTACCGTTGAATTAACCGTGAACATGTTTTTAATAATAATAATAATAATAATATTTGACACAAAGGGAAGAATTGACCTTGAAAAAATAGCAAATTTACCTCAAATTCTGTCTTCTCTGTTTTACTGTCTACGTCTCTGTACTTACTTTGTCTTTAATCAACTCCAGTTAAAGAGCTTTTTATGTGCATTTCAAGCTAAAATTGATGTTGACTCATTGAAATCTTTCATGTTATCATCAAGTTTTATTCGTCTCTCATTCCTTTGCCTAAAAAAAAGACAAATTCCTCAACATTGTGTCAACATTGAGTCAACATTGAGTCAACATTGAGTCAACATTGAGTCAACGTCTCCGGAAGAGTCTTCGGCGTGACGTGTAAACACTGAGTCAGTGGACGTCACATCAATCAAAGTGTTCATTAAGAAGATCCAGAAGAAAAGGTGACGCTTCATGTTCCACCAGTTGAGTTGACCTCCTTGTAATGGTGGAGATGTTTGAGAAGAAAGGTCGGCGTCTCGGCGGCGCCTCCTTCTACCTTCGCCGGACAACGCTCTTAAAACAACATCTCGTGCTGCGACGGTGGAGACGGGTTCCCACGCCAGAGTGAGCCAGAGTGAGTCGGAGTGAGTCGGGCACCACGGTCTCAATAAAACTCAGAGACAGACGAGCAGCGACGCGAACTCTGGGCATAAATAATGCCGTGTAAGTGCTCGGCCTCGCAGCTGCCGCGACCAGGAGGTTTTACGAGGGCTGCCCTGACACTGCGCCCCATGTGAGCCGTAATGAGCCCCAAACCATTACTGGCATCCTGGTCCGGGTACGAGCGAATACTTTGTCTTTATTGGTTATTCTGCTCAGCGTTAGGTTACCGCTGTTAAAGTCGTGACCATTAACAGAGAAAAACAATTAAAGAAACTTTCGAGCAGAATAAAGAAAATGAGTTCAACGAACTTTCATTTTATTGAAAGGTTTCGCCCTGAACATGAATATGTAATAAAATATGAATAGAAACCATACTTTTTTTAACCTTTTCAAAACTCCAACATTACATTTTTTATTTTTTTTAAATTTAATACATTTTTTTTTAATATATATATATATATATATATATATATTTATTTTACCTATACAAAAACAACAATAAAAGGTTCTTTTTTTTCCTTCTTTTTATACCTTTTCAAAACTCCAACATTAAAATATATATTTTTTTATTATTATTTTTTTACCTTTTCAAAACTCCAACATTAAAATTGTATTTTATTTTATTTATTTGAATTGTATATATGTTTTTCTTTTTTTTTTACCTCTTCAAAACTCCAATTAATTTAATTTTTTTATTAATTATTTATTATATATATATTTTTTTTACCTCTTCAAAACTCCAACATTAATTTTTTTTAATTATTATTATTATTATTTTTTTACCTTTTCAAAACTCCAACATTAAAATATATATATATTTGAGCAGCTCAACAAAGACTGAGAGAAAAGAAGGAAGGAGTGTTTTCTTCATGTTTAATCTGCAGGAAGTCGAAGCACCGAAGCCCAGAGATTAAGGGAAACGTTCCAGGAGCTGCTTCCACATCCATGTTCTCCGTCAAACCCAAACAAGTCTTTACGTTTCCTTCCGTAAGATTTCCGCTCGAACCTCAAACAGCATCGGTTCCGGGTCAACTGAGCAGAAAGTCCTGCTGTAGGTCCAGAGTCCTGAGACTCGCTCGACTTCACACTTTCTCTTCGTCTCCTTCTCTTAATGAAGGTCGCGGGAGCATCGAGGAAAGGGTCGGTTTGGGTCGTACTGGTGTTGACCTGAGGGGGCGCTGAAGGGTCAACACTTCTGGAGCAACAATGATGTTGAAACTGTTTCACTGCAAGAAAACCTTGGACTCGCATCCAGATCACATGGTTCTTCTGTTGATTCATTCATTATATCATCAACACAAGAACATCCACAACATCGACTCCACGCCGTCCCAGACCACGATGTTTGTCAACATGGATCTTGACTTGGACCAGATCTGATGATGTTGCAGCAGAACCTGCTCGTCACCAGTGAGAACTGATCCCAGGACCAGAGACGCCGTCCAACGGTTGAGCAGAACAACGCGAGGAATTCTTTGGAACGAGAGGAAGATGTTCTCAGGAGATGCCGGAGAAATGTTCTGGGATGAGAACAAACAGTTGGGGAGGACAGTCGGTGCTTCAGGACCAGAAGGAAACCGTAAATTAGGCCGAGCCGCGATGGTTTTGTGAAGGATGAAGGTAGACTTTGGAGGTTCGAGGGATTAAATCCAAGACTGTGTGTCCATGTGCTTCTTATGGCACGACAAGGATTAAAGTGGTGGAGACTCTTTGGACGGTGATGGTTCTCGTTGTGCAGAGGACATGGTTTGTTCTTCAATGAACCGCTTGGATTATGTCCAAAACTAAGGAGTTGATTGTGGATTTCCGCCGGTGTCCCTCCATCTCCCCCTCACCACTGAACATCCAGGGACAGGACATTGAGATTGTCACGTCTTACAAGTTCCTGGGTGTTCACCTCAACAACCACCTGGACTGGGTGGATAACACTGCTCCTCTTTATAAAAAAGGACTCTAGACTCTACCTGCTCCGGAGGATGAGGTCGTTTGGTGTCCAGGGGTCACTCCTGAAGACATTCTATGACTCAGTAGTGGCCTCTGCCATCTTCAACGGTGTGGTCTGCTGGGGGAGCAGCATGACAGCAAAGGATAGGGCTAAACTGGACAGCCTTATTAAGAAGGCCGGTTACGTCCTAGGGCGCCCCCTGGATCCTGTGGAGGAAGTGTCTGGGAGGAGGATACAGAGCAAGCTGGCCTCCATGAGGAAGAACTTATCTCACCCTCTCCAGCACACACTGAGGGCATTGAGGAGCTCCATCAGTGATAGGATGCTTCATCCCAGGTGTGTGAGGGAGAGGTACCGCAGGTCCTTCCTCCCTGCTGCCATCAGACTCCACAATAAGAACTCAGCAAGATAAATATTTAACAGCACCTTTTCTTCTTGTTATTTTCTTCTTGTTATTTTTGTAAATATGATAGTGTATATATAATATAGGGCAGATTTGTATTCTATTCTATTTAGATCTTTCTTTTCATTTTATTATTCTATTTCTGGGTGTTTTTTTTATTTGAGGTATTGTGCTTGCTGTTGTTTAAACTGAATTTGCCCTCGCGGGACAAATAAAGGATTTCTGATTCTGATTCTGATTCTGATTCTGTCCACCTGAACAGAAGTTATACCAGTGTTTGATCCTCCAGGAAGTGACTGAAGTCCATCCCAGCTACATAGGGAAAGAGCCTGGGATCATTCTGGGGTCAATGAGCCAGTGAGTTCTGATCCTGTTGTTCTGGTCTGGACCTTCATGGCATCCACAACATTCTGGAGCAGCTGTCGAGAAACCTCCACACGAGCATCTGGACGGTCCTCATGTGATACCGATGAAAGGCTCGGCCCGGGCGGGTCACGGATCCTCCGAAGGCCTTTGAAGAACATCCGATTCTCTTGTTTTTGTTCTGGGATTCACCCGGAAAAGATGAAACTTATTCTCCAAGGATCGCTGCAGAGATCAGAGTCATGTGCTCTTGTTCCTCTGGAACCAGGAAGAGAAGGAGTGTGTGATCAAACACAAGCGTCCACCGGAGAGTCAAAGGAAGAGACTTCAGAGATGATCGACGGCTCGTTCTGCTTCATCCTCAGCCGAAGGGAACACGTTCTTGAGGGAAACGATAAAGTATTTAGAGTTTGTTTGAGACGCTTCTGAAGACATTTGTTTCACGTCAGAGAGTCTGTTTCATGAGTGTTCAGGAGCAGCTCGTCTTCATTGAAGATACAACTCTGTGGAACTTTTGTGTAGATATCAAACCATAAAGTGTTAACGTGTCGACCAGACCCTCGATCAAACATGTGCAGTCGTGCTGTCGTGTCTGAAGAAAGTGACTCTGCTGGACCTGGAGTCTCTGCTGAAGTGTCACCGAGACGTTCACGTCTGCAGCAACTGTCCGTCAGAAGCTGCATCTGGACGACACATGTGCTTCCAGGAATGGAATTCAAAGAAGCTGGAAATGATTGTCGGGACAAATTTGGCAGAATCTAGAGGATGATCTTGAACAGAAGTGACTTTGAAAGTAAATATTTTAAACATCAAGTGCTGGATCAACAAATAGATGAAGATTAAACTGATGATCGTTTCTATGATGTGAAGATGTATTTATGACTCTTTGACCTCGGCCAGGAAGGTCATGTGATCCTTGCGTTCATCTGCAAAATACCTCAAAAATACTTTGATTATTGTGATGCTTTTATTTGGATTGTCTTCTTTCAATCGATCAGATTTTGGTAAGTTTTGTGAAACAATGATGAAGATGACAAAGATGATGAAGATGATGAAGATGATGAAGATGACGAAGATGGCAAAGATGGCGAAGATGGCGAAGATGGCGAAGATGACGAAGATGACAAAGATGAAGATGAAGAAGATGATGAAGATGATGAAGATGGCAAAGATGGCGAAGATGACGAAGATGGCGAAGATGACGAAGACGACGAAGATGATGAAGACGAAGAAGAAGAAGAAGATGAAGACGACGAAGACGACAAACACCATCAAACCAAACTAAAATAGAGAAACTATTAAGCAACGTTGTTGCTTAAGAAACACGTCAAAGTCATTGTTTCCTAATATTCAGGATATTTTTGGTTGTTGCTTTTGTTTTAACCAAATCAATGATTGAGCCACGAGTTGATTTGACTGCATGTTGTGTTTTATATAGATTTATATACGACAGATGCTTGTGTAGTTCATACTGACTTTCAGCGCTTGTTGCTGTATTTTCTGATTACATGGCAAGAAAAAGTTGGAATTTGGAAATGTTTGTTTACAAACTAATCCCTCTTATTACAATTTGTATTGTGATGCAGAATGAATGGAAATATATTATTCTGCTGTGATTAAAAAACAACATTTCAGTCTCAATATTTAATATGTTATTAAACTGACCAAAGAAAAGGTTTTATATTTTAACTTCATGACAAGTTTAAAGTAGAAAGACTTGAAGCCTGAACTGTCAAAAACACAACTTTGACTCTAATTCCTGGTCATGACTGTAGGATGCTGGTCCGGAGTGGACCGGCACAGACCCACAGAACCTAATGAGTCTGAGGCAGGAGGCGTGACCTGCTGCTGTCAATCACCCGCGGCCCAATTAGAGCAGAAATGCTAAGAGCGTGAGAATCCTTGTCAGTGTTGTTCTGGCTCTGAGACCGAGAACAATCAAAGCATATTAAAGTCATGAAAGATGAAGATCCTCGGGTCGAACGAAGGCTCGTCTTCCTCCGTCAACGACAGGATCGTTTTTGTTCCGTTCGTGCATGACTTGGAATCCAAGACGAACGTGTCGGTTTCTTGCCAGCGTTGGCAGCTTCGCTCGCGCACGTCGAAGTGAAAGGTGTGGCAGCAACTTGTCAGCCATGAAAAGGTCAAGATGACATTTGTTTTGTCTGATGTTTGAACCTCAAGTGATGCCAGTTCCATGATTCCAACCCGTCATGAAGAGACGCGTCAGGAGTCGAGCGTTCAATGGTGTCAGTGATGGATTCACATGAATATGGAAGAAGGAAGAAGACGATTTAAAGAAGGAAGAGAGTTCATTTGCAAAGGTCATTGTTACATTGACACTTTAATAATATTATATCTCTGTCTGAGTATCTACTATATTAATTAAATAAATAATAAAAAGTATAATGTAAAATTGTGTATAAAATTGAGTTTGTAATACAAACACATTATATTTGAAGTAACTACAAATGTATTCTTCTGGTTACTCTTCATTTCAGTGAAAAAAATAATTAAATATACATATATATATATATACGTATATATATATATATATTTATATATATATATATATATATATATATATATATATCATCATATATATTTATATATATATATATATCATCATATATATTTATATATTTATATATATATATATATATATATATATATATATATATATATATATATATATATATATATATATATATATATCATCATATATATATACACAAGCCAACATAAAAGTAAGTCCCAGTAGAAAAACATTTTAGTAGTTATAAACACAAATAAACTACCTCTTGTTAAAAGAGTGTATTAATTAGTTTAGTATTAATTTCCAGTTAGACATTCATCAACAGAATATAAAACATAAAACACAAGATCATTCAAACCCATCAAGACAGGTTCGCTGACACTGAAGCCACACAATGTTTTTGTGTAGTTTGTGGTTCAGTAACAAACTTACTTGTTTCCTATTTTTCAATTGTTCTCAACGACGACAACACATGGTGCGACACACACTCTGACACACAACAGGCGAGATAAAGAAACCAATGCAGCTCAAAGCACTTTGAAGGAGTGATACTGAAGGTCCTCACGTGATGTTTCCGTTGAATCAAGATGAGACGATTGATGTCGTTCTCTGTCGACAACATGAGAGTCGATGAGATCACGAGCAGCAGATACACATCTTTTGTTGTGTCTTTTGTCACGACAACAACAACGTAAGTGGATTCATTCAAAGAGCATCACAAGCCAATGACAACACGCTCGCCTGCATTCACAAACACAAAAGTTGTGTTCTTCCCGCGACAACATTGTGTTGTCGTGACTTCATGTGAGAAACTTGTAACTGTGGAGGAAACACGTCTGAATGTTCGACCCAGAAGCTCAAAACTAAACTGTAAAAATGAACTTGAATTATTGAGACGAGTCCAGGACAGAAGCAGGAACTTCTAACGTTGGTTTGAGAAGGTGGAAGATCTTTTGAGATGATTCTTCTGCGCTTCTTTCTTCTGCTTTAACACTGCTTTAATCAACCATGTGTTCACCAGTCTCAACACTGTTGGAGTTTTATTTCAGTTTTAACAAACACTGGTTCTGATCTTTGTGGGATTTCTTTGCAGAATATGACGTCGTCCCGAACACGTTTATTCTAATGGATAGTTTCGTTCATACATGAGTCACAAACGTGTTGCAAACCTGATTTTAAAATTCAGAGAATCTGTCATTTGGACTTTTATGTTTGAACGAAGAAAAACAACTCGTATTTCAGCTCAAGTCCAATAAAGTCTTCAAAGCAGAAAGAACAGATGATGTAAACTTGACTCTCCAGCCTCTTGTTTGGTTATTACCTTGAAATGTCAAAAGTAAAAGAATAATTGTTTAAAACCAGAGTATCTTTTGCGTTAGCATTAGCATTAGCATTAGCCATCACCCAACGCATTGTGTTCAACTCTTTGTTACCAACTTGCTCAAAAGACCATAAAACAGCTCAGAGTTTAAGACAATAAATAACCGGAGGTTCATGAAATCCTGCCTAAGTCTAAATATACATGACTCAGCTGAGGAACAATCAGCCGTCATGCATAAAATAAACAGCGTTCACTGGCTTTATTTTGAGAAGTAAATGGATACAATTAACGGCAGCGTCAGTGTTCAGAGGGTCGACCGACGGACGTTTGTTTTCGCAGCTGTCGAGGAGAAATATGAAGACGCGTGTTCGAAACCTTCATGACATCATCTTCAGAACCTGCTGCATGTTCTACACGGAACCGTTCAGTACGAAATCAACTTGATGGCGTACAAAGAAATAAAACTTTATTTCTAAACGGTTTCCCGAGTGCCTGGTACGAAGTAGAAAGTAATACAAATAAAATGTTAAATGATACAAATATTTTTGATTTCAATTCAACTGGACTCAAGTGATTATTATTTTTGTCCATCTGAAGAGATAAACATGTCGGTTATAAATACTGAATAATTAAACCATGTTTTCCAAATACAGTCTCCCGTGTGGACACATCTATTACACATTACAACTGGGCCATGCGAGACAAGGAGGTTACAGGTTCTATTCCCGTCACCAGACCGTCCTCTAATACCATCACACGGTGTTAACACGTTTACGCCCCCCTCCCCCCCCAGGGGCCGCTTCAGGCCGAGACGCTCGGACACGTTAAAGCCTGTGGTGACAGGTCTCCTTGGCAGCGGCACCGTCTGTGGTCGCGCCAGTCCAACCGGTGGAACCACAGCCACTGACGGAGTCAACAAACGGACGCCATTTTCATTTCGTCTGAAGCAGAAATGTGTCTGTGAATGAATGAAACAGTTGCGGCAAAGAAATGTTGTTGTAGTGAGTTTTTGCACGAAGCCAACGTTATTTGACTTTTCTTTCTAGAATAACATCTTTCAAAAAATCAACAGATTTCTGGTGAGCCACAGAATGACAGATCAGTTTTAGTTTGAAACCCTGATGAAGAGCTTCACTCAACACATCTTCACCACCAGTTAAACAGACTCCATTAAAGACATGAAGCATATATTTAATAGCAAAATATTCAATGTTATTCTTATCAAATGATATAACTTTAAAATGAACCACGTTTCAAAAAACTACAGGCTAGCGTTGTCGCCGACAAACTATAACAAAGCAGGTATACAAAGATTTAAAAGAGAATAAATCATGTCAAATTGTGTGAAAACTTGCCTGCTTGAGACCTTGGCTCCTGCAAGGGTTTGAGTGTGCGAATGTGGTGTGAAAATAACTATTGTTTTAAACGATCATTGAACTATAGTGTCGGTTCTGAACGGACGAGACACAACAGTCAGATAAAGCTTCTGTGTTTCTGGTAAACCCTTGAGAAGGTTTGTGTTGATTCATGAAACAGCACAACTGGCAACACTTCAGTCACACACGACCGTGAGACCTTCTGAAGACGTTTACCTGCCTCGATGTATGACGTGTCGCCTTCCACTCGCCGAGCTCCAGGAGTCTGGTCCGGATTAGGATTTGAGCCGCATTTAGTCTGAAGATCTGAGCATCGTTGATCAAAGACGGCGCAGAAGTTAAATCATGGACTCACAACAGGATCCACGGCGAAAACAAGTGTTTCGCTCGCGCAGCATGAAACATAAACGCACGGCTTTTGTTCGCCGTCAGATGGTTCACATTTGGTCTTCATTTCCCAGAGCTAATACGTCCAGAGAGCCCCGAGGCACCGATGTCGCTGCTCTTTATTGAGGAACAGACAGTCCATCAAAATGATGAGCAATATCCAGCGTCCAGAGGAGAGACCATAACTCAGCGCTTTCTCATAAGTCCAACAAATGTGTGTCGTCGTACACCTAACACAATACAGAGGTACACAAACCACCGGAGAGACGCACAATATGTCAGGTCAGACACAGAAGGTGAGGTTGTCTGTGTGGATCTGTGAAGTTACACGAAAGATCTTCAGGATTTTCCTCATTAAAGAGAAATAATCTCAGGAAGAAAATGTTATTTGTTTAATGAGAGCTCAGTCGATTATTACTGTCTGGATGTGTTTTACAAAGAACACAAAAGACCAGATGTTCTCTGAAGCATCATTGGTTTGTGAGTCTCATGTTTTCTTAAAATAAGTATTTAAACTATTAAAAAACATGAAGTCTATAAAAGACCATCTCAGTCTAGAAAGCAGCTCCTGGTGATTCAGTGTAAAGATGAGATTCATCTTTTTATTTGAGGCTGATCTGCAAGATATGAGTTGTCATGTCATGAGAAACCAATAAGAAAGAACTCCCATAAAATCCCCAAAATGACAGACTATAAATCAATATGTTCAAAGTTTTTTTATGGTTTTATTACCAATGTTCATTATCTATATTTATCTTTATCAAAATCCATTTTTGCATTTGAAATATGATTGACAGCCATGAGGACTGAGGTACCGACGAAGAATACTCGCCTACACAACACACATCACTGAGACTGAAGAACTTCCACATATTTCACATGTTCCTGGTTAGCGGTCGCTTAGAAAAACATGCATAAAACCGTCACGTTAGAAAAGTCCAGGATTTTATCTGCAGTCGATCTCGGACAGAAAAATGGGAAATTCCTTCCAGCAGGAAGTTTCTCCTCCACAGGCATGAAGGAGTTTGATTGACACGACGCGATGACGTCACAGACAGTTTGGAGTCCAGAAGACAAACCGACGGCATTTCCGTCAAATTTGCAATTTTGTCTCCGAGGAAGCGAAAGCGATGGTTTGATCCTGAGACGTGAAGCGTGTCCGACTGTAGCCACACCTGCTGTTCGAGCCGACATCCTTCCTGCGCCTCCAGACGTGCGATCCAGATGTGAGGCCAGCAGTTGTCAGCTGTCACTCAAGCGGTGGCACTAATGGAGAATGTCTCGGGAGGATTTATGTCGGCGGGCGTTTAACAACTGTGACTCCAGCGAGACTCGAGGAGCACGAAAGAGCTTCTGAGGAACGTTCTTACCACAAACACGAGATCGGACTCACGCACATGTATGGATTCTGGTCCGAGGAACATGTTTTTGAAAATGCTGTGTGAGACCATTAAGGTTCGCGATCGAGGTCTTGGCGCAGAAACTGAAGCCAGATTTATGAAGTGATTACTTCTCAGGCTGATTTCATGATGAGCAGACCTGCATAAAAACATGAAGGTGGTTTCATCCTACACCAGTCGAGAGCCCCCTCTATGAAAATATCCCTGCTCTGTGGAGGTGCAGGAGCATAAATCTTGGGGAGATCGCACACTATTAAAAGCACATGATGCAGTTTTGGACGGAAAGCAGAGCCAGGATGGGGGCTACAGGAAAGACTCCCGCTCTCCTGAAATGACTCTGGCACAGTGGCCCCATTCTTAGCTCCACATGCGGCTCTTATTATTGGAGTCCTGCCGGATTATTTCTTCGCTGATACGCTAGGACGGCCAGATCATGTCATGACCCAGTGAGCGACGCCGCGAACAAGCCCGGACCTGAGATTTAAATCTGTTCTCAGAAGTCGTCGCGTCGACATCATGTCATCGTGTCAGCCGGACACACTCAGTGACGGCGTCCATGAGGCTTTTTATAGTATCTTCTGACGGAGGATTGAAAACACAGCAGAAGTCTCCAGCGCTCCGGAACTAATGCGAGTCATCAGGCGGATCAACACACTTGTCTCTGGGGTGAAGGTTGTAAACGCACCCTGATGAGTCCACATCTGGAGGGAATAATCCGATTGGGCCTAACAAGTCCCTATTGTCTCCTCTTCCCAATCAGCACTTATGAAGAGACGTGATAACGTCACATCAGCGACTCTTGTTCGAGAATCTGAAGGAAAACATTCCGGCTCGTTGTTGCGCAACAAATGAAACAGGAAAGCAGATCGTAATCAAAGCGATGACTTCACGAACCATTTTGGTTTGTTTCGATCAAAGTTCTGGATCTCATTACCGTTTCTGCAGAAACAGGAGGTTCTGCTGGAGAACGGACCCGCGACTGTCACTCAAGCGGCTGGAGGCCAAGATTCGAGCAGCCAGGATGAGGATCAACAAAACTTCTAGGTCCGCACCGGCTGGAATGTTCTGTCCAGGTTGAGAATGGAATAAATCCCAAAATAGAATGGAAGCATACTTTGTACAGAACGGTTCAGATCCGTCCGTCCCACTGAAGAACCGTCTCTGACTGTGACACCATAACAAGCGGTTTGACTTCCTCCACGGTGAGGTGTGTTCCACCAGGAAGATGCCCTGAGGCAGATCCAAGACTGAGGACACACCAGAGAGTTGATCCCTCATGATTATTCTGGGATTGCCTCAGTATTAGCTCAGGAGCTGGATGAGGTTTTTAAGGAGCGGCTTCTTCGCTCAAGTCACTTTTCTTTTGTCTCCAAGGTTTCCTTCCATTTCCAGATGAATCGTTGATGTTGAAGCTTCAACAGCATATCATCACGAGTGTCTCTCTTCTCTCAGGATGTTCTAAAAAGTCTCTCAGAATCTTCAGCTCATTCATCTGCAGCTCGTGTCCTGACTAAGACTAAGAGGCTCGAACACACCTGTACTGTCTTCACTACATTGACTTCCTGTAGAATTTAGAATACAATTTAAAATCCTTCTCTTAACCTATAAAGCCTTACATGGTCTAGCACCAACATACATTAAAAATCAAATCCAAACTTACCAACCCTCCAGGACCTTCGGTCCTTAAACTCGGATCTATTAGTTATACCACAAATCTCTAAATGTAGATTTGGAGGCCTCTCTATGTTTAAAAACAATCTTAAAACCTTACTTTTTGATAAAGCCGACAAATAACTTAACTGTTTATCTTTAGCTGCTATAGGCTGAGAATGCTGGAGGAGTTTTAGACACCGAGCTCTGTATATCCTTCTTTTCTGCATTACATTCATCACCTGTTTAAACACCTTTTTATCTCTCTCCCAGGGCTCCACCTCCAGAGCTGCTGCTGATCCAGGATCTTACCCACGTCATCAGAGTTCTCTCCAGCACCTCCATGGACTCTCCTACACTCTCCTCTTTTTTTCTCACTATATCCTCCTTCACTCTTCTCCTTATCCATCTGTCTACCCCCCCATCCTTCCTCCCAACAATGAGTCTGGTTCTGCTCCAGGTTTCTTGTAAAAGGAAGTTATTCCTCGCCATAGCTCACTGTACAGTGTTTTGTTTCTTGCCTATTGTTGAATTGCTGGATCTATTTTTCCTTAATCAACTGTAGTCTTATTTCAACTGTATAGTGTCTTGAGATAACTTTGTTAGGATAAGACTCTTTAAATACATTTGAATTGAATTGATCTACATGTATATCGTCGTTGAATCAGCTTCTAAGTTTGACACAGATTAATAATACTTTTACTAAAAGTCATTCTGGGGTCTCGGACACTGTTAGCGTAACTTTTACAATGACACAGGTGAAATAAATGTGTCTTTTCCTCTGAAACTTCTTTGACATGGACCGTCACGGTCGATCGAAAGGCTCTCGGTTCAACCCAAACGTCAGAATGTGTGGCCTTGAGTTTTATTTTCATCCAAAACCCCTCACAGGAGAAGACAAGGCTGAGGTTCTCCAACAACAGATAGTAGCTCTTGACTTGTAAAATAGATGGTTGACACAGTGGGGGTCAAACATGTCAGATATGCAGGGGTGCCGGTCAAGGTCTGGGGTGGAGGAGGTGGAGCGGTGTGACCCACAACAGTGGTGGGATCACGGAGGTGTCTGGGAACCTCGCACCGAGAGGACGACAGCTCTATACGTCAGACCCCGATAGTGTCAATCTCTGCATCCCAGTCGTGGCGGCGTCCGTCCGGCCCAGATAAAGCAGGACAGCCCATCCATCAGTCCGGAGACAAGAGTCCACACAAGTGACTCC
>JACEEU010000636.1:24961058-25031058 GCA_016630915.1 Callionymus lyra | reverse complement strand
TCAGCTAATAATCAAACTAGCTAGCATCAGCTAATAATCAAACTAGCTAGCATCAGCTAATATTCAAACTAGCTAGCATCAGCTAATAATCAAACTAGCTAGCATCATAAACTAGCTAGCATCAGCTAATAATCAAACTAGCTAGCATCAGCTAATAATCAAACTAGCTAGCATCAGCTAATAATCAAACTAGCATCAGCTAATAATCAAACTAGCTAGCACCTACTAATAATCAAACTAGCTAGCATCAGCTAATAATCAAACTAGCTAGCATCAGCTAATATTCAAACTAGCTGGCATCAGCTAATAATCAAACTAGCTAGCATCAGCAATAATTCAAACTAGCTAGCATCAGCTAATATTCAAACTAGCTAGCATCAGCTAATAATCAAACTAGCTAGCATCAGCTAATAATCAAACTAGCTAGCATCAGCTAATAATTAAACTAGCTAGCATCAGCTAATAATCAAACTAGCTAGCATCATCTAATAATCAAACTAGCTAGCATCAGCTAATAATCAAACTAGCTAGCATCATCTAATAATCAAACTAGCTAGCATCAGCTAATAATCAAACTAGCTACATCATCTAATAAAAACAGCTAGCATCAGCTAATAATCAAACTAGCTAGCATCATCTAATAATTAAACTAGCTAGCATCAGCTAATAATCAAACTAGCTAGCATCATCTAATAATTAAACTAGCTAGCATCAGCTAATAATCAAACTAGCTAGCATCATCTAATAATTAAACTAGCTAGCATCAGCTAATAATCAAACTAGCTAGCATCATCTAATAATTAAACTAGCTAGCATCAGCTAATAATCAAACTAGCTAGCATAATCTAATAATTAAACTAGCTAGCATCAGCTAATAATCAAACTAGCTAGCATCATCTAATAATTAAACTAGCTAGCATCAGCTAATAATCAAACTAGCTAGCATCATCTAATAATTAAACTAGCTAGCATCAGCTAATAATCAAACTAGCTAGCATAATCTAATAATTAAACTAGCTAGCATCAGCTAATAATCAAACTAGCTAGCATCATCTAATAATTAAACTAGCTAGCATCAGCTAATAATCAAACTAGCTAGCATCATCTAATAATTAAACTACAACAAAGAATGTGTAATAATGTGAGTGTGTATTTGAGTTAAAACGTTTTATTCTGAAACATATTCTAGAAAATATGATTATGTTTTCAAATATATGTATCAAATCAACGAAAAAAACCTATTAGAAGATACTTTATAATGTTAATCATCAGGCAGTCAAAAGTCAATATTAAATCAAGGCAGTCAGTCTTAATAAAATATGAATTAGTATAATTTATTCTCTAAATAAACATGATTTAACTTCACAGTAAAATGTTTAAACGAAGTCAGAGACGAATTAAACGCTCGTTAACTGCGAACAAGTGGTCGTCGAGCTGCAAGCGTGTGTTTAACAGAGCAGTAAAGATGCTGATGTGACAGATATGGATCCTGGAATTCTACCAACACACTGATTAGCTCTGGGTCGAGCGGGAATGAAGTGCGAGCAGCTGCACGACCAGAACCTCACACCCGAGTCCGAGCTGGACTTAAAATCATTAAACTGAGGGAAGAGGAAGTGAAGTGTGTTTATTCACACACGTGTCTCGTCAAAATACACTTTTTTAAAAGTCATTTATAGAAAATGTTATTAACATATTTCAGCAGTTTCTTAGAAAATCAGTAGAACATTCAAATGTGTGAAGTTTGTCAGGAAAACACAACAGAAAAGAAATAAATACAAGTGGAAATCTGCCATTTTGAGAGTGTTTAGTAGTAATAAGTCAAATAAAAAAGTTTTAAATCCTCAAATGAAGACATGAATGGAAACACTCTTGTATAAATTTCACTTTATTAATTTGAATAAAAGATGTTCAATAGTTATAGTACAAGTTACTTTCATATTAATTGAGCATAATATAAAAAAAATAAAAATGAGACATTTGATTAACAAGTGTAATAAAAGTATTTTAATGACAAGACTATAGATTATAATAAACAGTTACCTTGTAAAGATTTTAGTGTTTTTAAAAATAATTGTATTTAAAAAGGACGAATATGAACCAAAGAGTGAAACAATCGGACAAGATTGAAGCATGAATTTTAAAGAATTTAAAGGATAAACACAAACATGTAAAAAACATTTTTGCGATGCACGATTACTTTAAAAGCACAAAATAAAAACATGTTTCTTCAGCGTCTCGTCCTCACGACTGTGTTCAGCGTTCATGTTGTAAACTGTTTACTCAGAGAATAAATATTATTAAATCCAAGCTGTGTGACGGAGAAACTGTTTAAACTGTGAAGAGGATGTTTTAACGCTGCTCAAAAGTGCGTGAAACATTATGACCAGATGCGTCTTCAGTTGCAATAACTTACGAAGGTCATTTACATAAGAAACATGCTTAAGCTTAAAACTAAAACATCAGCAGAATTATATTATACAGTATATAATAAATGTCATGTTTAAACCTTTATTTTCTCAGACACTTGATAAACAAAGACTGTAGCACAACAACTGTTAGCATCACTTCCACAAACCATGTTGTCACTAAACAAACTCCACTGCTCGTTGTTATCTTGATGATGAAAATGAAACTCACCTGATTGATCCAGGAAATGATTGATTGACACATCTTGACCTGACAGCAGAGCCGAGTCCATCATCACATGTATTTCCTCCTTTATAGTCTTGTTCACTTCCTACTTTGATTATTAGTTGATGCTAGCTAGTTTCATTATTAGTTGATGCTAACTCGTTTAATTTTTAGCTGATGCTAGCTAGTTCAATTATTAGCTGATGCCAGCTACTTTGAGTATTAGCTGATGCCAGCTACTTTGAGTATTAGCTGATGCTAGCTAGTTTGATTATTAGCTGATGCTAGCTAATTCAATTATTAGCTGATGATAGCTACTTTGATTATTAGCTGATGCTAGCTAATTCAATTATTAGCTGATGCTAGCTACTTTGATTATTAGCTGATGCTAGGTAGTTCAATTATTAGCTGATGCTAGCTAATTCAATTATTAGCTGATGCTAGCTACTTTTATTATTAGCTGATGCTAGCTAGTTCAATTATTAGTTGATGCTAGGTACTTTGATTATTAGCTGATGCTAGCTAGTTTGATTATTAGCTGATGGTAGCTATTTCAATTATTAGCTGATGCTAGCTAGTTTGATTATTAGCTGATGCTAGCTAGTTTGATTATTAGTTGATGCTAGCTAGTTTATTTATTAGCTGATGCTAGCTAGTTTATGTATTAGCTTCTGATAGCTAGCTTGACCAATCACAGCAGAGTGGGTGTGGTTATGGTCAACAAGATTTAATCTCCAGCAAAACAAAATGTTTTCAGTGGGCGGAGCTTAACATCACAACAACATACACGCACATACACACTTTAGTTACACTTAAATTTCTGTGAGTGGTGGTCTGCCTCTATGTGATGTTTCAGACTGCTGTCCAGGGTGTCCTCAGGGTCTGGCCCCGAGTAGCTGAAGGATGATGTTAAAGTCGATGATGTCATCAGGACCAATGGTGGTTCTGGTGGTTCTGGTCCTGGTTGAGTCCAGTGTGAGTCCAGTGTGAGTCCAGTGTGAGTCCAGTGTGAGTCCAGTGTGAGTCTGTGTGAGTCCAGTGTGAGTCCAGTGTGAGTCTGTGTGAGTCCAGTGTGAGTCCAGTGTGAGTCCAGTGTGAGTCTGTGTGAGTCTGTGTGAGTCCAGTGTGAGTCCAGTGTGAGTCCAGTGTGAGTCTGTGTGAGTCCAGTGTGAGTCCAGTGTGAGTCTGTGTGAGTCTGTGTGAGTCTGTGTGAGTCCAGTGTGAGTCCAGTGTGAGTCCAGTGTGAGTCTGTGTGAGTCCAGTGTGAGTCCAGTGTGAGTCCAGTGTGAGTCCAGTGTGAGTCTGTGTGAGTCCAGTGTGAGTCCAGTGTGAGTCCAGTGTGAGTCTGTGTGAGTCTGTGTGAGTCCAGTGTGAGTCCAGTGTGAGTCCAGTGTGAGTCCAGTGTGAGTCCAGTGTGAGTCCAGTGTGAGTCTGTGTGAGTCCAGTGTGAGTCCAGTGTGAGTCTGTGTGAGTCTGTGTGAACACACGACACACAAGGACCCACACATGCGACAACATCTGTCCACCTGAGCAGCAGCTGTTCATTAAGACTCATAAATGGCAGCAACATGTGCATCTTTATTGGCCACTTGTTGACATGTTGGTCCGACTCTGTTCACGACTCTTTCCTCCACGACTGGAATGTGTCACTCATTAGGACCTGAGGTGTCGCTGGAGGTCCAGGGTCTGAACATCTGGATCCAAACATTGAACAAAAGCAGTTTCACCGTCAAATGATCATCATTTTACGCTGCTTTAAACGAATGGAATAATTAGGAAATAAAACTTCAATTTGTTTCAGATTTTTTTAAATTATGGAAATTGTTACGAGTATATTTGTTTGGACCCTTGAACCTTGAACCGTACTTTCAACCACTTTAGATCTGTTGTGTAAAACACATTATGTAATATATTATAATAAAGGAATAATAATAGAATAATAAAATAATAATAATAGAATAATGGAATAATAATAATAGAATAATAAAATAATAATAATAGAATAATAAAAGAATAATAATGGAATAATAAAATAATAATAATAATAATAGAATAATAAAATAATTATAATAGAATAATACAAGAATAATAATAGAAAAGTAAAAGAATAATAATAAAATAATAAAATAATAATAATAGTTTTACCTTTCCTTACCTTAATAATAGAATAAAATAATGAAAGAAAATAATAGAATAATATAAGAATAATAAAAGAAAAATAAAAGTAAAAATAATAGAATAATAAAAGAATAATAAACGAATAATGAACGAATAATACAATAATAATAATAAAATAATAAAATAAAATAATAGAATAATATAAGAATAATAAAAGAAAATAAAATAATAATAATAGAATAATAAGTAAGTAAGTAAGTAATTTTTATTTATAAAGCGCTTTTCCAGACCAGGGTCACAAAGCGCTTAAACAATCAAAACAATATTCAATAAAGTATATACTTTAAAGATCAAGATAATACTGAGAACAACACAGGAGTTCCAGAAAATCAAAAGAATAATAATAGAATAAAATAATAATAATAAAAGAATAATAAAATAATAATAATAAAAGAATAATAAAATAATAATAATAGAATAATAATAGAATAATAGTAGAATAATAAAATAAGAATAATAGAATAATAAAATAATAATAAAAGAAAAATAATGGAATACTAAATTCTTGATCTTTCTGTGTGGAGTTTGTATGTTTGTGTTGTGTGGGTTTACTCCGGACACTCCGGTTTCCTCCCACAGTCCAACAACATACAGAGGTTGAATGAGAACTTGTGTGTAGGTATGAGTGTGTGTGTGAATGTGTGTGTGTCTTTGTGTGTCAGGAGACAGACTGGCGTCCTGTCCAGGGTGTCCCCTGCCTCTCATGAAGAAGCTGTTGTTTTAGTGCCGCAGATCCCAGCTACCCTGGGTGAGAGGCAAGGGACACCCTGGACAGGACACCTGTCCATCACTTCAATCTCTGTATGTTGTTTGTGAGGTGAGAAGATAAGATCCACTCATCATGACCTGGGTCCGACCCGGGGTCTCCTCAACAGAGCCTGACATCCATCGATGTTGTGAACGTAGATGTGACTGAAGTTGATCCTTGAACCTCAACAAAACTTTCTACAGGTTCCTACAGAATCCATGAATCTCAGCTCCAGAGTTGAAGGTTTGTCTTTTCAAACACTGCAGCCTATTGGTCAGTTGCTGCACGTGCACGGGAGAACCAATGAAAACTCGATTGAAAGATGAAGAAATATCTTCTCGTTCCTTCTCTTCATGTTGATGCTTTAACTCTGGAGGGTGAGAATGGTTCGAATTAAACGTTTTTAAACAACGAGATTTTCATGTGGAATGTTTTCGAAATGTTTGTTGGAGGATAAAATGTAATGTTAGAAAAAAAGAAAAACGTTCAACGTTAAGAAGGATCGACCTCTTGCGGCTCTCTGTCTCCACCTAGTGGCCAAAATATTGTGTTACAAAAGAGACCAGTTGGACGAAGTTAAAAATAAAAACAAATTTATTAGCATCACAAGGAAAGAACACGTGACACGAGAGACGCTCGTTGCAATTAAAAACTGATTATTTACAAGTTTCTGCAGCTGAAGAAGATCAAGGGACATGAAGAGACAAATTAAACGTGGTAACAGACGAGCGAGTGATCATGAAGGACTTCTCTTCTTCCTGTCGTGACGTCACGTCCAGGTTGTTGGTTCAACGCTCGAGTCTCAGGTGAGGCACGAGCTCGAGGCCACCGGAGAAGTTTCAACATCATCATGATGGGACGCAACGTTCTCCTGCTCCGACCTTCAGGGTCACGACCTTCAGATTACAACCTGATGATTCTTTGATGAAGATGAAGATGTAGATGAAGGTGATGATGAAGATGATGATGATGATGATTGTGAAGATGATGATAATGAAGATTCTTTGATGAAGATGATGATGATGATGGTGATGATGAAGATGAAGATAAAGATGATGAAGATGAAGATGAAGATGATGAAGATGATGAAGATGATGATGATGATGTAGATGAAGGTGATGATGATGAAGATTCTTTGATGAAGATGAAGATGATGAAGATGATGATTCTTTGATGTAGATGAAGGTGATGATGAAGATGATGAAGATGATGATGATGAATATTCTTAGATGAAGATGAAGATGATGAAGATGATGATGATGAATATTCTTTGATGAAGATGAAGATGATGAAGATGATGATGATGAATATTCTTTGATGAAGATGAAGATGATGAAGATGATGATGATGAATATTCTTTGATGAAGATGGAGATGATGAAGATGATGATGATGAATATTCTTTGATGAAGATGAAGATGATGAAGATGATGATGATGAATATTCTTTGATGAAGATGAAGATGATGAAGATGATGAAGATGATGATTCTTTGATGTAGATGAAGGTGATGATGAATATTCTTTGATGAAGATGAAGATGATGAAGATGATGAAGATGATGATTCTTTGATGTAGATGAAGGTGATGATGAAGATGATGAAGATGATGATGATGAATATTCTTAGATGAAGATGAAGATGATGAAGATGATGATGATGAATATTCTTTGATGAAGATGAAGATGATGAAGATGATGATGATGAATATTCTTTGATGAAGATGAAGATGATGAAGATGATGATGATGAATATTCTTTGATGAAGATGAAGATGATGAAGATGATTCTTTGATGATGACGATTAAGATGATAAAGAAGATGATGATGATGATGAAGATAATGCACTGGACCATCCCGACACCGGTTCGGCCAAAGGCACTTGAACTCTGACCTGTCTCCTCCTCCAGGTGTGTAAACTCTAATTCAAGTAGTAAATAAATAAGACTTTCTCTCTCCACTGAAGGGCGAGAGAATTCTGGTTAAAACAAGTGCAACACGATTGTTTGGGGGTGTAGAGGGGGTCGAGGGTCGAGGGTCGGGGGGGGTGTAGAGGGGGTCGAGGGGGGTCGAGGGGTCGGGGCGACACATGGCGGCGAGCTCGGAGCTGGACACGTCACAGAGGCAGAGAGACGAAGACTTGAACTAAAGTGTTTCAGCTTCTTCGTGACTTTGAGTGATGGATGAGCCACTGCAGCGTGATGTCTGTGGAGAACACACCTGTCAATCAAAGCCTCACACGACAACATGCCACACACAAACATAAACCACAACATTAAACGACACACAAACATAAACCACAACATTAAACGACACTCAAACATAAACCACAACATTAAACGACACTCAAACATAAACCTCAACATTATACGACACACAAACATAAACCACAACATTATACGACACTCAAACATAAACCTCAACATTATACGACACACAAACATAAACCTCAACATTATACGACACACAAACATAAACCACAACATTAAACGACACTCAAACATAAACCACAACATTAAACGACACTCAAACATAAACCACAACATTAAACGACACACAAACATAAACCACAACATTATACGACACACAAACATAAACCACAACATTAAACGACACTCAAACATAAACCACAACATTAAACGACACTCAAACATAAACCTCAACATTATACGACACACAAACATAAACCACAACATTATACGACACTCAAACATAAACCTCAACATTATACGACACACAAACATAAACCTCAACATTATACGACACTCAAACATAAACCTCAACATTATACGACACACAAACATAAACCACAACATTAAACGACACTCAAACATAAACCACAACATTATACGACACACAAACATAAACCACAACATTATACGACACACAAACATAAACCACAACATTATACGACACACAAACATAAACCACAACATTATACGACACACAAACATAAACCACAACATTATACGACACACAAACATAAACTACAACATTATACGACACACAAACATAAACCTCAACATTATACGACACACAAACATAAACCACAACATTATACGACACACAAACATAAACCTCAACATTATACGACACACAAACATAAACCACAACATTAAACGACACACAAACATAAACCACAACATTATACGACACACAAACATAAACCTCAACATTATACGACACACAAACATAAACCACAACATTATACGACACACAAACATAAACCACAACATTATACGACACACAAACATAAACCACAACATTAAACGACACTCAAACATAAACCACAACATTATACGACACACAAACATAAACCACAACATTATACGACACACAAACATAAACCACAACATTATACCGACACACAAACATAAACCTCAACATTATACGACACACAAACATAAACCACAACATTATACGACACACAAACATAAACCACAACATTATACGACACACAAACATAAACCACAACATTATACGACACACAAACATAAACCACAACATTATACGACACACAAACATAAACCACAACATTATACGACACACAAACATAAACCACAACATTATACGACACACAAACATAAACCACAACATTATACGACACACAAACATAAACCACAACATTATACGACACACAAACATAAACCTCAACATTATACGACACACAAACATAAACCACAACATTATACGACACACAAACATAAACTACAACATTATACGACACACAAACATAAACCACAACATTATACGACACACAAACATAAACTACAACATTATACGACACACAAACATAAACCACAACATTATACGACACACAAACATAAACCACAACATTATACGACACACAAACATAAACCACAACATTATACGACACACAAACATAAACCACAACATTATACGACACACAAACATAAACCACAACATTATACGACACACAAACATAAACCTCAACATTATACGACACACAAACATAAACCACAACATTATACGACACACAAACATAAACTACAACATTATACGACACACAAACATAAACCACAACATTATACTACACACAAACATAAACCTACAACATTATACGACACACAAACATAAACTACAACATTATACGACACACAAACATAAACCTCAACATTATACGACACACAAACATAAACCTCAACATTATACGACACACAAACATAAACCACAACATTATACGACACACAAACATAAACCACAACATTATACGACACACAAACATAAACCACAACATTATACGACACACAAACAAACACACAAACATAAACCACAACATTATACGACATTATACACACAAACATAAACCACAACATTATACGACACACAAACATAAACCACAACATTATACGACACACAAACATAAACCACAACATTATACGACACACAAACATAAACCACAACATTATACGCACACAAACATAAACCACAACATTATACGACACAAACATAAACCACAACATTATACGACACACAAACATAAACTACAACATTATACGACACACAAACATAAACCACAACATTATACGACACACAAACATAAACCACAACATTATACGACACACAAACATAAACTACAACATTATACGACACACAAACATAAACCACAACATTATACGACACACAAACATAAACCACAACATTATACGACACACAAACATAAACCACAACATTATACGACACACAAACATAAACCACAACATTATACGACACACAAACATAAACCACAACATTATACGACACACAAACATAAACCACAACATTATACGACACACAAACATAAACTACAACATTATACGACACACAAACATAAACCACAACATTATACGACACACAAACATAAACCACAACATTATACGACACACAAACATAAACCACAACATTATACGACACACAAACATAAACCACAACATTATACGACACACAAACATAAACCACAACATTATACGACACACAAACATAAACCACAACATTATACGACACACAAACATAAACCACAACATTATACGACACACAAACATAAACCACAACATTATCCGAACACCAAACACAAACATAAACAACATTATATACGACACACAAACATAAACCACAACATTATACGACACACAAACATAAACCACAACATTATACGACACACAAACATAAACTACAACATTATACGACACACAAACATAAACCACAACATTATACGACACACAAACATAAACCACAACATTATACGACACACAAACATAAACCACAACATTATACGACACACAAACATAAACCACAACATTATACGACACACAAACATAAACCACAACATTATACGACACACAAACATAAACCACAACATTATACGACACACAAACATAAACCACAACATTATACGACACACAAACATAAACCTCAACATTATACGACACACAAACATAAACCACAACATTATACGACACACAAACATAAACCACAACATTATACGACACACAAACATAAACCACAACATTATACGACACACAAACATAAACCACAACATTATACGACACACAAACATAAACCACAACATTATACGACACACAAACATAAACCACAACATTATACGACACACAAACATAAACCACAACATTATACGACACACAAACATAAACCACAACATTATACGACACACAAACATAAACCACAACATTATACGACACACAAACATAAACCACAACATTATACGACACACAAACATAAACCACAACATTATACGACACACAAACATAAAACATAAACACAAAACATTATACGACACACAAACATAAACCACAACATTATACGACACACAAACATAAACCACAACATTATACGACACACAAACATAAACCACAACATTATACGACACACAAACATAAACCACAACATTATACGACACACAAACATAAACCACAACATTATACGACACACAAACATAAACCTCAACATTATACGACATTATACGACACACAAACATAAACCACAACATTATACGACACACAAACATAAACCACAACATTAAACGACACACAAACATAAACCACAACATTATACGACACACAAACATAAACCACAACATTAAACGACACACAAACATAAACCTCAACATTAAACGACACACAAACATAAACCACAACATTAAACGACACACGCGTGTTCAAGTAAATATTATTGAAACATGTTCATGTAGATCCGACAGAGATTATTGTGTGATTGACAGGTGTAGTTGATCAGAGATGTGTTTATATCCAATTATTGTTGTTGTATTTATTTATAGTGTTGTATTTATTTATACTGTTATGTTGGATGTACATGTGTGTATTGTAGTGTTTGATATTCTTCTAATTAACATCTAACAAATACAATGTTGACATGTTTTTATGGATTTATTTATCCATCTTTCTATTTATCCATCCATCCATCTATCCATCTTTCTATTCATCCATCCATCCATCTATCCATCTTTCTATTCATCTATCCATCCATCTTTCTAATCATCCATCCATCAATCCATCCATCTTTCTATTCATCCATCCATCCATCCGTCCATGTACATCCATCCATCTATCTATTCATCCATCTTTCTATTCATCCTTCCATTTGCATCCATCCATCCATCCATCTTTCTATTCATCCATCCACCCATCTTTCTATTCATCCATCCATCTATCTATCCATCTTTCTATTCATCTATCCATCCATCTTTCTAATCATCCATCCATCTACCCATCTTTCTATTCATCCATCCATCCATCCATCATTCATCTTTCTATTCATCCATCCATCCATCTATTCGTCCATCTTTCTATTCATCCTTCCATTTGCATCCATCCATCTATCTTTCTATTCATCCATCCATCCATCTTTCTAATCATCCTTCCATCCATCCATCCATCCATCTCTATCCATCCGGTTCCGATCCATCTATCCATCCATCCATCGTGCGGAGCTGCGGTCATCCTATCCATTTCTCCATCTATCCTCATCGGGTTCCGTCTATTCAATCTCATCCATCCATCCATCTTCCATCCATCCATCCATCCATCATCCATCCATCCGTCTGTCCATCCGTACATCCATCCATCTGTCCATCCATCTATTCATCCATCTTTCTATTCATCCTTCCATCATCCATCCATCCACCCATCTTTCTATTCATCCATCTTTCTATTCATCCATCCATCCATCTTTCGATTCATCCTTCCATCATCCATCCATCCATCCATCTATCATCCATCCATCCATCCATCATCCATCCATCCGTCTGTCCATCCGTTCATCCATCCATCCATCCGTCTGTCCATCCGTACATCCATCCATCTGTCCGTCCATCTGTCCATCCATCTATTCATCCATCTTTCTATTCATCCTTCCATCATCCATCCATCCACCCATCTTTCTATTCATCCATCTTTCTATTCATCCATCCATCCATCTTTCTATTCATCCTTCCATCATCCATCCATCCACCAATCTTTCTATTCATCCATCTTTCTATTCATCCATCCATCCATCTTTCTATTCATCCTTCCATCATCCATCCATCCATCCATCCATCTAATTAATTCAAACCTTATTCTCAAAGTGTGTTTCCTTGACTAGAATAAAACTACATAATAAATAAATAAATCCATATTTGACAATAGAGTCTTGAAGGTCAAGACGACCTTTAACTTGAACTCAATCATATTCACCGATGTTGTCTTTCTCTTTGCAGGAGACGGAGTAGCAGCAGATTTCTCGGTCCTGAATGGCCGACAGGTTCCTGAGGAGCAACATGACGACAAACACAAACATACGTCATGACGACTTCACATCCAACCAGAACAACACAAATCATCGTGAACATGTTCCCTGTGACCTTCACTTGAAGGTCACTTGAAAGTGATAAACATTTTTACTTTTTTTAAAAACAGAGAAATTCAACACAAGTTTGATTCATGTTTTCGACTCTGAGCAGTAAATAAACCGCAGGATCATCGATATAAACTTAAACAATGTATTCATTTCTTACCATTGTGTTATGTTACCATTGTGTTATGTTACCATTGTGTTATGTTACCATTGTGTTATGTTACCATTGTGTTATGTTACCATTGTGTTATGTTACCATTGTGTTAGCTGTGGAAGTGAACCTGACACTAACATATAGTTTTCATTGATTTGATACATTTTATCTGCAACATGAACTGAAGAGTGAGGATGAAACTCTGCCCCCTGCTGTGAACATGATGAACTGCTTTATAAAACTTGATTTTATTCATTTATATACTATCAAAGTAATTTGGTCCATGAAGGTTTTCGATATATATTTTCTGGGTAAATGCAAACGTGTTGTTGTTTTATATATAAAAGTATGAGAACCTTTGATTGAGGAAGGTTTGATTGACGGTGAAACAAACGTAAAGAACACAAAGAAAGAAGCTTTAAAAACACGAGGTTTCATTTCTTACATCTTCTCGATGAGTTGCTTCTCGTCCAGAGCGTTCGTCAAGTCGCGCTTGTTCCCCAACACCAGCACCTGCCGTCAACACACACACATTGATACACACTGATACACATCGACACACACTGACACACATCGACACACACTGACACACATCGACACACACACCGACACACCCCCACTGACACAAACACTGACACACACTGACACACACTGACACACATCGACACACACCCCGACACACCCTCACTGACACAAACACTGACACACACTGACACACACTGACACACACTGACACACACACCGAGACACACACCGAGACACACACCGACACACACACCGACACACACACCGACACACACACCGACACACAAACACACACACACTGACACACAGTGTCACACACACACTGTCACACACACACACTGACACACACATCGACACACACACACCAACACACACACCGACACACACACACCGACACACACACACTGACACACACACACCGACACACACACACCGACACACACACACTGACACACACACACTGACACGAGAGAATCATTTGCTCGTGGGACTTGTGTGTTTCTCTCACAGGGATTCCTTGCAGCTGTGGTTTGTCCAGCAGGTTGTGAAGCTCATTTCTAGAAGCTTCGATTTTTTCTCGATCAGCCGCGTCGACCATATACCTGCAGGAGAACATATTGATCCATGACTGACAGCTTTGTTTCTGCATTAAAAATACTGTTGCAACAGAGAATAACTATCAAAGTCACTACTGCCCCCGTGTGGCTGAGGGCAGACGTGCAATAAAGATATTTTGACCCTCATGTTGAAGACACATCAGATCCATCATCAGATCCATCATCAGATCCATCATCAGATCCATCATCAGATCCATCATCAGATCCATCATCAGATCCATCATCAGATCCATCATCAGATCCATCATCAGATCCATCATCAGATCCATCATCAGATCCATCATCAGATCCATCAGCAGATCCATCGTCTCCGAATCATTATTTGATCGTCATCTTCAGAACCAACACGACGGCGACGACTCACACGATGGCGTTGACGCCTCTGCAGTAACGTTCCCACATACTCCTGAAGCGAGGCTGACCCCCGATGTCCCAGATCTGCACCAACACACACACGACAGGAACATGAGCGACACACACTGACACACACCGACACACACCGACACACACCGACACACACTGACACACACATTGACACACACTAACACACACTGACACACACTGACACACACTGACACACACTGACACACACTAACACACATTGATACACACTGACACACACTGACACACACTAACACACATTGATACACACACTGACACACACTGACACACACTGACACACACTAACACACACAGACACACACTAACACACACTAACACACACTGACACACACTGACACACACTAACACACACAGACACACACTAACACACACTAACACACACTAACACACACCGACACGAGAGAACACGTGTGTTTCTCTCACGCTCGCGGGGGTTTCAAGACAAAGAAAGAAATCTACCTTGATTGTGACATTTCCTTTGGTGACTTTCCTCATGTTGAAACCAACCGTTGGAATCATGTCTTCGTTGAACTGTCCGGACTGAGACACAAACACACTTTCATCAAACAAACACACTTTCATCAAACAAACACAACACATCGGTGAACACGATGAAACCATTAAACTGTAGCTTCAGGTTAATGGATTAAACATCATGTTATTATTATTATCTGATGAAAGAATCACGTTTATGTCATGAATAATAATATAATGAACCGTTTTTATCTTGAAACTTCCTGTGACTCCATGAATGATGTCATTAAAAATCAATGATGATTATGATGATTATTTCCTTCACTCGATAAACGACGAAAACATAAAAACACCAGCAGTTCCTGTGAACCTTGTTCTTATATAGATGTTGTTTTTCAATATTTCATGATGGAATCCTTCGTACGTTTGTGTTTAACGAGTGAAAAACAACATGATTTACACGTTATTTTTAATAAAAATGGATGAAACGTCTTTAACCAGATCATTAATGTGTGTCTTCTGGCTCAGCTCACATCCCACGACATCGTTGGTCTCGTGATTCTTCGACCATCGTCGTGTTCACGCGTCTGAGCGAGAACTGGCACTTAAACGTCTCGACATCTGTCAATCAAATCTTCTGACACCAGCCTTCATCCTCTCCTCCTGAAACACTCTTTCATTCCTGCTCCCTCGTTCAAACCAAAACGACAAGGTTGTTTGACGAGCGGATCGAAGCGTCGACGGATCACGTGACACAGCGAGAACTGATCACGTTTCCATGACGACAGAACAACCTTCTTAAAGTACTTTGTATTCACAGGAAATACTGTTTATTAAACTGATATATATATATAATAAAATATGACTCATACAATAAACATTATCATGTTTGATTTAGTGTTTCCTTCATGGATTGTTATTGAAGAATCAATCATTCGATCATTACAGGAAGATATTGATCGTTTGTAATAATATATCAAGTGATGTGAGGAACAAACTGAGATGTTCACTCCAGAATAAAAGCATTTATTCAAGAAGTTACAGATGTTTTTAAAAAACGGACGAATATTGAAACTTGTTTTGCTTCTGAAACACCAACAAGTCAAGTTGGTTCCTTCAGATAAATCCTCCAAGAATATTGAATAATTTACAAGAACACCAGAGAAATACACTTTGTTTTATTTTGAAAGAAGGATGTGAAAATAAACTCAATATAAACTGCAAACATCCTCCAATGTCATCACTGGATAAACAAGTCATCCTCACACACCTGCCAGGTTTTAAAGTATTCACTTATAAACTCTATATGTTACAAATTAACCTTCTTATCTGAAGAACTTTTTACTTCAGACACAATGATCTTCAACGAGCCTTCAGTCCATCAGTGAAGGAAGTAAAACATGAATTCTGATGTTGACTCAGATGTTGACTCAGATGTTTCAAACAGCAGAGTCATTCTAGCAACAACTGACGAGTCACAGACACACCTGCGATCCTTCGATCTCACACTTTATTGATCTTTTAAATCTTTAAATGAGTCAAAAAAACAGCTTTTCTTGCTGTTTGTTGAGGATATTTCTGCACTTTTCAGGCCCAACTTACTGCGATCACGTTGACGAAGGTGGTTTTCCCAGAGTACTGAAGGCCCACCAGGGTGAGCTCCATCTCCTCCTTCCAGAAGAGCGATCGGAACCAGTCCAGGAGTCTGTTGATCAGAGCCAGCATCTTGACGAGAGACCAGTGTTGTGCTAACACACACCCGGAAGTGGCTGGCAGAGGGACGAGCAGTCATGTGACCGCAGCAACCAATGAGAGGAGACCTAGATGATGTCACGTGATCGAGGATGAGACGAACTTTCATCATTTCAGTTACATTTATTTATTTTACATCCTCGTCACTTAAAAACACGCAAACTATGATAATAAACACAAATAAAACTTTTAAGATGGATATAGATATTTTGGAAATAACCATGAATAACTGAACCTTTTATTTGTTATTTTTCTTTATTTTTATCTTTAGACTTAGATTGTATCATCTTGTTCTTTCTCTTTATTTCTCTTTGTTCTTGTTCTTATTTTATTTTGATTCTTTTTTATGAAAAATGGGTGTTTTTTCTGTGGATAAGTTGGAAAAAAACAATTTCCCGAAGGACACCTGAGGGATCAATAAAGTTCTACCAAACCTAACATTTAAACAGTTAGTCGTGGATTTATATCTCAATCTTAAAGAAAATGAATGTAAACTGAAAACAAAAACATAGTTTTCCATATTATGTGAATAAAAAAATCCTCCAAATAATTGTATAGTCAGGATATAAAAAACATTTCCTACATACAACAACATAAACAGTATATGATGTTTATTTAGCGTTAATACATGTTTGATTCATTTCATAATATTAAATACAAGTTTTCTTTCTCCATTCATCCAAACATTTCACTTTAAAATGTCACCATCATTTCATATGTTGACAAAATGTCATTTACAAAAGTCAGTGAGTTAAAAAAGAATAAGAAACACAGAGGTTTGTAGAGACGATGAAAATCTCATGACGTTCATGTAATTTTTTTGAACAAAAACTTTTCACTCGCGTTTAAACTGTGAAAAAAATCAACAAATATCTGCAAGAATCAAATGTTTGCTCAGAGTTTTGACCGACGTGGCTGCAGAAGAACATGGAGCCGAGAGTTGTTGGTTGAATTCCAAAGACTCATTGTGTGAAGATGGAACTGAATTTTTTGTTTCAGTGTGTGTCAGTGTTACGCCGTGTGAACTCAGTGTAGTGTCAGTGTGTGTCGATGTGTGTCAGTGTGTGTCAGATGTGTGTCAGTGTGTGTGTAGGCATGTGTGTCAGTGTGTGTCAGTGTGTGTCAGTGTGTGTCGATGTGTGTCGATGTGTGTCAGTGTGTGTCAGTGTGTGTCAGTGTGTGTCGATGTGTGTCGATGTGTGTCGATGTGTGTCGAAGTGTGTGTCAGTGTGTGTCAGTGTGTGTCAGTGTGTGTCAGTGTGTGTCGATGTGTGTCGATGTGTGTCGATGTGTGTCGGTGTGTGTCGATGTGTGTCAGTGTGTGTCAGTGTGTGTCGATGTGTGTCGATGTGTGTCAGTGTGTGTCAGTGTGTGTCAGTGTGTGTCGATGTGTGTCAGTGTGTGTCAGTGTGTGTCGATGTGTGTCAATGTGTGTCAGTGTGTGTCGATGTGTGTAGATGTGTGTCGATGTGTGTCAGTGTGTGTCGATGTGTGTCGATGTGTGTCAATATGTGTCAATTTGTGAAATGATCGCATGTGAAAATCTGTGGAATCATCACTTGTGTATCTCCTGACCTTTGAACCAGCGGAAGAACGTCATGTGACTAGAGGTCAAATTAGCAGCAGAGAAAATAAAAACACAAACATGTTCATAAAATACACATTTAACCAGTGACTGGATGTTTTTCATTTTTTTAATCCTCATAATTAATTGGCTTTTTTAGCATTTGAAACAGCAGCACCCACTTGAACAACACACACATTAATGCATGCGAGTCAAAACACAAAGAATAATAAAAACATTGGAGGATCCAGACGACCTCTCGAGAGGTCACTGCGGTAAAAAGAACCGCACGTGTCTCCTGAGCTGAGCCAGAAGCTGCTCATTGTGTCTTTAGTCGTCAAAAAAAAGATCGTTAAAGTCGATAAAAATCATCATTTGTTAAAAAACTTTTAAACACAGGCAAAGTGTTAGAAGCAGAGGTCACATGATCATCTATGACATCACATCATCATCTATGACGTCACATGATCATCTATGACATCACATCATCATCTATGAGGTCACACAATCATCTATGATGTCACATGATCATCTATGAGGTCACATGATCATCTATGATGTCACATGATCATCTATGAGGTCACACGATCATCTATGACATCACATCATCATCTATGAGGTCACATGATCATCTATGACATCACATCATCATCTATGAGGTCACACAATCATCTATGATGTCACATGATCATATATGATGTCACATGATCATATATGAGGTCACATGATCATCTATGATGTCACATGATCATCTATGACGTCACATGATCATCTATGAGGTCACACAATCATCTATGATGTCACATGATCATATATGATGTCACATGATCATCTATGACGTCACATGATCATTAATGATGTCACATGATCATATATGACGTCACATGATCATCTATGACGTCACATGATCATCTATGATGTCACATGATCATCTATGACGTCACATGATCATGTATGAGGTCACACGATCATCAATGATGTCACATGATCATATATGATGTCACATGATCATCTATGACGTCACATGATCATCTATGATGTCACATGATCATCTATGACGTCACATGATCATTAATGATGTCACATGATCATATATGACGTCACATGATCATCTATGACGTCACATGATCATCTATGACATCACATGATCATGTATGATTACACATGATCATCTATGATGTCACATGATCATCTATGATGTCACATGATCATCTATGATGTCACATGATCATCTATGATGTCACATGATCATCTATGACGTCACATGATCATGTATGATGTCACACGATCATCTATGATGTCACACGATCATCTATGATGTCACACGATCATCTATGATGTCACATGATCATCTATGACGTCACATGATCATGTATGAGGTCACACGATCATCAATGATGTCACACGATCATCTATGATGTCACATGATCATGTATGATGTCACACGATCATCTATGATGTCACATGATCATCTATGACGTCACATGATCATGTATGACGTCACATGATCATGTATGATGTCACACGATCATCTATGACGTCTCATGATCATGTATGACGTCACATGATCATGTATGATGTCACATGATCATGTATGATGTCACACGATCATCTATGACGTCACATGATCATGTATGACGTCACATGATGCAGCTAAAGTTCACAGAATCCACAGTCGTGCTCCACAGGGTCAGGATTGGTCGCTCCAGCGACAGCCCTGAAAAAAAAGAAGAAATAAATCGACTCACAAGACTCCAGATATTCAAGGTCATGCTCACGTTGGGTTTGACGATGGTCTTGTACTGGTCTGGAGCCCCCGCTGACATGGTGGTGATGTACACGGTGACCCTGGAGATGACATGAGTCAGAGGGTCATCAGAAGGTTTCTGGATGAACTGACATCATTAGAAACTACGTGTGGATGTCGCCCCCTTGAGGCCAAACTAAGTAACTATCATTCTGTTCCGTTCAAAATGTTTCAAGTAGATTTAGTGAAATAATCTTGAGTTTCCTTTTCTTTTACGACGTTGTGGCAACATTTTCCCGCTTGAATCATTATTTCAACTTTATCCAACTTTTATTTTCTACCCTTTCTTCACGTGTTGTGTAATGTGGCCCCTCGAGAAAATGTGTTCTCTGGTCTGAAGCGTCCAAGACTCGACTCGACAGAAGATCTCGTTCTCAGCGACTCAGACACATTTTGAAGAAACTCCAGCGTTTCAAGGCCACACAGAACGACCGGGTCGAGACCCTGAGGTGACCTTGAGGCTCAGATGGTAAAACATCATCAGCGAAGAAATGAGTTTCAATTAGACGAGTTTGTTCAGTTTACGTATCATTTGTTTTAAAGAAAAACTAAAATTTTTGTTTCTTTCTTTTCGTTTAGTTTTTATTCATATTTGAAACATCATTGACCAGAAAGAAGTTTTTTCTGAAGAAAATACTGAGTTTGAACATTTGAACACCAGGATATTTCATAGTATTTGTTAAGATTCAGAAATACTACAGACCATCCGTTTTTATTTTTTATGATAATTCTGTTAATGTTGTTGATAAATAAATATTATTATTAAATATAATACAATATATGTATTGTTCACAAACACAACTCTGAGTATTTCATGAACTAAGTTAACAAACTGTAACAACTTATTCAGAATCTTAACTTCTAATGTGATTATTGCATTAATTAATTAATTAATCTTCTATGAATATAATTTGTTTATGGACTTTTAGTCGTATTTACAGGATTGAGGACGACAACAGACACTTCAGCTACACAACCACGAGTCGTTGTGTAGTGTTCGAGTCAACGATCCCCACAAGAATCGTATTTATCTCTGCATGGTTGTCACGGCAACAGCCGCACACGCCTATCTCACGCACACACATGAACACAAACGTGAACTTTCGTTTCTGGATCACGGGAGGAAACTGGAGAAAACAACACAATAGTTTCCCTCACGTTCTAAATAATCAATTGTGTGAGTCGGCAGCAGATCATGTGAGTCACGACAAAGACCCGGTTCACATGTCCTCGGCGACATGTGACCGGAGCAACAATGGAGACTCACCCGTTGCACACTGGGAACAGCGAGAGAACCTGCAGGAGAAACAAAGATCCTGATGAGACGCCTGGAGACGAGAAGTTGTGTCGAAACTTTACCTCACGCAACGTGACCAGGTTGATGTTGTTCTGACCCGTCGCGTTCAGCGCCTTGTTCGCCACTTCTCTGTCAACAACAACAACAACAAGATTCTGAAGCTCTGGGCTCCATGAGGAGGAACTTGTCTCACCCTCTCCAGCACACACTGAGGGCATTGAGGAGCTCCATCAGTGATAGGATGCTCCATCCCAGGTGTGTGAGGGAGAGGTACCGCAGGTCCTTCCTCCTGCTGCCATCAGACTCCACAATAACAACACAGCCAGATAATTATCTAACTGCACCTTTCTTGCTATTTTTGTAAATATGTGTATATAATATAGTGCAGATTTATTTTCTATTCTATTTAGATTCATTCTTTTCTTTTTAATATTTTATTTCTGGGTGTTTTTATTTTTCTTCTGGTATATTGCTCTTGCTGTTTGTTAAAAAGAATTTCCCCTCGCGGGATAATAAAGGGATTCTGATTCTGATTCTGATTCTGATTCTGATTCTGATCAAGGTCATAACTTAAGACACTTGAATCTCAGTCTCGATCAGGAAGAGAGTTCAGCCTCGATATCTTTGCCTCTTAGCTCAGCTCGATCTTCATCGGGGCATAACGATGGACTAACAATCCTCAACTTAGTCAGGAAATTCCAGGCTTTTCTATCTGAAAATCTAGAGGAGCTGATCCTCATCCAAGCCACAAAGAATTCCATTGTATCTGAAAGAGACAGATTTTTACATCCTGTCTGGAGCTGAGAGACGAAAACACTGATATGTATCATGATTTTCAAAACAGCATTTTTAACATTTATTTATCTTATTTTTTTCTTGAAAATTTCTAAATCATTTCAAATCAATATTTTATTCTCATTTTCTTTTAAGGATCTTATTTCTATGAAGTGTGTATGAAATAAAATAATTAGATTTAACTTTTTATTTACAGTGAACATGTAAATATTCACGTGTTTGTTTTGTTTTTTGTGTTGCAATTAAACTCCCGTCCACTAGATGGCAGCAGTCATAAAGTCCTCCGCAGCTAAAGAGAAGATCTTGGCGATGACTGAGGACGAGAGGATACAGCGACTCCAGCAGCTTTTAAAGCTGATGTTAAGACATATTCATTTCAATAAATGAAAGAAGCACCAGGTGTCGCTGAAGTTTATCGAAGTATAAAGAATCGTGTCGTGAGTGTTTTGATCCTGACGCCTCAAGGACAGTTTTAGGAAGTGAGGGTTCAAAGGTCACCTGCGATGGTCTCTGGCGGGAGGAGGACGCCAGTGGTCGAAGTTCGTCTCCACCCTGAACCACCTGAAACCAGAAAGACGTTGAGGTTCCGGCGTCGAGCCCGAGGTTCCGCGTCCCTTACTCTCCGTTGACGGGGATCAGGGGCCAGATGTCGGCCGGGCCGGTCCGGTCCCGGGTGATGACGGCGCCCTCGCCGGCCCGCAGGCCTCCCACGATGTAGTAGACCCCGGTGATGATGGGGATCTTGGACAGACGCATGACGGCGTCCTGGAAGTCTTCGGCTCCTTGCAGAGTCTGGTCCGGAAAATAAAACGGGTTGAGGGTTCGATTCCTGGCGACATGGAGACCGAGCTCACCTCTCGCACCAGCCAGCTCACCGGCGACCTCTTCAGGAGGAAGGCGGACACGAAGTTCTTCCACCAGTTCCACCAGTGATCGTCGCCTGGAGGGTCAGAGAGAAACGTTGTTGTTGTTGTTGTTGTTGTTGTTGTTGTTGTTGTTGTTGTTGTTGTTGTTGTTGTTGTTGTTGTTGTTGTTGTTGTTGTTGTTGTTGTTGTTGTGCAGCTACACACGAGAACAACACAATGAATCTGGTTTACATCATAACATCGTTCAACATCATTTCCGTTGAAACATGGTTTGTTTCGTCTTCGCTCGTCGTCGCTGCTGCTTCTGCTTTTCTAACCACATGACTCCAGAACCGAGAACTCGTTCCCAGAACCGAGACTTTGGACTTTTGGCAGCAGATTAGTTCAGACTCTTCGCGGTGGAAAGTCCAACTCGCTGATAAACAAAGAGACAAACGACAGATAAACCTTGCTGTCGGCGTCGTTGAGTAATTCTCCTCAAATAAAACCTGACCGCAGACTGTAAGTCGTGGAACTCTGGTTTCCTCCCACAGTCTGTTAAAAAGGTTACATATTTGTTGACTCAGAACCGAGTGATGTCATAGTGTGATGGAGCAGTGACAGGTGAGACCTGCACTGTTGTTTTACACTCTTTTCTTTTGTCTAAATCATTTGAACTGAGTAATAAATTAATAATAATGTCATTTAAAATCATTTAAAAACAAATGCTTCAAGGTTTAATCATAAGATTATTTTCTCTTTCATTCATTGATAAATAATGTTTCTCCATGAGAAGGTTATCTGCCCACCTGTGTCCCCTGCCTCTCACCCTGTGTAGCTGGGAGAGCCACGACACCGTCAGGTAAACGATCAACAACTAACAATAGATAAAAACAATTATATTTATATGTTTTGTGTTTTTAGTCGTTTGTGTTGTTTCTCTGTGTGATTTAATTTGTTCTTTATAGACGACAGTTTTGACCTTTTATTTTCTGTTTCCAGGGTCATTGTTGTTTCCTTTTGTTTCCTGTTTATTCTCATGTTCGGTGGATGTTGTTTTTGGACGTTTAGACATTTAGAGATTGTGTTCTCTGGTTTATTATTGTTGTGTTGTTTGGTTGTTTATGAAACGTGTTGAGTTGTTGCTCTCACGTGTGTTCAGTTTCTACCGCGACCATCTCACGAGCTTCTTCTCACCTCGCTGGTCTCCAGAGACGGTGAACTTGTTGGGACTCTGTCCCGTCCACAGACCCACGTAGCCCGCGAAGGAGGTTCCACGATACGCCACCTACAGGCGAAGATCAGCACTGACGCCCGTCGTGTGTGTTTGTTGGAGTCCTCACCTGCCCGTTCTTCCAGAAGACCACGTCCATGGTCAGATTCCTCAGGATAGAATGAGGATAATCCAGATTCCTCCCGTGGTAGATGTTCCCGGACGCGTCCTGGGCCACGATGCTGGTGCAGAACCTGCAGAAGGAAACACCGGTTGAACCCGGGGCTCCTGGAGGAGTCGTGGAGGAACGTACGCGGAGATCTCGTAGGCGAAGTTGAGGATGATGACGTCCGAGAGGCTCCCGCCCAAGTGCGAGGTCAGACCCTGGATCTCCCCGGCGTACGGCTGAGGGATGTACCGGTCCAGAGCCAGGGCCACGGGTTTAACCGCCTGATGGACCCACTTCGGTACCGTCGTGCTGTGAGAAGAACACAATCATCGTGTGACCTGAAGGACCTTCTGCCATTAACTGATCGTGTGACCTGAAGAACCTTCTGCCATTAACTGATCTTGTGACCTGAAGAACCTTCTGCCATTAACTGATCTTGTGACCTGAAGAACCTTCTGCCATTAACTGATCGTATGACCTGAAGACCTTCTCCATTAACTATGTGTGACCTAAGAACCTTCTGCGTGTGACCTGAAGAACCTTCTGCCATCAACTGATCATGTGACCTGAAGAACCTTCTGCCAGTAACTGATCGTGTGACCTGAAGAACCTCCTGCCATTAACTGATCGTGTGACCTGAAGAACCTCCTGCCATTAACTGATCGTGTGACCTGAAGGACCTTCTGCCAGTAACTGATCGTATGACCTGAAGAACCTTCTGCCATTAACTGATCGTGTGACCTGAAGGACCTTCTGCCATTAACTGATCGTGTGACCTGAAGGACCTTCTGCCATTAACTGATCGTATGACCTGAAGAACCTTCTGCCATTAACTGATCGTGTGACCTGAAGGACCTTCTGCCATCAACTGATCGTGTGACCTGAAGAACCTTCTGCCATTAACTGATCGTGTGACCTGAAGGACCTTCTGCCATTAACTGATCGTGTGACCTGAAGAACCTTCTGCCATTAACTGATCTTGTGACCTGAAGAACCTTCTGCCATAACTGATCGTACTGACCTTAATGATCCTGAACCTGCCATTAACTGATTGTGTGACCTAAGAACCTTCTCCATCACCTGAAGCCTTCTGCCCCATCAACTGATCGTGTGACCTGAAGAACCTTCTGCCATTAACTGATCGTGTGACCTGAAGAACCTTCTGCCATTAACTGATCGTGTGACCTGAAGGCTTTGACCTTCTGCCATTAATGATCGTGCCCCTGGCCTTCTGCTACTGATCGTTGACCTGAAGACCTTCTATAACTGTGACCTGAAGAACCTCCTGCCATCAACTGATCGTGTGACCTGAAGAACCTTCTGCCATCAACTGATCGTTTGACCTGAAGAACCTTCTGCCATCAACTGATCGTGTGACCTGAAGAACCTTCTGCCATCAACTGATCGTGTGACCTGAAAACCTTCTGCATTACTGATCGTGTGACCTGAAGAACCTTCTCCAAACTCATAACTGATCGTGTGACTAGAACTTCTGATCGTGTGACCTGAAGAACCTTCTGCCATTAACTGATCGTGTGACCTGAAGAACCTGCTGCCATTAACTGATCGTGTGACCTTAAGAACCTTCTGCCATCAACTGATACGACAAAACAATAATAATAATAATATCATTAATTTCTAGTCTCATTTCTTTTAAATTAAAGTTAAAGTTCAATCAAGTGTCATGTTGTCCAGACAGAATCAAACGTGTGCGACTCGTTATCTCAACAAGAGGTGCAGATAAGAGAAGGAAAAAAGAGCCCAACAGAGAGCCTTGTGTGACACCAGAGGTGAGGTCATAGATATACATTTAAATTAAGAATTATTGTGATTGAATATGACTATAATTAGGTATTATTGTTAAATATATACATTACAATGTCGTTATCTATAGAATATTAGTAAGTAGGTAATTTTTATTTATATAGTGCTTTTCCAGACCAGGGTCACAAAGCGCTTAAACAATCAAAACAATACTCAATAAAGTATATATTTTAAAGATCAAGATAAAACTGATAACACAACAGGAGTTCCAGAAAATCAAGGAAAAGCCTGAACAAATAAAAGCTTCTTAAGATGTTTCATTACAGTTTGAATTGTTATGAAAATGTAAGTTTTATTCTATAAAGTTATCGTCAAGTGATGAATAATTATGTGTAATGAATGACGTCACTTGAAGACAAGAATATAAAGAGAAAGAGAAACTTTTTCAACAGATATTGAACACTGATCAGTTCTTACTCGATCACTTCCGCCGCAGCTTTCTTCAGGAAATCTGCGTCGAACACTTTGACGAGTGAAGCCCAGCGGACTTCCGGCGCTTCATCCAGGCTCACGTTGATGCTCGGAGGAGAGAAATCTGACCGACAACCGTGCAGGAGACCCGCGAGCAGGAGCCCCGCGAGCGCACGCATCGTGACCCGCGAGCTGTCAATCACCGCTGGAGCCGAGCACGACAAGCTCGCGCGGGCGGGAGCAGCGCACTTCCGGTGGAGCTCTTTCAGAATAAAAGACAAATCACAAACGTTTTAATGACACGATTCTCACGTCACCATAACAACAGCGATCAAACATTGAAGCGGATTTATAAATACAAATCTTAATACCTTGTTTTCAATGTGAGATCATGATAATTTACTTATGATGGACATGAAATCTCACCGGAAGTTACACTTTTTGCCTTGTTTTATGAACTTTTATGTAGATTTTCTCTTCATTAACGATATTCTTCTCGACATTTTCCTAAAAATCAGTTGAAAAAAAAAGAAAAAGCGAAACCATTGATTCCATTTTCTTCTGCTCGCTGAGACCACACTTGGTTCTACTTTGAGTCTCTCCTGGATGACGAGGCTCTCAAACACTCACTGAACACTTACAATCAAATCTTATAGCTGTGGACAGAGTTATGTCTTCTGGCTCAGCTCTTTCTTCAGCAGTCTGTTGGACCAGGGGCCTCAACAATATGATGTTAAAACTTCAATAAATGTAAAAACAGAAGTTTAAAAAAAATAAAATAAACCTAAATGTAACAATAACATGTTTGTAAACCTTTAGTTTCAAAAATGTATATAAAACAATTATGAAGTCAATGTTCAGTTTTAAACAAAGGACTAAAGGAAGTTGTGTTTAAGTAAGAATTTTAAATACTGAATAAAATAGAACGTTTCTACGGGTTATACTCAGTTTTACCTAATGTCAGGGTTAGAACATTAATTTAACAATTTATTATTTAATTCTGTATCTAAATAAATTCAATACATTTTATATTTAAAAGCAAAGAGAGATAAATAATTTGTTTTAGGAAGTAGAGGAAATTAATTCATATTCAGTTTTTTTTAATGTTTTTAAAGAACATTTTCCAAACAGCTCAGTGATCTTCTATTAGTTTTCTGGAATCCACTGAATATAAACTTGAGTGTTTCCTGAAAATCGAAAACTACTTTTGCAAGTCATTCATCTAATCCTTGACTATCGCGACATGACGCTGGATCACCGCTAGATGGCGGTGTTGCATCTCTGAACTTTCAAGAGCTTGTTGATTAATATTATGAGTCGTTAACAAAGTTTAAAAATAAACGTTTACTCGACGTTAAGTTGTGTTTTATTGGATCAGTGTGTGAGTCGTTTATTCAAGTGAAGATTTTCATTCTTTTTTTGTTGTTATTTGTATTTGTCAAACTTCATTTTGACTAAATGTAGTCAAGAAAAGTCATTAAAGTGTCAATAATGACAGATAATGTCAGATAACGACAGATAAGAAGTCGACACGTCAGCTCTTCACCTCCAGACACGACACGAGACGAGCGAGTGATTCGCTGGTCATTCAAGACACGCTATTGATTTACAGCTCGTGGTTATGCAAGTGTTATGTAAGCGTGTTGTTCCTGGAGCGACATGTCCACACACACACACACTAAAACACACACTCACACACACTCACACACACACAAACATTCCACGGTGGTTCAGAGAAAAGCTTTATTTTTTAAAATATCTTAATACTCTATTTACAAAATATGTACAAGTGACGACAGAAAGATCCCGAAGCTACAAAACTAAACTATACATTCAGTGGTTGTTGTTGTGTCTGCGCTTCACCAGCGACAAGGCATCGTCATGACGAGGAGAGAAAAGTGTAATTACACCGATGGTATCAAAATAAAACACGTACAAAACAACAACAACACAAGTTCATCTGGACGCGCACAAAGACACAAATCTCACGTGGCTGTCGGGACAACGCCCTGAACGCTCCACAGAATCAGAGTTATTTGGGCGACATTCGGGAACTACTGATCGTTGACGTCTTTATTCCTCGGCAGGAGCAGCAGCATGTGGGGGTCCGGGGGGCTCCGGGGGTCCGGGGGCGGGGTCCTGCTCCTTCTTACATTCACGGAGATATTTGGAGTCGAGGAGCGTTTCTTACATTCTTCTTTTCACAGTGTTTGAGTGTCACGTGTCACAGACACTTGAGTGACAGGTGGGGTTCCGGGGGTCGGGGGGGGTTCAGTCTTTGGTTTCCACCACACTGTGGAGGGCGGGGGGGTCCAGGGGGGCGCGCACGGTGACCCGGCTCTCGGGGACACCTGGGAAGAGGGAAGCGTCTCGGGGTTCATGCCGGGGGGGTACATGACGGGCATGCTGCCGGGGTACCAGCACTTCTCCAGCAGGGGGAGGTAGGCGGCGGCGGCGGCGGGGGGGAGGAGGTAGAAGGGCAGGCAGAAGGGCGGCTGATTGGAGGAGAAGCCCACGTATCCGTTGGGGTCCTCGGAGGCGTCGACCCTGGACCTCTTGGCCTGGGGCGCGTCGTTGTCGTCCTTGAGCGCCGCCGCCGCCCTCTGACCCTCCTTCCTGTGGCTCTCCAGCCACTGGGCTTTGGGTTTGTCGTGTTCGCCGCCGTAGCCGCTGTCCGTGTCCGTGTCGCTGCCGCTCTGCTCGCCCGTCCGGTGCGGCGACAGCCTCTGGATGACGGGCACACAGTTGTTGGCGGCGCCCTCGGGGGCGGCCCGGGGGGCGGCGGGTTTGTCGGGGGTCTCGGGGTGGACCCGGGGCTCGGCGTGCGACTGAAGAACCTCCGCCGACACCTTCTGGATGTGGCTGATCACGTGAGACGGCGTCACGTCGCCGCCGTCGCCGCCGTCCCGGCTGGCCAGGTAGTGGACCACCTCCTTGGCACACAGGTGGAAGCCAGACCTGAACATCTCCTCGGCGCCGTCGGCCTCGTCGGCGTGATCACCTGCGGGAGCAGAAGCCGTCAGTGACGTCCCTCGACACACACGACGCGTCACAACGTTGACTCAAGCCTTGATTTAAACGTACTGATCTGAAGGTCCTTCTGGAGCGCCTGGATCTTCTGCTGCTGCTGGTCCAGGACGGCGCTCAAGGTCTTGACGTGCTTCAGCGTGAGCTCCAGAACCACCGCTTTCTCCAGATGACCCAGAGTCTAAAACAGGAAGAACCTTTCGATAAGCATGTTGATCTTCCTTATGTAACACGTTTCCAGCCTCGGCTCGTGAGGAACAGATTAGAAGCAACAACAGCATCATGGGAAGAAAAACATGTGTTTTTAAAATAACAGAATTACTTTTATTAGCTTAAAAATAATTTAATTCTACAATTCTAAAATAAATAAAGTTCTACCTTACCTTACCTTAATTTAATTCATTCAGTTTTAAGCTCATTTACATGAATTATAGCCTGAATAATGAACTTTATTCTGCATTTTCTCCTCTTTATTGACAGTTTCATGACTGAGACTCACCGTTAGTTTCAGATGTTCTGGCAGAAGATCCTTCAACTGTGCGATACATTCGTTGATCCTGTCGCGTCTCTTCTTCTCGATCAGTCTGTGCGGCAGTTTGTAAGTTTCCTGAACAAACGAGCCACGGGTTAAAAAAACTTCATAAAAATAAACATTTTTGTTTATTATTTTCACTCATACCTTGCTCTCGTCTCCGCGCTTCATTCCTCGTCGTTGTTTGTACATAAACATGGAAAAGTCCAGTCTAAAGACAAGCGGATAAGTTAGTTTAAATGTATTAAATTTTTAAGTTGAATACAAAAATAATAATGTTCATTTTATTTACCCCTGCATGTCGTCCAGAGACGCGTGTTTGGACGCAGACGGCGGCGGCTGCGCAGTAGTGATCCTCTCCATGACACTTCAAAGTAGTTCCTGTCGCAGAAGAAAAAGTAGATCCAGAGGTTCTGCTCCGTCGTCGAGTGTGGTCCGGTCGCGTCGAGCTCTCGCCGCTTCTGAGGAGAACGTGTTCAATAAGAGCGAGAGGTTGCGAGCACGAATCCCGACCCGCCCCGCGCGAGCTCCCCGCAGGTCACATGAGGCTCACGTGTCGGTGCTTTCAACACGAGCACGCGCGCCCTCAGCCCCGCCCGCGTAGTAAAGTAGTTCCTGCTGCAGGTCTCGTGTCTCAGCACGCGGACGAAAGTAGAGCAGAACTGGCGGCTTGTTGTCCTAAATATTGACGCCCAGGTGTTCTGGACGCGAGGGTTCTGGGTTTATAGTATTAATAATAATAATAATAATAATAATAATAATAATAATAATAATAATAATAATAATAATAATAATAATAATAATAATAAATAATAATGTTGCAATAACGTGCATCAAGGGTTGCCAGAGCGAGTCTTCATCCCCCGATTGAACTTTAATTTTGTTCCTGATCTTCATCCTTAGATTTCAATCCAACACCTCGTGCGCACGAGCTCCCACACACCTGTTTTATTTACTTTACCTGAGAATCTACAAGTTTGTCGTCACGTCAGTCAAACCTCACAACAGGTTCCACCGCCTGCACTCTCTTCTTCGCCTTCTTTCAATTGTCACGTGATTCTTCTCTGAAGCGTTTCAAGAATGTTTTGATACAAACGAGAACATTTACACACTTCCTGTTGATGTTTTATATTTATTTATCTTTTTATTTTGCACAAGATCGTGTTTCTGTGTTTTAAATCTAGTCTTGTTGTGTTTTTTTATTGTCATTTTTGTTTTTATTGTTGTTTTGTTTTTTATTCTCGTGATTTCTCTGAAAATGAAGCTTGAAATGTAAACTTCTATCATCAATAAATGATATAAAGTATAAATGTTTATTCGAAACATTTTTAAACTGCAAGAAAACCTTGTGAAGTTATTGTCAATATTTAATTTTATATTTGTGTAAATCATTTAACTTCATAAACTCATCGAGGCGTTGATTTGAGTTTCAACAAATCGCTTTTACAAGATGAATTGAAGATTCAAAGGTATTTGTAATATTTAAATAATGTTAAAATTTAACTAAATAAAAACATATTTGAATCACTAATAAAATGTATAACTAACTGTTATAACTAAATGTTTTATTATGATTCAGTGATACGTGCATTTAAACATTTAATGACTAATGAAATGTATATTGACTCATTTTATGGTTAAAATATAAATTTAATATTAAAACTGTTAAAAAAAAACATCAGTTTTTCTTTAATAATGAAAACGTATTAACTAAATTAACTAATTCAATGATTAGGATCAACAGATAAATACAATTTATTTTAAATACTAAACTGTTATTATTAAACAATAATGTATTTTGTCAGTAGTTTCATTAATAAAAGACTTATTAACTAGTAATGATAATAAAACACTTATTAACTAATAATAATAAACACTGAGTCAAACTCAAGTGTTCGAAACGTGCGGGTGTTACCAGTGACGTCACCAGGACTCTCCTCCCACCGCTCGGTCACGTTGAGCTCCTCATGGCGGGAGACTGATCCCTCTTCGTGACGTCACATCCACGAGGGCGGGGTCGGCGCGCTCATTCAGACACACGTCACTTCCTGTTGACGGCGCGCAAGAAATTCACTCGAGAAATTAAAGATAAATTAAAAAAAATATAAACGACATCGTTCTAGAAATAATAATAATTATAGATTTAAAATATGCATTTATAGAAATAAATATAATATAAAGAATACACGAATAAAATACATAATTATAGAAAAGTTCATTTTATAATTATAGTCTCGATAGAAAACAAAGTAAATGTAAATATAAATAAAATATTATAGAAATGAAATATTTATTCTATAATTATACGTTTACTTGTATTTCCATGTCTTGTGTTTCTATGATTAATTCACGTTCAATTTGATTTTATTTCTAATCATTTCATTTTATATTTTATTCCTGTTTGTATAAATATTTGATTCCTAAAGTAAATCAAATGTCATGAAGTAAATGAAACAACTATAGATAAAAGACATGAATATAGAACATTTATAAATATATGTTTATTGAAATAGAAGTAAATATATAATGATATAAATAAAATAATTAATATAATTAAAAACATGATTATTGACATTTGTTTACTGTTTGTCGTGAATTAATAAAGTGATAAATGTAAACAACATAAATAACCTGAGGATGAACAAAGAATCAAATACATTTGTTCAATTGTTGTAAAGTTGAGTTATAAATAAAAAAAAGTTGTTTAAAACCTTGTTCAAAAATCTGTCAAAAGTTTGAAAAGTCAGATTTAATGCAACAGAAAATTAAATAAATAATTACATTTAAATTAAATAAAATTATCTGTGAAAGATTAACAGTGAATAAAAAATATATTTCACATTTATATTCAGGCCTGTGTATATACTTTATACATATATATATATATATACATACGTGTGTGTGTGTGTGTGTGTGTGTGTGTGTGTGTGTGTGTAAAAACAATTGTTTATGCAAAAATACATGAAACAAAATAAACAAATAATCTTAAATGATGAAAAATAACCCAGAAAACAAACGTTGAATTATTATAATATATTGTATTAAATGGTTTAATTTCATAAACAGTTTTAACAAAGATACTTAATTGACGAATATATAAATACATTTTAAATCGAAAACTAAATAAAGAGTCATCAAGTACGTATTGTTTTCAAGTGTAAATAAATAAAATTAAAATTATGATTTTTTAAAAACATTTGGTTAAACGAGCAGAAGTTGATTTATTTCTTCACTGAGGGTCGAGGTCGTCAAAGGTCATCAAAGGTCGTCAAAGGTCGTGACATGTAAATAAACATCACAACAAACTTCTTTGAAACATTATTTATGTATTAATTCATGAAAATAACAGTATTTAACAGATTAAAACTACATTTTGCTATTTTGAGGAAACAAATGTTTCTGATTATTTCGAGTTAATTTCAAATGTTTGTGTCGATGATTCATTTACACGAACTTTAACTTTAAAGTTGAACCAGTGACTCACGCCGTCGACCGTAAATGAGCAGAAACGGAGAAACTGTCTCGTCTTTACATCAACCATCAGTTGCTGTTGCCGTGCCGACGACTCAACACACAAATAAACACAACGTTGAGGTTCTTAAGATCATTTTATTCAATACTTTCTACATAATATACAAGTTTAAAATTAACTTTTTATTTCCTCTACAAAAGCTCTTTCATGTCCTAACAAACTTTATAAACGTCTATACAAGCAGCGAATATTTCATCTATATATATATATTTATATCTATTTATCTATGTGTTCGACCAGAAAAACAAACATAAACAAACATTAAAATTAATAAAGTTGTTTGAACAAATATTGCTGAATATTCACCTGCATTTGGCACAAAAGTGACTTTGTTGTTGAATGAAAGGCGATTTATTGAATTGATATATATATATGTTTATATATATATATATATATAATGCATAATCTCTTATTTAGTCGAATAAATCTACTTGTTTATTTGACAAACACGTTTATATTTGGATACATTTCTGTCTCGAAGTCAAATACTATTTAAAAACTAAATATTAAAACAGACTCGGAGGAAAAACACAACATTTTATCGAGTTTATTACCAACAAAACTATCTAAATATAAATATTATAAATATTAAATACTTGTATCTTATCCAAAGAGAATTAAAATGTTTTTTAAATATATTTGAGAATAAATGTAAATATTTTGCTCAAATACAATAATAATAATAATAATAAATACTAGAAAGAAACGTGAAAAATATTTACAAAAACTGAATAAATACATAAAAAACAAATAACGATGTGAACATTGTTTCAAAGAAAAATAATGAAGTTATTTAACAAAATATAAACATTTAGATCAAATAATAACAATAAATGAAATAATTAATTCTGTGAAATAAAAAACAATATAAAAATAAATAACAATTGATGAATAAACGTGTAAATAAAGAATAAATCAGTTTAAAGTCAACAATGTTTCTGTAGAAAAAAACAATATTTCTCTGCGTGAGCGACGACGGGTCATGTGACGACGACAGGTGGACCTGAAGGGTCATGTGACCTGAAGGGTCATGTGACGACGACAGGTCATGTGACGATGACAGGTGGACCTGAAGGGTCATGTGACGATGACGGGTCATGTGACGACGACAGGTGGACCTGACGGGTCATGTGACCTGAAGGGTCATGTGACGACGACGGGTCATGTGACGACGACAGGTGGACCTGACGGGTCATGTGACCTGAAGGGTCATGTGACGACGACGGGTCATGTGACGACGACAGGTGGACCTGAAGGGTCATGTGACGACGACAGGTGGACCTGAAGGGTCATGTGACGACGACGGGTCATGTGACGACGACAGGTGGACCTGAAGGGTCATGTGACGACGACAGGTCATGTGACGATGACAGGTGGACCTGAAGGGTCATGTGACGATGACGGGTCATGTGACGATGACAGGTGGACCTGAAGGGTCATGTGACCTGAAGGGTCATGTGACGACGACGGGTCATGTGACGACGACAGGTGGACCTGAAGGGTCATGTGACGACGACAGGTCATGTGACGATGACAGGTGGACCTGAAGGGTCATGTGACGATGACGGGTCATGTGACGATGACAGGTGGACCTGAAGGGTCATGTGACCTGAAGGGTCATGTGACGACGACGGGTCATGTGACGGCGACAGGTGGACCGAAGGGTCATGTGACGACGACAGGTCATGTGACGATGACAGGTGGACCTGAAGGGTCATGTGACCTGAAGGGTCATGTGACGATGACAGGTGGACCTCTCAGGTCAGGCCGGCTGGTTCAGGTGCTGAGGATGAGGATGACCCAGGAGACCGATGCGCTGCTTCTGCTTCCTCTGCTCCGTCATCTGAAGACAGTTGTTCATCGTGAGACACATATATATAAATATAAATATATATACATACATGTGTGTACATGTGTAAGTGAGACACATATATATAAATATATATATATATAAACACATGTGTGTACATGTGTAAGTGAGACACATATATATAAATATAAATATATACATACATGTGTCTACATGTATAAGTGAGACACATATATATAAATATATATATATACATACATGTGTGTACATGTATAAGTGAGACACATATATATAAATATAAATATATACATACATGTGTGTACATGTGTAAGTGAGACACATATATATAAATATAAATATATACATACATGTGTGTACATGTGTAAGTGAGACACATATATATAAATATATATATAACATACATGTGTGTACATGTGTAAGTGAGACACATATATATAAATATATATATATACATACATGTGTGTACATGTGTAAGTGAGACACATATATATAAATATAAATATATACATACATTGTGTACATGTTAAGTGAGACACATATATATATAACACATGTTGTACATGTATAAAGTGAGACACATATATATAAATATATACATACATGTGTGTACATGTGTAAGTGAGACACATATATAAAATATAAATATATACATACATGTGTGTACATGTTTAAGTGAGACACATATATATAAATATATATATATACATACATGTGTGTACATGTGTAAAGTGAGACACATATATATAAATATAAATATATACATACATGTGTGTACATGTTTAAGTGAGACACATGTATATAAATATAAATATATACATACATGTGTGTACATGTGTAAGTGAGACACATATATAAATATAAATATATACATACATGTGTGTACATGTGTAAGTGAGACACATATATATAAATATATATATATAAATACATGTGTGTACATGTGTAAGTGAGACACATATATATAAATATATATATATAAATACATGTGTGTACATGTATAAGTGAGACACATATATATAAATATATATATATAAATACATGTGTGTACATGTATAAGTGAGACACATATATATAAATATATATATATAAATACATGTGTGTACATGTGTAAGTGAGACACATATATATAAATATAAATATATACATACATGTGTGTACATGTGTAAGTGAGACACATATATATAAATATAAATATATACATACATGTGTGTACATGTGTAAGTGAGACACATATATATAAATATAAATATATACATACATGTGTGTACATGTGTAAGTGAGACACATATATATAAATATATATATATAAATACATGTGTGTACATGTGTAAGTGAGACACATATATATAAATATATATATATAAATACATGTGTGTACATGTATAAGTGAGACACATATATATAAATATATATATATAAATACATGTGTGTACATGTATAAGTGAGACACATATATATAAATATATATATATAAATACATGTGTGTACATGTGTAAGTGAGACACATATATATAAATATAAATATATACATACATGTGTGTACATGTGTAAGTGAGACACATATATATAAATATATATATATAAATACATGTGTGTACATGTATAAGTGAGACACATATATATAAATATATATATATAAATACATGTGTGTACATGTGTAAGTGAGACACATATATATAAATACATGTGTGTACATGTATAAGTGAGACACATATATATAAATATATATATATAAATACATGTGTGTACATGTGTAAGTGAGACACATATACAGTATATAAATACCTGTGTGTACATGTTTAAGTGAGACACATGTATATAAATATATATATATACATACATGTGTGTACATGTGTAAGTGAGACACATGTATATAAATATATATATATACATACATGTGTGTACATGTGTAACCTGGTGGACTCACCTGCTCCTTCAGCTCCGTCAATTGACCCGAGAGGTTCGACACCAGTTTCATGGTCGACTCCAGTTTGTCCTGAAGATTTCTGATCTCGTTCTGTTCGCCGTCAGCGTCACTGCTGACCAGAGACATGGCTCGCATCCTGGGGAACCAGTCCAGGTTCTGGTCCTGAACACACGTTTAAGTATTAAAGTACATTTATAATATTAAAGTACATTTATAATATTAAAACACATTTATAATATTAAAACACATTTATAATATTTAAACACATTTATAATATTAAAACACGTTTAAATATTGAACACATTTGAAATATTAAAGTACATTTATAATATTAAAACACATTTATAATATTAAAACACATTTATAATATTAAAACACATTATAATATTTAAACACATTTATAATATTAAAACACATTTATAATATTAAAACACATTTGAAATATTAAAACACATTTATAATATTAAAACACATTTGAAATATTAAAACACATTTGAAATAATAAAACGCATTTGAAATATTAAAACACATTTATAATATTAAAAGACATTTGAAATATTAAAAGACATTTGAAATATTAAAAGACATTTGAAACATAAAAACACATTTGAAATATTAAAAGACATTTGAAACATAAAAAAACATTTGAAATAATAAAACGCATTTGAAACATAAAAACACATTTGAAATATTAAAACGCATTTGAAATATTAAAACACATTTGAAATATTAAAACACATTTATAATATTAAAACACATTTGAAATAATAAAACGCATTTGAAATAATAAAACGCATTTGAAATAATAAAACACATTTGAAATAATAAAACGCATTTGAAATAATAAAACACATTTATAATATTAAAACACATTTGAAATATTAAAACACATTTGAAATATTAAAACTCAAAATTTGAAATATTAAAACACATTTATAATATTAAAACACATTTGAAATAACAAAACACATTTGAAATAATAAAACACATTTGAAATAATAAAACACATTTGAAATATTAAAGCACATTTATAATATTAAAAACATTTGAAAAATAAAAACATGAAATTGAAATAAATTTGAAATATAAAAACACATTTATAATATTAAAACACATTTGAAATAATAAAACACATTTGAAATAATAAAACGCATTTGAAATATTAAAACACATTTATAATATTAAAAGACATTTGAAATATTAAAAGACATTTGAAATATTAAAAGACATTTGAAACATAAAAACATTTGAAATATTAAAAGACATTTGAAACATAAAAACACATTTGAAATAATAAAACGCATTTGAAACATAAAAACACATTTGAAATATTAAAACGCATTTGAAATATTAAAACACATTTGAAATATTAAAACACATTTATAATATTAAAACACATTTGAAATATTAAAACACATTTGAAATAATAAAACGCATTTGAAATAATAAAACGCATTTGAAATAATAAACGCATTTGAAATAATAAAACACATTTATAATATTAAAACACATTTGAAATAATAAAACGCATTTGAAATAATAAAACGCATTTGAAATAATAAACGCATTTGAAATAATAAAACGCATTTATAATATTAAAACACATTTGAAATAATAAAACGCATTTGAAATAATAAAACGCATTTGAAATAATAAAACGCATTTGAAATAATAAAACGCATTTGAAATATTAAAACACATTTATAATATTAAAACACATTTGAAATATTAAAACACATTTGAAATATTAAAACACATTTGAAATATTAAAACACATTTATAATATTAAAACACATTTGAAATATTAAAACACATTTGAAATATTAAAACACATTTATAATATTAAAACACATTTGAAATATTAAAACACATTTGAAATATTAAAACACATTTATAATATTAAAACACATTTGAAATATTAAAACACATTTATAATATTAAAACACATTTGAAATATTAAAACACATTTGAAATATTAAAAGACATTTGAAACATAAAAACACATTTGAAATATTAAAAGACATTTGAAACATAAAAACACATTTGAAATATTAAAACACATTTATAATATTAAAACGCATTTGAAATATTAAAAGACATTTGAAACATAAAAACACATTTGAAATATTAAAACGCATTTGAAATATTAAAACACATTTGAAATATTAAAACACATTTGAAATAATAAAACGCATTTGAAATATTAAAACACATTTGAAATAATAAAACGCATTTGAAATAATAAAACGCATTTGAAATAATAAAACACATTTATAATATTAAAACACATTTGAAATAATAAAACGCATTTGAAATATTAAAACACATTTATAATATTAAAACACATTTGAAATAATAAAACACATTTGAAATATTAAAACACATTTATAATATTAAAACACATTTGAAATAACAAAACACATTTGAAATAATAAAACACATTTGAAATAATAAAACACATTTGAAATATTAAAGCACATTTATAATATTAAAATACATTTGAAAAATAAAAAACATTTGAAATAATAAAATAAATTTGAAATATAAAAACACATTTATAATATTAAAACACATTTGAAATATTAAAAAATATTTGAAATATTAAAACTCATTTAAATATAAAAACACATTTATAATATAAAATAAATGTATAATATTAAAACACATTTGAAATATTAAAACACAATAAAAATATTAAAACACATTTATAATATTAAAACACATTTGAAATATAAAAACACTTTTAAATATAAAAACACATTTATAATATTAAAACACTTTTAAATATTAAAACACATTTAAAATATAAAAACACTTTTAAATATTAAAACACATTTATAATATAAAAACACATTTATAATATTAAAACAAATTTATAATATTAAAACACATTTGAAATATTAAAACACATTTGAAATAATAAAACACATTTAAAATATAAAAGCACTTTTAAATATAAAAACACATTTATAATATTAAAAAACATTTATAATATTAAAACACATTTTAAATAATAAAACACATTTGAAATAATAAAACACATTTAAAATATAAAAACACTTTTAAATATAAAAACACATTTATAATATTAAAAAACATTTATAATATTAAAACACATTTTAAATAATAAAACACATTTTAAATATAAAAACACATTTGTAATTATAAAACACAATATTTAAATATAAACATTGAAGTCTCGATTCAATTCAACTTTATTGATACTGTTGTTAAATCATTTCTAAACCTAATCACTTTCTTTTAACAGCAGAAACATGGAACAGAACCAGACTCACAGTGAACGAGCTACTGCTCACTTTATGTTCTAAACAATCATATTTAAAATAATTCTTCACAGTTAGAAAGACATGAAAACAAGAGTCAGATTCTTCAAAACACTTTGAGTTTCATCTTCATGACGTTCTTTCACCAGAAGTTCAGAAATACATGAAGCTCCTCGAACTCCAGGAAACATCAGCAGAGTTTCAAGAAACATGAACTCGTCGTAAAAGAGGAAACGAGAAAAAAAAAGTTTCACTGATCAAGAGAAGATGATGAAGGATCGAGTTTAGAAATGATGAAGATGATGATGAAGATTATAGAGATGACTTGATGAAGAAGAAGCTGATGATGAAGAAGATAAAGATGAAGAAGATGAAGATGATGAGGATGTAGGTGATGAAGAAGATGAAGATAAAGATGTAAGATGATGATTTGAGGAAGATGAGGAAGATGAGAGAGATGATGATGAAGATTATAGAGATGACTTGATGAAGAAGAAGATGATGATGAAGATGATAAAGATGAAGAAGATGAAGATGATGAGGATGTAGGTGATGAAGAAGATGAAGATAAAGATGAAGATGATGATTATGAGGAAGATGATGATGATGATGAAGATGATGATGATGATGAAGATGATGAGAGAAGATGATGAAGATGAAGTGATGATGATGATGAAGATGAAGATGATGATGACGATGAAGATGATGAAGATGATGATGATTATGATGATGAAGATGAAGGTGATGAAGATGATGATGATGATGATTATGAAGATGATGATAAAGATGATGATGACGATGAAGATGAAGGTGATGAAGATGAAGAAGATGAAGATGATGAGGATGTAGGTGATGAAGAAGATGAAGATAAAGATGAAGATGATGATTATGAGGAAGATGATGATGAAGATGATGAGGAAGGTGATAAAGATGAAGGTGATGATGATGAAGAAGATGAAGATGATGATGACGATGAAGATGAAGATGATGATAAAGATGATGATGACGATGAAGATGAAGATGAAGGTGATGATGATGAAGATGATGATGAAGGTGATGATGACGATGAAGGTGATGAAGATGATGATGATTATGATGATGAAGATGATGATGAAGATGAAGATGATGATGAAGATGAAGATGAAGATGATGATAAAGATGATGATGACGATGAAGATGAAGATGAAGGTGATGATGATGAAGATGATGATGATTATGATGAAGGTGATGAAGATGATGATGATGATGAAGAAGATGATGTTCTTAGAACAGGCAGATGTTGGTTTTGGTTTTATTGACGTGTTTGTGTCGTTAATGTTTACAAATTAAATCTTTACGGTAAACTGTGACCTCTGACCTCACTGCGGTGGAAGGAAGGAGCTGCTGCGACACAGAAGCAGGAAGTTGTGGTTACACAAAACACAAGTCGGCAGACTCACAACTCTGTGTGCGTCTACAGTCACTCTCTGGATGATAAGGTGTCAGAGAAGCTTCCATGACCTCCACGTCTCAAAGGTCGCAGGAGAGAAGAACCTCCAGAACCAAGTCAGAGCTGGTCCTTGAAGAGCATCAACACTCATCGTCCCACGACCCGAGAACAAAACCCTTCCTTGAACTTTCAACTTGAACATGTGAACAGAAACACATCGAACCTAAAACATGGATCATTAGCTTGAAGCTACAAGTTGTTACGTCACGTGACCTTCTCACCTGAACCAGGTGATTATTTACAGTTGAAGCTACAATCTTGTTACGTAACGTTTGACACGAGTTTTTATGAGTGTTTTTGATACGAAGCTGATAAGAAGCTTCTTTGATGTCGTTTATGGTTCGACACTCGCCTGTGTGAAGGTTTTTAAAACACACACTGTAATACACATGTGGTATGTGTGTGTGTTAAAGTGTGTATGTGTGTGTTGTTGTGATGTGTGACTCTATTGTATCATCAGTGTGTGTGTGTTGTTGTGATGTGTGACTCTATTGTATCATCAGTGTGTGTGTGTTGTTGTGATGTGTGACTCTATTGTATCATCAGTGTGTGTGTTGTTGTGATGTGTGACTCTATTTATATCAGTTGTTGTGTTTTAATCATCAGTGTGTGTTGTTGTGATGTTTGACTCTATTGTATCATCAGTGTGTGTGTGTTGTTGTGATGTGTGACTCTATTGTATCATCAGTGTGTGTGTGTTGTTGTGATGTGTGACTCTATTGTATCATCAGTGTGTGTGTGTTGTTGTGATGTTTGACTCTATTGTATCATCAGTGTGTGTTGTTGTGATGTGTGACTATTGTATCATCAGTGTGTGTGTGTTGTTGTGATGTGTGACTCTATTGAATCATCAGTGTGTGTTGTTGTGATGTGTGACTCTATTGTATCATCAGTGTGTGTGTGTTGTTGTGATGTGTGACTCTATTGTATCATCAGTGCGTGTGTGTTGTTGTGATGTGTGACTCTATTGTATCATCAGTGTGTGTTGTTGTGATGTGTGACTCTTGTATCATCAGTGTGTGTGTGTTGTTGTGATGTGTGACTCTATTGAATCATCAGTGCGTGTGTGTTGTTGTGATGTGTGACTCTATTGTATCATCAGTGTGTGTGTGTTGTTGTGATGTGTGACTCTATTGTATCATCAGTGTGTGTGTGTTGTTGTGATGTGTGACTCTATTGTATCATCAGTGTGTGTGTGTTGTTGTGATGTGTGACTCTATTGTATCATCAGTGTGTGTGTGTTGTTGTGATGTGTGACTCTATTGTATCATCAGTGTGTGTGTGTTGTTGTGATGTGTGACTCTATTGTATCATCAGTGTGTGTGTGTTGTTGTGATGTGTGACTCTATTGTATCATCAGTGTGTGTGTGTTGTTGTGATGTGTGACTCTATTGTATCATCAGTGTGTGTGTTGTTGTGATGTGTGTTTAATACACATTTATATTTTGATTTGTCATTTATTGTCAGGCATTGACATTTAAAAATAAAACGCGTCTCTTGATTTTACTTCATATTCACACGTTTTATTTATATTTTCATAAATACATATTTATGTCATATAATAAAATAAAATAATAATAATAATTATAAATAATAAATAAAACATTTATATATTTGTGATATATTTCTTAAAGTTTCTCTAAAGCAACAGACGAGCGTCAACGTGTCGTGTGCGAGCGAGTCACAGTCGCATCTGTCACTCAAACACGCATCTGTCACTCAAACACGCATCTGTCACTCAAACCATCGTCTGATGCATCTGTCACTCAAACACGCATCTGTCACTCAATCGGGACCATCGTCTGAGCATCGTCTAAACACGCATCTGTCACTCAAACCATCGTCTGACGCATCTGTCACTCAAACACGCATCTGTCACTCAAACACGCATCTGTCACTCAAACACGCATCTGTCACTCAAACCCGTGGTCGTGAAGACTCACCCGGATCATCTCGGCCACGTAGCTCTCGGGCCCGGTGTACTCGGTGGAGTCCTTGACCTTGACCAGCACGATGAAGAACAGGTAGTGCCACATGTTGTGTTCCACCTTGATGTGTTCCTCGAAGGTCACCGTCTTGTTGTCGAACTTGTCTCGCTCCAGACCTGAGAGACGACAAGTTACACACATGAATGAGAGATTTTCTAACACAAAGTTGTGACGTTGATGAAAGTCATGTTGACTCGATGAGTCGATGAGTCGATGAGTCGTGAGGAACCAACTGGTCGTGGGCTGAAGGTCGACGGAAACAACAATTAAAGTCGATGTTCGACTCATGAAGTCACTGAAGACATTTAAAGGTCGTCGAGCTTCGAAACAAAAGTATAATCTTCAACATTCTTCACCTCATATTATACTATTTATGTATATATTTATATTTATTTATATATATTTAAAACATATTTACAAAATATGAATAGAGTTTGACTTTCAAATAACAAGAATTAATTCATTAAACTTTTATTTATTTATCTTCATGTTTAATATTCGTATTTCACTGACAGTAACTTACTAACTAACTAAGTAATAGGTAAGTAGGAACTAAGTAAGTACGTAATCTGTAAGTAAGTAAGTTTGTAACTAAGTAAGTATGTAACTAAGTAAGTAAGTAACTAACTAACTAAGTAACCTGTAAGTAAGTATGTAACTAAGTAAGTAAGTAAGTAAGTAACTTAGTTTGTAACTAAGTAAGTATGTAACTAAGTAAGTAAGTAACTAACTAACTAAGTAACCTGTAAGTAAATATGTAACTAAGTAAGTAAATAAGTAAGTCAGTAACTAAGTAAGTAAGTAAGTATGTAACAAAGTAAGTAGGTAACTAACTAACTAACTAACCTGTAAGTAAGTATTTAACTAAGTAAGTAGGTAACTAACTAACTAAGTAACCTGTAAGTAAGTATGTAACTAAGTAAGTAGGTAACTAACTAACTAAGTAACCTGTAAGTAAGTATGTAACTAAGTAAGTAAGTAAATAAGTAAGTAAGTAACTAAGTATGTAACTAAGTAAGTAAGTAACTAACTAACTAAGTAACCTGTAAGTAAGTATGTAACTAAGTAAGTAACTAAGTAAGTAAGTAAGTAAGTAACTAACTAAGTAACCTGTAAGTAAGTATGTAACTAAGTAAGTAAGTAAATAAGTAAGTAACTAAGTAAATAAGTAACTAAGTAAGTAACCTTTAAATAAGTATGTAACTAAGTAAGTAAACTGTAAGTAAGTATGTAACTAAGTAAGTAAGTAAATAAGTAACTAAGTAACTAAGTAAGTAAGTAAATGTTATTAGTAAAGATCTTTAGACCAGGGTCACAAAGAACTTAAACAACAAAACAACACACAGTTAAAATACTTTAAAAGATCAACATAAAGACAAACAAAGCAACAAGAAATAACATAAATCTGATGATGTTCATGTCGATTATTTCGTTTCATTAAATTTCTCTCACAGGAAACATCATTGACGGTGAGTTTGACCCTGAGATGTTCGTTTCCTTCACAATGATCTTCGTTATTACAAATAGAATCATAGTTTGGTTCCAAAGTAAAGATAGAAACGATGGTAGAAACGATGTCTCACCACAGATGAAACACGTGGTCTTCAGGATCTCCTCCTTCTTCTGCTTCTCACTCCTCAGGTCGGCAAACGTGTCGATGATGACGCCGAAGATGAGGTTGAGCACGATGATGATGACCATGAAGAAGAACAGCAGGTCGTAGATGACTCTGGCAGCGAAGAGCGGTTCCTGTGGAGAACATGTGATGATCCACGTTGAGAAGATGTTTCCAAGGTTTAATATTTGTTCAGACGCCGTCAAACTCTTCCTGTTATTGATGGAAATATTTATTGATTTATTTTGGCTCATTTTTTAAATCCTTCATATTTCTATGATAAACGATTCCTCAGAGTTTATTTAGATTCATATAAATATTGTAACATTTTATTTTCATTATATTCTAATTTAAAATGGACACGTTTGAACGACATCATAAAAAGAAAATGTACAAAAATGTAAATGTTTCAAATGCTCACGTGAGTCTGAAACAAACACATTTAAAGAACTTTACTTTGGAATCGAGTCACAGTTTACGGTCAAAAGATGTTTTTAAGTTATTTTCCTGCGTTTCTTACTCAACATCCAGGACGAGCGTTAGTGACTCACGGCGTCTTGTGTAAGTCAGAAGTTAAAGCAGCTTTTCATAACCAGCGTCGAGACAAAGAGAGAAACTGGGTCATAATGAAGATGTTTCCAAACATGCAGGGTTTTATAAACGCTTAAGTTCGGCGTAAACATATTTTTCATAAAGACTCTTCGCTCTCATAATAACAACAACGACGATGACGACGGATGAAGGACGATCGTTCCAGGAAGAGTCGAGTGTCGTTTAGACTCGAAGAAAAAATCTTCTTAAAAGCGAGCTTTTTTCTTGTTGCATCACAAACATGTTTTTCAATCAGTTCATTTTTCCTTCTTCATTAGTTTGTTGCTACTTTTTTTTTTCTTCCACAGACCAAGAACTGAACGATCGTCTCGAGGCCTCGACTGTAAATATATTTGTTATGTTATTGTTCATTTTATTGACAAAAGGACTTTGGTTTTTCTTTTTCCGATTCACAAACGTTATTTTTCATCTCAGTTTTCACTTTTCTCTTCGCTACAATTCTTTGGTTTTCCGATCACGGATGACGTTCCTCTCAAAGCGTCTCAAACGCACCTCCTTGGACGGCTTGCGCAGAACGTCTCCGACGCCGCCGCCGCTCCTCAGGCCGTGGCTCAACACCGTCACGATGCACATGAGCAGCGAGTCGCACGACCTCTCCTTGTCCTCGATCACCACCGAGGTCGGCTGGACGGACACGGACGCTGCCGGGAGAGTAAGTTAGTAAGTAAGTCATTTATATTTGTATAGTGCTTTTCCAGACCAGGGTCACAAAGCGCTTAAACAATAGAAACAATATTCAATAAAATATATACTTTAAAGGTCAAGATAATACTGATAACACAACAGGAGTTCCAGAGAATCAAGGAAAAGCCTGAACAAATGGAAACGTCTTAAGATGTTTCTTGAAGGAGTCAGTAGATCATCAAACACAGATGTTTCTTGAAGGAGTCAGTAGATCATCAAACACAGATGTTTCTTGAAGGAGTCAGTAGATCATCAAACACAGATGTTTCTTGAAGGAGTCAGTAGATCATCAAACACAGATGTTTCTTGAAGGAGTCAGTAGATCATCAAACACAGATGTTTCTTGAAGGAGTCAGTAGATCATCAAACACAGATGTTTCTTGAAGGAGTCAGTAGATCATCAAACACAGATGTTTCTTGAAGGAGTCAGTAGATCATCAAACACAGATGTTTCTTGAAGGAGTCAGTAGATCATCAAACACAGATGTTTCTTGAAGGAGTCAGTAGATCATCAAACACAGATGTTTCTTGAAGGAGTCAGTAGATCATCAAACACAGATGTTTCTTGAAGGAGTCAGTAGATCATCAAACACAGATGTTTCTTGAAGGAGTCAGTAGATCATCAAACACAGATGTTTCTTGAAGGAGTCAGTAGATCATCAAACACAGATGTTTCTTGAAGGAGTCAGTAGATCATCAAACACAGATGTTTCTTGAAGGAGTCAGTAGATCATCAAACACAGATGTTTCTTGAAGGAGTCAGTAGATCATCAAACACAGATGTTTCTTGAAGGAGTCAGTAGATCATCAAACACAGAGATGTTTCTTGAAGGAGTCAGTAGATCATCAAACACAGATGTTTCTTGAAGGAGTCAGTAGATCATACCCGTTTCTTGAAGGGTGTGACCCCACTTTTTCTCCCAAGGCCTGGGACCACCCAGTTTTTTCCCCCCTTTCCCAGAAGTTCAGGAACCATCAGTAGATTCTGATCCACAGACCTCAGAGCCCGAGCTGGGGTGTAAGTCTGGATCAGATCACTGATGGAAGGTCTGACCATGAATAGATCTGAAAGTAAGAACCAGAATTTTAAAATGATCCTGAAAGAAACTGGCAGCCAGTGAAGAGTTTGAAGGAGAAATGTGAGTTCTTCTACTAGAGCGGCTCAGAATTCTGGCTGCAGAGTTTTGAATCAACAAGGCGAACTGCAGGTGAAGAGCGTGAGATGAAGACGTGACGATGGCGGCGAGGAGTCTCTCTGTGGTGATCGACACGAGGACGGAACTGGTTTCTTTCAGAGCTCCACACGTCCCAGAAGGACCTGGTTCTGCCTGGAAGGTCACCGAGTTTGTGGAAGAACACAACAGCATCAACGCACCCGGCGAACCCGCTAGACCTTCTCCCACTTGAAGGTCACTAAATCCTCTGACTTCTAACCTTTGACCTCTGCACCACGTCTCAGCTCTGGGGCCCCCCCGAGAAACTAAGTCTGGACCTTGTGGTGCGTCTCAGTTCTCCGGGTCACCTTCAAGCACATGAACAGCCAGATTTCCAGATAATCCAGGCTGAGTCACACGTAGGAGTCGCTTCAGACGAGGACGAACTCTGTGACCTCAGGACCAGACTCTGTCCTCGACCTTCAGAACCGGATCGTCCAACGAGGTGTCGGTCGATCCGTTACAGATTCGATTATTTCAACTTGTTTCTGCAGTCGAGTTAAACTTATTCGTATTTCACTGACAGCAACTTACTAACTAACTAAGTAATAGGTAAGTAAGGAACTAAGTAAGTAAGTTTGTAACTAAGTAAGTTTGTAACTAAGTAAGTAAGTAACTAACTAACTAACTAAGTAACCTGTAAGTAAGTATGTAACTAAGTAAGTAAGTAAGGAACTAAGTAAGTAAGTTTGTAACTACGTAAGTTTGTAACTAAGTAAGTAAGTAAGTAACTAACTAACTAAGTAACCTGTAAGTAAGTATGTAACTAAGTAAGTAAGTAAGTAAGTAAGTAAGTAAGTAACTAACTAACTAACCTGTAAGTAAGTATGTAACTAAGTAAGTAACTAACTAACTAACTAACTAACTAAGTAAGTAACTAAGTATGTAACTAAGTAAGTAACTAAGTAAGTAACTAACTAACTAACTAAGTAACCGGTAAGTAAGTATGTAACTAAGTAAGTAAGTAAATAAGTAAGTAAGTAAATAAGTAACTAAGTAAGTAACCTTTAAATAAGTATGTAACTAAGTAAGTAAACTGTAAGTAAGTATGTAACTAAGTAAGTAAGTAAATTAGTAAGTTAAGTAAATAAGTAACTAAGTAAGTAACCTTTAAATAAGTATGTAACTAAGTAAGTAACCCGTAAGTATGTAACTAAGTAAGTAAGTAAAACTAGTAAATAGTAACCTTTAAATAAGTATGTAACTAAGTAAGTAAACTGTAAGTAAGTATGTAACTAAGTAAGTAAGTAAATAAGTGACTAAGTTAAAGGTTTGGATTGATGGGAATAATATAAACAAGTTAATTATAACAATAACAATAAATATAACGACTTTTGCTGCAATAAATACTTTGATGGAAACATAAACATTTGATGCTTTGTTTTGTTTTATGTTTGGTCTTTTAACAAGAATCTAAAGACACAGTCACTCAATATAATAACAAATATAGTCACTCAAGTGAGTGGCAGCAGTCAGCCTCCAATTATTACTGACAGAACTCATCTTAGTTTGTTACAAGTTAACCCTAAAATAAAACTGACAGATGACAAATTTTTTTTTTATGGAAACACTTTAGATGTTTATTTTGGAAAAACAAGTTAAAGAATGAAACCTTTACTTCAAACTAGTTTTAGAACCGACGACCTTGAATGATCCTCCATCAGCATTGATGAACTCACACTTTTATTCAGTTCAAATAAATAAATAGATTTCGGTTTGAGTGACGCTTGAATATACAAGTGAACGAAAACCTTGAAACACTGTTAATAAAAGGTAATAACGTAGCAAAAGTCAAACTCTTGATGAAACCTTCTCTCACTCACCGTCCATCGTCGCTTCTTTGGAACAATTCTCTCCATTTTCCTTCTGACATCTTCCACCGGAGAAGAACTCGCTGACCAGACTCGCTCCGTGTTCTGTCCGGAGACACCGAGAGAACGTTCACGAGTTCATAAGATGAAACATTCCTTTCAAATCTTCTCAAACTCTTCGTCGCTCCGTCTCAACAGTCACTGCAACACGACGATCTTCACACAACATTCTTCTGAACATTCCTCATCCGTCACGTTTGCTCGAGGGCAGGCGAGCGCCGAACCTACCGGCCAGGGTCCTGTTGGGGATCCGGTCCACGGCCAGGAGGAAGTCGTCCTTGAAGAAGATGTAGCCCACGATGGAGAAGAGGTAGACGAGGATGAGCGCCAGCACCGCCGTGAGGACGATGGAGCGTCCGTTCCTCGTCACGCTCTTGATCACGTTCAGCAGAGTTTCTTCTCGGTAGATCAGATCGAAGAGCTGGAGGAACAAACCGACCCGTTACCCATGATCCTCACGACCCAACGGTCTAACTTCACAGTGACTTCTGCGACTGGTTGTGAAGTCCAGAGGTGGGTAGTTCAAGGTCCCCAGGACCACGTCATAGACCAGATGACTTGATGTCACTCGGTCAAGAAGTTCATGATATAAAAACCATCAAAACAGTTTTGACATCAAGTAAACATCAGGAAGTGATCAGTGTTGTGTGCGGACGCACCAGCAGGCTGTAGAAGAAGACGTGCACGAAGACCCCGAGAGCGCAGATGATCAGGTAGAGCAGGTGGTAGAGGAACTCCACGTCGGTGACCATCGCTCTGCAGCCGCGAGTGAAGGTCCCACGGTTCCCCACAAAGCTCATCAGGAAGATGACTTTGTTACACAACTGAAGACAGACCAGGAGAAATGAACAAGTGAATTGAACTACACAAATATATAAGTACTTTATTTTTCTACTTTAAACACGTAAACTATATATATGTATAGTGATATATTGTGATAGTGTTATAATGAGGATATATTTGTAGTATTGTGGAGTATTTGACTCTGGTATTGTGATAGTGTAGTAACAAGTATATATGTGTGTTTTTTTCCCGAATTTTGCCCTTGGTTTTTTTGGTGTTTTATTAAAAGTTATATATGTGTAGTATTGTCAGTACTTGACTCTGGTATTGTGATAGTGTAGTAACAAGTATATATGTGTAGTATTGTCCAGTACTTGACTCTGGTGTTGTGATAGTGTAGTAACAAGTATATATGTGTAGTATTGTCCAGTACTTGACTCTGGTGTTGTGATAGTGTAGTAACAAGGATATATGTGTAGTATTGTCCAGTACTTGACTCTGGTGTTGTGATAGTGTAGTAACAAGTATATATGTGTAGTATTGTCCAGTACTTGACTCTGTTGTTGTGATAGTGTAGTAACAAGTATATATGTGTAGTATTGTCCAGTACTTGACTCTGGTGTTGTGATAGTGTAGTAACAAGTATATATGTGTAGTATTGTCCAGTACATGACTCTGGTGTTGTGATAGTGTAGTAACAAGTATATATGTGTAGTATTGTCCAGTACTTGACTCTGGTGTTGTGATAGTGTAGTTACAAGTATATATGTGTAGTATTGTCCAGTACTTGACTCTGGTGTTGTGATAGTGTAGTAACAAGTATATATGTGTAGTATTGTCCAGTACTTGACTCTGGTGTTGTGATAGTGTAGTAACAAGTATATATGTGTAGTATTGTTGAGTACTTGACTCTGGTGTTGTGATAGTGTAGTAACAAGTATATATGTGTAGTATTGTCCAGTACTTGACTCTGGTGTTGTGATAGTGTAGTAACAAGTATATATGTGTAGTATTGTCCAGTACTTGACTCTGGTGTTGTGATAGTGTAGTAACAAGTATATATGTGTAGTATTGTCCAGTACTTGACTCTGATGTTGTGATAGTGTAGTAACAAGTATATATGTGTAGTATTGTTCAGTACTTGACTCTGGTGTTGTGATAGTGTAGTAACAAGTATATATGTGTAGTATTGTCCAGTACTTGACTCTGGTGTTGTGATAGTGTAGTAACAAGTATATGTGTAGTATTGTCCAGTACTTGACTCTGGTGTTGTGATAGTGTAGTAACAAGTATATATGTGTAGTATTGTCCAGTACTTGACTCTGGTGTTGTGATAGTGTAGTAACAAGTATATATGTGTAGTATTGTCCAGTACTTGACTCTGGTGTTGTGATAGTGTAGTAACAAGGATATATAAGTAGTATTGTCCAGTACTTGACTCTGGTGTTGTGATAGTGTAGTAACAAGTATATATGTGTAGTATTGTCCAGTACTTGACTCTGGTGTTGTGATAGTGTAGTAACAAGTATATATGTGTAGTATTGTCCAGTACTTGACTCTGGTGTTGTGATAGTGTAGTAACAAGTATATATGTGTAGTATTGTCCAGTACTTGACTCTGGTGTTGTGATAGTGTAGTAACAAGTATATATGTGTAGTATTGTCCAGTACTTGACTCTGGTGTTGTGATAGTGTAGTAACAAGTATATATGTGTAGTATTGTCCAGTACTTGACTCTGGTGTTGTGATAGTGTAGCAACAAGTAAGTAAGTATGTGTAGTATTTGTCCAGTACTTTTCGACTCTGGTGCTTGTGATAGTGTATATTCAATAAAGTTTATACTTTAAAGGTCAAGATAAAACTGATAACACAACAGGAGTTCCAGAAATCAAGGAAAAGCCTGAACAAATAAAAACGTCTTAAGACTCTGGTGTTGTGATAGTGTAGTAACAAGGATACATGTGTAGTATTGTGGAGTACTTGATCTGACAGTATATCCAGAAACAGTATTTTATCTGGATCCACTGCTGTGTGGATATTTCCTTAAATGCCGTGGATGAACCTATAAACAGTTATCGTAGCTTGACTAACACAACAGAGATCACAGAGTTATGAAACAGGCGAGGTTGGTATGGTTTAATAGGCGAGGAAGAAAGGTCAAATATATGATAGTTTGAAAGATAATCTTCTTTTTGTTGTGCAATCCTAGTCAGCGCTGGAAGCGTTTCCTTTTGTGCACTTTATTTCACACTTTATTCACACCTTTGTGTACAACTGTGTCAGAGCGAGGATCAGAACAAACGACAGCAACACAACGAGTACACACATACAAGAGGACTGAGAAGGAAAGAAATTATAAAGTGTAGAAATTATAGAGAGGTTAGAAAGTGTGGAAAGTATAGAACAGTATGGAAATTATAGAAAGTGTAAAAAGTGTAGAAAGTATGGAAAATATAATAAGTGTAGAAAGTATAGTAAGTATATAAAGTAAGGTAGGTATAATAAGTATATAAAGTCTATAAAGTCTATAAAGTATAGTAAGTATAGTAAGTATAGAAGTATAGAAGTATAGTAAGTATAGAAGTATAGTAAGTAAAGTAAGTAAAGTAAGTATAGTAAGTAAAGTAAGTATAGAAGTATAGTAAGTAAAGTAAGTAAAGTAAGTATAGTAGGTATAGAAGTATAGAAGTAGAGTAAGTAAAGTATAGAAGTATAGTAAGTATAGTAAGTAAAGTAAGTATAGAAGTATAGTAAGTATAGAAGTATAGTAAGTATAGAAGTATAGTAAGTATAGAAGTATATAAAGTAAAGTAAGTAAAGTAAGTATAGAAGTATAGTAAGTATAGTAAGTATAGAAGTATAGTAAGTAAAGTAAGTATAGAAGTACAGTAAGTACAGTAAGTACAATAAGTATAGTAAGTATAGAAGTATAGAAAGTAAAGTAAGCAAAGTAAGTATAGAAGTATAGTAAGTATAGAAGTATAGTAAGTAAAGTATAGAAGTATAGTAAGTACAGTAAGTAAAGTAAGTATAGAAGTATAGTAAGTATAGAAGTAAAGTAAGTGAAGTAAGTATAGAAGTATAGTAAGTATAGAAGTATAGTAAGTAAAGTAAGTATAGAAGTATAGTAAGTAAAGTAAGTATAGAAGTATAGTAAGTATAGTAAGTAAAGAAGTATAGTAAGTAAAGTAAGTAAAGTAAGTATAGAAGTATAGAAGTATAGTAAGTAAAGTAAGTAAAGTAAGTATAGAAGTAAAGTAAGTAAAGTATAGAAGTATAGTTAGTACAGTAAGTACAGTAAGTAAAGTAAGTAAAGTAAGTATAGAAGTATAATAAGTAAAGTAAGTATAGAAGTACAGTAAGTACAGTAAGTACAGTAAGTATAGTAAGTATAGTAAGTATAGAAGCATAGTAAGTAGAGAAGTATAGAAGTACAGAACACTCACGTTGAAGCCTCCCAGCAGCAGCAGAGTAGGTTTGAGTCCCACAGAGAAGATAAGTCTCAGGATGATGGAGGCGATCAGAGCTCGGACACCGTGAGGTTGAGGAAGAACCAGGACGATCACCAGAGACAAGAACAAGGCCAACCAGAGCAGCAGAGACAGATGAGGCTCCAGAGGACCTGAAGGGACAACTTCTTCATCATCTGATGCTGCAGTTTGAAGGGTGTCGGTGTGTGTGTCGGTGTGTGTGTCGGTGTGTGTGTCGGTGTGTGTGTCGGTGTGCGTGTCGGTGTGCGTGTCGGTGTGCGTGTCGGTGTGCGTCAGTGTGTCACATGACTCCAGTGTGTCACATGACTCCAGTGGTCACATGACTCCAGTGGTCACATGACTCCAGTGGTCACATGACTCCAGTGGTCAAATGACTCCAGTGGTCACATGACTCCAGTGGTCACATGACTCCAGTGGTCACATGACTCCAGTGGTCACATGACTCCAGTGGTCAAATGACTCCACTGGTCACATGACTCCAGTGGTCACATGACTCCAGTGGTCACATGACTCCAGTGGTCACATGACTCCACTGGTCACATGACTCCAGTGGTCAAATGACTCCACTGGTCACATGACTCCACTGGTCACATGACTCCAGTGGTCACATGACTCCAGTGGTCAAATGACTCCACTGGTCACATGACTCCAGTGGTCACATGACTCCAGTGGTCACATGACTCCACTGGTCACATGACTCCACTGGTCACATGACTCCAGTGGTCACATGACTCCACTGGTCAAATGACTCCAGTGGTCACATGACTCCAGTGGTCACATGACTCCAGTGGTCAAATGACTCCAGTGGTCACATGACTCCAGTGGTCACATGACTCCACTGGTCACATGACTCCACTGGTCACATGACTCCAGTGGTCAAATGACTCCAGTGGTCACATGACTCCAGTGGTCACATGACTCCACTGGTCACATGACTCCAGTGGTCACATGACTCCAGTGGTCACATGACTCCAGTGATCACATGACTCCAGTGGTCAAATGACTCCAGTGGTCACATGACTCTTTAAATAACAACTAAAAATACTCCTGGATCAGAGCCAGGTCTTAAGCGATGGTCGTGAGTGTTTGGATGTGACCTGAGAGCAGACAACAGCTGGAGAACACACACATGGATACACACACACACACACGCACATTTATACACACACGAACACAAACACGCACACGCACACGCACACACACACACACACACACGCACACACAAACACACACACACGGAGTAAACCTGGAGTAAACCTGGAGTAAACCTGGAGTAAACCTGGAGTAAACCCAGGCCAGCACAGGTTCTCCATCTAAACTTTCTGAAAAATAAATATGAGACTCTTAAAATAACCAGAATAATAAAGTAAAAACATCCATTTGTATATTATTTAAACGACATTCAAACTTTATTTAAATTATTTGTGGACAGAAATATTTGTATCTTGGCTAAAAACCAAATGTGACTAAATCTTCAATGAATGAACAGTTTTCAGGAAACAAAACAACGATCACGGAAACTAATGTTATTTCTGATTCTGGTCACCTGACTACTCTAGTTACTAACTCCATTACAAGATTGACCTGCTAAGCTCCCTGATGACCTCTGACCTCCAGGAACCATGTGAGGTTTTTATCTGTGACGGGACGCGTCGGGACAAAAGCGATCTCGCCGTTTGACCCGAACCATCACGGTCCGAACAATCCACAAAGAATCTCTTCGTTTGTGACTCGACGCGACTCGTCATTGTTTACGTGTCAGTGATGATGTCATCAGTGATGATGTCATCAGTGACATCACAGCGTTGAATTTTTCATTTGAAGGGTTTTTTCTGAAGTAAATGATTTGTTCGATTTATTAATGTCTTCAAGGTTAACTCTGTTCAAAATCAAATATTCATATTGAAAGGTTGTGTTTGTTTTTTTGTTTGTACACACAGAGTTTAATATTCTACTTCCAATAATTAAAAAATATTTTTTTAATTCAATATTGACTGTTGGTCGAGTCACCAGACATTACTGAACGAGCACCGAGCTACTGATCCAACTCTCAGCCACGACGACTCAGTAACTCGAGTCCATCGTGACGGATTCAAAAGCAACTTTATTTAAAAACAACTTTTGAAATGTAAACCCAGAGTAAACCTGGATTAAACCTGGAGTAAACCTAGAGTAAACCTAAAGTAAACCTGGAGTAAACCTAGAGTAAACCTGGAGTAAACCTAGAGTAAACCTAAAGTAAACCTGGAGTAAACCTAGAGTAAACCTAGAGTAAACCTAAAGTAAACCTGGAGTAAACCTAAAGTAAACCTGGAGTAAACCTGGAGTAAACCTGGAGTAAACCTGGAGTAAACCTAGAGTAAACCTGGATTAAACCTGGAGTAAACCTAGAGTACACCTAAAGTAAACCTGGAGTAAACCTAGAGTAAACCTGGAATAAACCTCTTATAAACCTGAAGTAAACCTAGAGTAAACCTGGAGTAAACCTAGAGTAAACCTGGAGTAAACCTGGAGTAAACCTAGAGTAAACCTGGAGTAAACCTAGAGTAAACCTGGAGTAAACCTAGAGTAAACCTGGATTAAACCTGGAGTAAACCTAGAGTAAAACCTAGAGTAAACCTGGATTAAACCTGGAGTAAACCTAGAGTAAACCTAGAGTACACCTAAAGTAAACCTGGAGTAAACCTGGAATAAACCTCTAATAAACCTGAAGTAAACCTGGAGTAAACCTATGTTTTTTTTGTTTGTACACACAGAGTTTAATATTCTACTTCCAATAATTAAAAAATACATTTCTTTAATTCAATATTGACTGTTGGTCGAGTCCAGACATTACTGAACGAGCACCGAGCTACTGATCCAACTCTCAGCCACGACGACTCAGTAACTCGAGTCCATCGTGACGGATTCAAAAGCAACTTTATTTAAAAACAACTTATTTTGACTGAAACCCTTCCAGCATGAGATCAACAAGAGAACGTCTCTCAAGCTTTGAAGGTTCAGATCACGCGTGACGTCAGGAACACGCGTGACGTCAGGAAACACGCGTAGAACTAAAGTAAACCTGGAGGTAAACCTGGAGTAAACGTGGCGTAAACTAAGGAACAACAGCGTGGACGTCAGGACACCCCACGCGTGGCGTCAGGGCAACACGCGTGACGTCAGGGAACACGAACCGTGGACGTCATAAACCTGAAGTAAACCTGCAGTAAACCGTGACGTCAGGGAACACGCGTGACCCCAGATTTTTTTTTTGCTTCTCCGCATTACTAACGACACGACTGGCGTCACGCCGTGACGTCAGGAACCCACTAAGCGTGGACGTCCAGGAACACGCGTGACGTCAGGAACACGCGTGACGTCAGGAACACGCGTGACGTCAGGAACACGCGAGGAGACGCGGCGGACTCACCTCCCTGAGAACCCTCCAGAGGGTAGAAGAAGGCCACGAGCAGGTTCATGAGGACGGCCAGGTTGAAGGAGATGCTGCTCCAGAAGGACATGTTCCTGGAGCACCAGTACAGGATGGGCTGAGCTGTGAGGAGAAGGTTCAGACGTTACTCTGGAGCTTCAACACGTCGTGATCCAGAAGGTCCAGCTTCTGTCGGCGGACCTTCATTTTCATGTCTTTTAAATACATGTTTCTAAGTGACGTCCTTCAAAGTAGATTCAACCACATGTTTATCATGTTGATCATTATGTTTAACACGAGACGACACGGATTTATTTGTCATCAATCGAAAGAATATTCAAATATTCAAATATATTAAAAAAAATAAAATAAACAAAATTACTGAAAAAGTTTTGGGTCAAAAATATGTATTAACATTATATAATATAAATAAATCAATATAATTTTGGGGTCTATGATCTGACCCTCAATTCAAACTTTAGTCTCTGAAAATGTATGTATTTATTTTGGACAAATATTTGTTATTGAACTGCACGAACTAAGATATATTGATCAATATACTTCATAAACTTCTGTAATGACGGACACACACGCGTTCACTGGAACTACACACTTTTCTTACAGTTCCGCTCAAAGACACAAAGAAGTCTCTTCACGATCTGGTGGTCATGTGACTTCACACTCGTCTCTCAGCAGATCAGTGGTCACGGCTATTTCCAGACTGTTTATTAAAACTGTGGGTGGGGAACTTTGAGCAGTCATTCCAGGAAGTGTGGTTTTGAACCAGCGGAACTATTTTCTCCTCAGCTGTGATGAGTCCGGGCCATTCCCGCCTTATGATGTCACATCCTGCCCACGCTAACCTCTTTTTATAACCTTGAAAAAACATTTGCTTTTCACTGTTTACTTCCTTTACTTTACTTCCACTCTCAGGTGGAGCCTCAGGTGGAGCCTCAGAGGTGGAGCCTCAGGTGGAGCCTCAGGTGGAGCTTCAGGTGGAGCTTCAGGTGGAGCCTCAGGTGGAGCCTCAGGTGGAGCTTTAGAGGTGGAGCCTCAGGTGGAGCCTCAGGTGGAGCCTCAGGTGGAGCCTCAGAGGTGGAGCCTCAGGTGGAGCCTTAGAGGTGGAGCCTCAGGTGGAGCTTCAGGTGGAGCCTCAGGTGGAGCTTCAGGTGGAGCCTCAGAGGTGGAGCTTCAGGTGGAGCCTTAGAGGTGGAGCCTCAGGTGGAGCTTCAGGTGGAGCCTCAGGTGGAGCCTCAGAGGTGGAGCTTCAGGTGGAGCCTCAGGTGGAGCCTTAGAGGTGGAGCCTTAGAGGTGGAGCCTTAGAGGTGGAGCCTCAGGTGGAGCCTCAGGTGGAGCCTCAGAGGTGGAGCCTCAGAGGTGGAGCCTCAGAGGTGGAGCCTCAGGTGGAGCCTCAGGTGGAGCCTCAGGTGGAGCCTCAGGTGGAGCCTCAGAGGTAGAGCCTCAGGTGGAGCCTTAGAGGTGGAGCCTCAGGTGGAGCCTAGGCCTCAGGTGGAGCCTCAGGGTGGAGCCTCAGGTGGGGCCTCAGGTGGAGCCTCAGGTGGAGCTTCAGGTGAAGCCTCAGAGGTAGAGCCTTAGAGGTGGAGCCTCAGGTGGAGCCTCAGGTGGAGCCTCAGGTGGAGCCTCAGGTGGAGCCTCAGAGGTGGAGCCTCAGGTAGAGCCTCAGGTGGAGCCTCAGGTGGAGCCTTAGAGGTGGAGCCTCAGGTGGAGCCTCAGAGGTAGAGCCTCAGGTGGAGCCTCAGGTGGAGCCTTAGAGGTGGAGCCTCAGGTGGAGCCTCAGGTGGAGCCTCAGGTGGAGCCTCAGGTGGAGCTTCAGGTGGAGCCTCAGAGGTGGAGCCTCAGGTGGAGCCTCAGGTGGAGCCTCAGGTGGAGCCTCAGGTGGAGCCTCAGGTGGAGCCTCAGAGGTAGAGCCTCAGGTGGAGCCTCAGGTGGAGCCTCAGGTGGAGCTTCAGGTGGAGCCTCAGGTGGAGCCTCAGGTGGAGCTTCAGGTGGAGCCTCAGGTGGAGCCTCAGGTGGAGCCTCAGGTGGAGCTTCAGGTGGAGCCTCAGAGGTAGAGCCTCAGGTGGAGCTTCAGGTGGAGCCTTAGAGGTGGAACCTTAGGTGGAGCTTCAGGTGGAGCTTCAGGTGGAGCTTCAGGTGGAGCTTCAGGTGGAGCCTCAGGTGGAGCCTCAGGTGGAGCTTCAGGTGGAGCTTTAGGTGGAGCCTCAGGTGGAGCCTTAGAGGTGGAGCCTCAGGTGGAGCTTCAGGTGGAGCCTCAGGTGGAGCTTCAGGTGGAGCTTCAGGTGGAGCCTCAGGTGGAGCCTCAGGTGGAGCTTCAGGTGGAGCCTCAGGTGGAGCCTCAGGTGGAGCTTCAGGTGGAGCCTCAGGTGGAGCCTCAGGTGGAGCCTCAGGTGGAGCCTCAGGTGGAGCCTCAGGTGGAGCTTCAGGTGGAGCTTCAGGTGGAGCCTCAGGTGGACAATACGATACAAACACCATCTCAATCCACGATCAATCAATCAAATCGTTCTCATCTCGGGATTCAAACCCTCTTCACACACAGCAAGAACAGACAAGAAAGGTCCATGTGTGAGTGACACGACTCTGAGTGACAGCTAATGAAGGTTTGAAGGTCGTAATTCTTGATTATTGTTAGTTTAGGTAGAGCTTTATTGATTGAAATTGTTTTTTTCCAATTAGCCACAGCAAATACAGCAATTTTTCATAAAGAATAAATCAAAATAAAACAAGAACAAAGAGAAATAAAGAGAACGAACAAGATGATACAATCAATGTCTAAAAGAAAGAACAAGATAATACAATCTAAGTCTAAAGATAAAGAACAAGATGATACAATCAATGTCTAAAAGAAAGAACAAGATAATACAATCTAAGTCTAGAGATAAAGAACAAGATGATACAATCTAAGTCTAAAGATAAAGAACAAGATGATACAATCTAAGTCTAAAGATAAAGAACAAGATGATACAATCCAAGTCTAAAGATAAAGAACATGGATTAAAGAAAAATAGATAAGATTGTCTTTTCCTTCTCAGAGGCTCCATCTTTCAGTAACATCTCTTGACCTTCATCAAACAACACTTTCACTCTCATGACATCAATCACCTTCACATCAGTCAATCATCCGTGACATCAAACGCCAGACGTCATCCAAGACGGTTGGGAAGTTCCTGCCAACGTCCACACGCATCATCTTCACAACTGTTCACAGTTCATCTCCAGCACGACGCACTTCTTTTTATAAACACACACACAACCAACACACAACTGTTCGACAAGTGAGAAACAACAAAGACAAACAGAAAAATCTTCCACCTGCAAACTTCACGATCGTGTGTTTCTATTTCAAGTCTGACACGAAGTTGAGAAACGACTCGACTCCTGCTTCCTGTTCCTTCAAGTGTGTATTTGTGGTCGAACTTCAGGAAGTTTTGAATCGAGTCAAAAATACTGCAGATGAGTTTTGAATTAGAGCTTATATTTACATTGAAACAAAACTAAAATATAAAAAAAAAAAAATTGCACAATTTACTAAACAAGCACCGAGCTACTGATCCAACTCTCAGCCACGACGACTCAGTAACTCGAGTCCATCGTGACGGATTCAAAAGCAACTTTATTTAAAAACAACTTTTGAAATGTAAACCTAGAGTAAACCTAAAGTAAACCTAGAGTACACCTAAAGTAAACCTGGAGTAAACCTAGAGTAAACCTAAAGTAAACCTAAAGTAAACCTAAAGTAAACCTGGAGTAAACCTAGAGTAAACCTAGAGTACACCTAAAGTAAACCTAGAGTAAACCTAAAGTAAACCTGGAGTAAACCTAAAGTAAACCTAAAGTAAACCTAGAGTAAACCTAAAGTAAACCTAAAGTAAACCTGGAGTAAACCTGGAGTAAACCTAGAGTAAACCTAGAGTAAACCTAAAGTAAACCTGGAGTAAACCTAGAGTACACCTAAAGTAAACCTGGAGTAAACCTAGAGTAAACCTAAAGTAAACCTGGAGTAAACCTAGAGTACACCTAAAGTAAACCTGGAGTAAACCTAAAGTAAACCAAGTAAGTGAAACCTTAAAGTAAACCTAAAGAGTAAACCCGAGCACTAAGGAGTAAACCACCCCGTGAGTAAACCTAGAGTGCCTAAAGTAAACCCCAGGGAACCCTGGAAAACCCGGGAAGAAGCGGGGGAAAAATTTTATATTCCCCCAAAAAGGGCGAGTTAAACTAAGGTCCGCTTGAGAAAAAAGAAGAACCTGAGACCATTTAAAAAAAACATGTTTCTATTTATTAATAACTTTTTGATATTCTTTTTTTTTTATAGTTTCCAGTTTATATTGCGACTGTGATCAGTTGAAATGATCAAACAAACATTAAAGATCAAACTGACCTCAGTTTGATCTTTAATGTTTAAACGTTTTTTCACTGCAGTCATTTGAAGGAGAAGCACAAACGTGTGCGTTTATGTGGGTGTTTTGTGTCTCCGTGGCGTTGATTCATGTTTTCTAGAGAAGTGTTTGGGAAAATCATGTGGTCCAGTTAAAACTGAAGGGTGTGTGTGTGTGTGCGTGCGTGTGTGCGTGTGCGTGTGCGTGTGTGCGTGTGTGCGGGTGTGTGTATGCGTGTGTGTGGGCAGTGACACACAACAGGAAGTACGTACAGGCGACGGCGTTGTTGTTCCCCGCGGCCTCCTGAGTTCCTCGCAGCTTCTTCTGCCAGTTCATCTCGTTGAAGAGGTCCTCGGAGCGCAGGAAGAAGTCGTTGATCTTGCTGCCCTGCTCGTCTCTCTCCGTGGTGTAGTAGACGCGCAGCTTGGACTCGTGTGTGAGGAACTCGCAGATGTTGGGGACGGGGAACACGATCTGCTCCATGGTGCGATCCAGACGAACGATCTGCTCCAGAAAGTTACAGTTTTCATTCTAGTTGTATTTTATATTTGATGTATTATTTAAAAGTCCTGACAAATACACGGTTGCTGCAGCTCCGGAGCAACATGTGTTTTTCTAAACTAAAAACATTTTTATCCTTGTGTTGTCTCTGGGTCAAAGGTCATCAAACTCCCTGGCTTCCAAAGAATATATATGCTGTGGTTGAGACAACACAAGGGATACCACAAACACATTTGTTTTCAGGCCTTCGGGTCACCTTGACCCACAGATAAAGTTCAACTCTTAATCTAACTTGATAAAGTCATTTACAGTTGGTTTGTATGTAAAAATGATGAAAAAAGCCTTAAATAAAGTAAATTAATACTATTTTTACATTATTTATATTAAATATAGATACAAATTAAATATTCAAAGTCATTTTAGTTGATTTTTCTTATGACAAACTTTCATTTTTTTCCCAATGTTAAACATGTAATAAACATTTTCAAATTATTTTATTATTATTATTATTAAATTATTATATAATTATATAATTATTATATTTGATGATGGTGAAAAATGCTGAACCGAAAACATCTGGAACATTTAACAATTTTCAATCACAAACTATAAACTATACTACTTGTATATATAATAATACTTGTTTTTTTATCATTAATAACTCATTCAACTCTATATATAACTTAGTTTATTAGTTTATCTTTTAGTTAAGTCTTTGAAAGTAAATTATGTTTTAATATTTTTTATATGTACTAGTGTTGTCCAGGTTATATTAGGTTAATATACATATATTGTAATAACTGGTTAGATTTAGTAAAACACAACACGACCTACAAGATATCGATGGAACCATCGATCATGAAATTCTTTGTACGGTGAGACAAAGACGGATCAACATTCCAAGCGTTCCTGCTGATCTGACCTCGATCTGAGCCGTGTGTTTGGCGTAGAACTCCAGGGCTTCGTCTCCTTCTCCATACGTGCCGCCCGGCTTCAGCATGGCCTGCAGCTCCTTGTTGTGTCGAGCCAACTGCAACACGAGCGAAGGAGGATCAGGAACATTCTTGGCACAGGATGTTATTATTCTCTGCTCGATGTTCTGCTCGCTCAGCTAGAAGATCCCGTGTGTGGATTAAAGCGTGTGTTGCTGAAGAACCTGAATTCACGCTCGGAATTTTTTTCATCCACAACACGACAGTGACGGGCGTGTCTGTGTAGCTGTCAATCAAACGGTGTTTGACGAACCTGATGAGCCAAGATGTAGATGTTATGACCAACGTTGCGTGGAGAAGCCGAGTGCTCCTCCTCTTCCTCTTCGCCCTCCTGTGGCTCCTCCACCTCCACCTCACCTTGCATGAAGGCTTTTTTAATCACCTCCACCTGCCAGAAGCACCGGCAGCATCAGGTCAATACTTGTTATCTCCGGTCAAACCACGTCACACTCACCAGCTCCTTTGGCCTCATGTTGTAAAGTATCCGCTCAGCGTTCTCACTGTCATGGCGGCTCTCCATGATGGCGAGAAGAAGCTTGGAGGCGTTGTTCTGACAAAAACAGCTTGTTATAGATGAGTGACCTTCAGACGTCACGACGAGTGACCTTCAGTCGTCACGTCGAGAGACCTTCAGTCATCATGTCGAGAGACCTTCAGTCGTCACGACGCCTGACCTTCAGTCGTCACGACGCCTGACCTTCAGTCGTCACGACGCCTGACCTTCAGTCGTCACGACGCCTGACCTTCAGTCGTCACGACGAGTGACCTTCAGTCGTCACGTCGAGTGACCTTCAGTCGTCACGTCGAGTGACCTTCAGTCACCACGTCGAGTGACCTTCAAAAAACAAAACAAGAGTCGACCTTCAGTCCGTCGAGGACCTTCAGTCAACACGACGAGTGACCTTCAGTCAACACGACGAGTGACCTTCAGTCGTCACGTCGAGTGACCTTCAGTCGTCACGTCGAGTGACCTTCAGTCGTCACGTCGAGTGACCTTCAGTCGTCACGACGCGTGACCTTCAGTCATCACGACGAGTGACCTTCAGCCATCACGTCAAGTGACCTTCAGTCATCACGACGTGTGACCTTCAGCCATCACGTCAAGTGACCTTCAGTCATCACGTCGAGTGACCTTCAGCCATCACGTCGAGCGACCTTCAGTCATCACGACGAGTGACCTTCAGTCATCAGGGTGAGCAGCTAGGATCACTAAAGGTCGTACCTTGAGCTCCAGGACCAGATCCATCCTCTTCTTTCCGAGAGGGTTGATGTCGTTCAGGATCAGTGCGATGATGATGTCGATGCCGTTGCATTCATGTGTTGCGATACAATTCTGGAAGATCAACACAGTTACTGCCTCAAGAAACATCTAAACACTTTTATTTGAGCTTTTTTCTGATTCTCTGAGACTCTTGTGTTTGTTTTATGTTGATCTTTTAAAGTTTATATTTTAACTGTGTGTTGATTTGATTGTTAAAGTTCTTTGTGACCCTGGTCTGGAAACATCTTTACTAATAACTATTACTTATTATTCTGGTTTAAACCTGAAGAAACTAGATGTTTTAATCTCACTGATGGTTCATGAGTGATCGTTCTGAGGGGCCTCCAGCTCTCTGGTTCTGGGGCCACACTGGTCAACGCATCTCCAGGTTCCTACAGTCCAAGTGCCGGAGCTAGCGTTCAATTCCAGCTTGAAAAAAAAGGTCAAGGGTCAAGTTAAACGTCACCTGGTTCTCGTGACAGGGACCTTGGCAGTACTCGGTGAGACTTTCCACCGTCTGGTTGATGAGCCCCACGTTCTTCTCGTTGATGTAGAGCCCCAGGAGCCCCAGACCCCCGGTGGTGCTGCCACAGATGCAGTCCAGGAACTGAAGCGTCTCGCACACCAGGTTGTAGTTGTTCTTGTTGTTCTGGTTCCTCAGAAAGTTCTGGAGGAACAAGATGAGACCATCTTAAAAGAAGCAGATCATATCAGAACCGACCCAACACTGGACCTTTAAACCACCTTGTTCTTTTACAATGATCGTTCTAGAAAAACATGTGGTGACCCTTGACCTCCATGATAGAAAAAGTCAAATCTATTTACAAACTTGGATCAAATCCTCATTTCGAAACCAGACACACCGGACGAGTCCTTCTGCAACAGATCCCGATTTAAACCAGTTTCATTTCTCTGTCTCTTCGTAGAGTTTTAAAAAACCTTGAAGAAATTCTAATAACTCGTGACGAAAGTGCAAAAACAAACTCAGACAAAAAGATGCACAAATTATTTTTGGAAATGTGTGCGTTTGCAACTTTGCCATTTATTAAATGCATTTTTGTGATGAAAATGATTTTTAAGATCATTATTTAAAATATAATCTCCAATTATTCAATCATTTCTATGCTAGTGTTGTGCACGCACACACACACCTGCAGGTCTCGGTTGTGGTTCTCACACAGCAGCTGCATGAGGCGCAGGATGGGCTGCATGATGGTGATGATGACGCTCATCTCGCCTTCCTCCTGGCTCTTGTCGGCCGTCGGCACGGCGACGCCGTCGGCCTGATGCTCCTCAGCCTCCGCCTCGCGCCGGTACGTCGTGAAAGCCTTCTTGGTGACGGCGGTGGCTTCCAGCAGCTGCTCCTTCACCTCCTCCGTCACCACGGCGACCACCGGCATGTCTTTGACTGTCCATGGAAGAAAATGTATAGAAAATCATAGGAAAAGTGAGTTTAGATCTTAAATCAACCTTTTTTTATTATATATATTAAAAAAAATGTATGGTCGTTTCTTTGTCTTTTCTTTTGGAATAATTAGAAAAAAAGTATATAATATTTTATAATATATTATTGATAGTGTAGTAACAACTATATAAGTGTAGTATTGTTGAGTACTTGACTCTGGTGTTGTGATACTGTAGTAACAAGTATATATGTGTATTATTGTCAAGTACTTGACTCTAGTGTTGTGATAGTGTAATAACAAGTATATACAGTATGTGTATTATTATCCAGTACTTGTCTCTGGTGTTGTTATAGTGTAGTAACAAGTATATATGTGTAGTATTGTCGAGTACTTGACTCTAGTGTTGTGATAGTGTAGTAACAAGTATATATGTGTATTATTGTCGAGTACTTGACTCTAGTGTTGTGATAGTGTAGTAACAAGTATATATGTGTATTATTGTCGAGTACTTGACTCGAGTGTTGTGATAGTGTAGTAACAAGTATATATGTGTATTATTGTCGAGTACTTGACTCTGGTGTTGTGATACTGTAGTAACAAGTATATATGTGTATTATTGTCGAGTACTTGACTCTAGTGTTGTGATAGTGTAATAACAAGTATATATGTGTATTATTATCCAGTACTTGTCTCTGGTGTTGTTATAGTGTAGTAACAAGTATATATGTGTATTATTGTCGAGTACTTGACTCTAGTGTTGTGATAGTGTAATAACAAGTATATATGTGTATTATTATCCAGTACTTGTCTCTGGTGTTGTGATAGTGTAGTAACAAGTATATATGTGTATTATTGTCGAGTACTTGACTCTGGTGTTGTGATAGTGTAGTAACAAGTATATATGTGTAGTATTGTCCAGTACTTGACTCTGGTATTGTAGTATTTACAGACCACATGACTCTTGACGAAGTTGTAACTACTTTCATTTGTTTTCAAACCAAAATATATCAGCTATAAAAGCTGCTGAAGGTCACTGTATCCTCTTGTCCTCAGTCATCATTCTTTCTTAAGATGCGGAGGACGTAACGACCTCTATTATATACATCTATTAATATCCATGTTATCCGTGTCATTAAAACAATGACAACTAAGACGTCAAACATTAAGAAGAACGAACAGATCCTCATCAGGAACAACAACAACCTTTCTTTCGCGCCGGAGTGTCTTTGTCCGGCGGCTCCTCGTCCTTCTTCTTGCTGCCCAGGTCGCTGGTGTTCACCGACACCGTGGCTTTGATCTCCTGCTGCGCCAGCTTCATCCGCTCGTAAAACACCTTGAAGAATTTCTCAGACTTGTTGTCGCTCGTCAGGCGTTGGAGGAAGGAGCGCTGGAAAGTAGGGACAACAAGGTGAGACGTCTTGGAAAGACATCTGTTGAATGTGATGAATAAGTTCAGGATGAGTCTCCACAGTCTGACCTTTAATGTAACGTGATTAAAAAAAAGGTTAAATATGCAGTTTTTAATCAAAATGTTTTACAACAACAACTGAATTTAAATGTTCAAACTTGTTCCAACATGTTCATTCCAGAGAGACTTCATGTTCAGGAGAAATTATACTTATTTATCATATTTATATTCAGTATCAGATGAATATTAGACGTATAATCTTTTATTCCAATCACTTCAAATGAGAAATTATGCTTTTATTCTTCTTTTGACACAAATAACAATGAAAAAAGTGTCTTTGGAAAATAGTGTTTGTCAAGAGTGTGTTGATACGTATCACGATACAACAGTATATATATGTGTAGTATTGCCAGTACTTGACCTTTGTGATACTGTAGTAACAAGTATATATATGTGTAGTATTGTCCAGTACTTGACTCTGGTGTTGTGATAGTGTAGTAACAAGTATATATGTGAGTATTACTTGTCACTCTGGTGTTGTGATAGTGTAGTAACAATTGATATGTGTTGTATTTTCCAGTACTTGACTCTGGTGTTGTGTATAGTGTAGTAGACTCTGGTGTTGTGATAGTGTTAAGGTATTGTCCAGTACTTGACTCTGGTGTTGTGATAGTGTAGTAACAAGTATATATGTGTAGTATTGTCCAGTACTTGACTCTGGTGTTGTGATAGTGTAGTAACAAGTATATATGTGTAGTATTGTCCAGTACTTGACTCTGGTGTTGTGATAGTGTAGTAACAAGTATATATGTGTAGTATTGTCCAGTACTTGACTCTGGTGTTGTGATACTGTAGTAACAACTATATATGTGTAGTATTGTCCAGTACTTGACTCTGGTGTTGTGATAGTGTAGTAACACGTATACATGTGTAGTATTGTCCAGTACTTGACTCTGGTGTTGTGATAGTGTAGTAACACGTATATATGTGTAGTATTGTCCAGTACTTGACTCTGGTGTTGTAGTATTTACAGACCACATGACTCTTGACGAAGTCGTAACTACTTTTATTTGTTTTCAAACCAAAATATGTCCAAACATCAGCTTTAAAAGCTGCTGAAGTTAACTGTATCCTCTTGTCCTCAGTCATCATTCTTTCTTGCTGCCATCTAGAGGCAGGAAGTTGAATTGCAACACCAACACGAATGTGGTTAAATATACAGATGTTGTAACAAGTGGACGTTGAACTTTGAGCTGAAGGGCCGTTGGTGGATCTGCTGATCTTCTGACCACAACAGTTAATGACTAAGATCTGAAGTGTCAGGAGAAGAGGAAGTCGACACGAGCTCTGCATGTGACACTGACTGACTTGTTCTGGACCTGTTGTTTTCCCACACAAGGCTCTTATGTCCCATTTCCCTCCACAATCCCTCCTTATGTAAGAGCCGCAATCAGCCGAGTGGTTCCAG
>JACEEU010000636.1:24865197-24960958 GCA_016630915.1 Callionymus lyra | reverse complement strand
TATTGTCCAGTACTTGACTCTGGTGTTGTGATAGTGTAGTAACAGGTATATATGTGTATTATTGTCGAGTACTTGACTCTGGTGTTGTGATAGTGTAGTAACAAGTATATATGTGTAGTATTGTCCAGTACTTGACTCTGGTGTTGTGATAGTGTAGTAACAAGTATATATGTGTAGTATTGTCCAGTACTTGACTCTGGTGTTGTGATAGTGTAGTAACAAGTATATATGTGTAGTATTGTCCAGTACTTGACTCTGGTGTTGTGATAGTGTAGTAACAGGTATATATGTGTATTATTGTCGAGTACTTGACTCTGGTGTTGTGATAGTGTAGTAACAAGTATATATGTGTAGTATTGTCGAGTACTTGACTCTAGTGTTGTGATAGTGTAGTAACAAGTATATATGTGTATTATTGTCGAGTACTTGACTCTGGTGTTGTGATAGTGTAGTAACAAGTATATATGTGTAGTATTGTCCAGTACTTGACTCTGGTGTTGTGATAGTGTAGTAACAAGTATATATCTGTAGTATAGTCCAGTACTTGACTCTGGTGTTGTGATAGTGTAGTAACAAGTATATATGTGTAGTATTGTCCAGTACTTGACTCTGGTGTTGTAGTATTTACAGACCACATGACTCTTGACGAAGTTGTAACTACTTTCATTTGTTTTCAAACCAAAATATATCAGCTTTAAAAGCTGCTGAAGGTCACTGTATCCTCTTGTCCTCAGTCATCATTCTTTCTTAAGATGCGGAGGACGTAACGACCTCTATTATATACATCTATTAATATCCATGTTATCCGTGTCATTAAAACAATGACAACTAAGACGTCAAACATTAAGAAGAACGAACAGATCCTCATCAGGAACAACAACAACCTTTCTTTCGCGCCGGAGTGTCTTTGTCCGGCGGCTCCTCGTCCTTCTTCTTGCTGCCCAGGTCGCTGGTGTTCACCGACACCGTGGCTTTGATCTCCTGCTGCGCCAGCTTCATCCGCTCGTAAAACACCTTGAAGAATTTCTCAGACTTGTTGTCGCTCGTCAGGCGTTGGAGGAAGGAGCGCTGGAAAGTAGGGACAACAAGGTGAGACGTCTTGGAAAGACATCCGTTGAATGTGATGAACAAGTTTAGGATGAGTCTCCACAGTCTGACCTTTAATGTAACGTCACAGAAAATGAAGGTTAAATATGCAGTTTTTAATCAAAATGTTTTACAACAACAACTGAATTTAAATGTTCAAACTTGTTCCAACATGTTCATTCCAGAGAGACTTCATGTTCAGGAGAAATTATACTTATTTATCATATTTATATTCAGTATCAGATGAATATTAGACGTATAATCTTTTATTCCAATCACTTCAAATGAGAAATTATGCTTTTATTCTTCTTTTGACACAAATAACAATGAAAAAAGTGTTTGTCAAGAGTGTGTTGATACGTATCACGATACAACGATATATAGTGATAGTGTAGTAACAAGTATATATGTGTAGTATAGTCCAGTACTTGACTCTGGTGTTGTTATAGTGTAGTAACAAGTATATATGTGTATTATTGTCGAGTACTTGACTCTAGTGTTGTGATAGTGTAGTAACAAGTATATATGTGTAGTATTGTCCAGTACTTGACTCTGGTGTTGTGATAGTGTAGTAACAAGTATATATGTGTAGTATTGTCCAGTACTTGACTCTGGTGTTGTGATAGTGTAGTAACAAGTATATATGTGTAGTATTGTCCAGTACTCGACTCTGGTGTTGTGATAGTGTAGTAACAAGTATATATGTGTATTATTGTCGAGTACTTGACTCTGGTGTTGTGATACTGTAGTAACAACTATATATGTGTAGTATTGTCCAGTACTTGACTCTGGTGTTGTGATAGTGTAGTAACACGTATTGGGTGAGTATTGTCCAGTACTTGACTCTGGTGTTGTAGTATTTACAGACCACATGACTCTTGACAAAGTCGTAACTACTTTTATTTGTTTTCAAACCAAAATATGTCCAAACATCAGCTTTAAAAGCTGCTGAAGTTCACTGTATCCTCTTGTCCTCAGTCATCATTCTTTCTTGCTGCCATCTAGAGGCAGGAAGTTGAATTGCAACACCAACACGAATGTGGTTAAATATACAGATGTTGTAACAAGTGGACGTTGAACTTTGAGCTGAAGGGCCGTTGGTGGATCTGCTGATCTTCTGACCACAACAGTTAATGACTAAGATCTGAAGTGTCAGGAGAAGAGGAAGTCGACACGAGCTCTGCATGTGACACTGACTGACTTGTTCTGGACCTGTTGTTTTCCCACACAAGGCTCTTATGTCCCATTTCCCTCCACAATCCCTCCTTATGTAAGAGCCGCAATCAGCCGAGTGGTTCCAGTGAAGACACCGCGACGCGTTACGTCAGCCAGACCGAGGGAGTCGAGCCCAGAGCGGGAAACTCGACTATCTGGTGCCAGGAGATGTTGCTTCAGAGCGTGTGAGGCACGTGAGCGAGGAGCGAGAAACACCGAGATCACCTGACGGAACCAAGAATGCGATCAAGGTGTTCTTCCTTCAAACGTCAACATCTGTTATGTAACGACGTCTCAGAGTCAACAGCCGCAGGACAGAAGTTTGAGAGATTATAACTCAATTAAAAAACAACTTGTGACCAGAACACAATTCATTTAATTCACAAACAACAACAACCAGTGTTAAGAACACTTTGTGCAGATGACGGATCACAGAAATGAACAAAACATTTCTCTTGCTTGACGATCATTTTGTCAACTTTCTTTAAACAAAGGTTTATAATAATAACAATTAATGAAGCGTCATTTAAATAACATAATAATAACAATAACATAATAATAACAATAACATAATAACAATTAATGAAGCGTCATTTAAATAACATAATAATAACAATTAATGAAGCGTCATTTAAATAACATAATAATAACAATTAATGAAGCGTCATTTAAATAACATAATAATAACAATAACATAATAACAATTAATGAAGCGTCATTTAAATAACATAATAACAATTAATGAAGCGTCATTTAAAAAACATAATAACAATTAATAATGAAGTCATATAATAATAATATAACATTAATAACAATTACATAAATAACAATTAATGAGCGTCACGGCGTCATTTAAATAACATAATAAAAAAAAAAAAAAAAAATAATGAAACGTCATTTAAATAACATAATAATAACAATTAATAAGCGTCATTTAAATAACATAATAATAACAATTAACATGAATAAATTAAGGTCATTTAAATAACATAATAACTTAATGTAGGCATATAAATAACATAATAATAACAATTAATGAAGCGTCATTTAAATAACATAATAATAACAATTAATGAAGCGTCATTTAAATAACATAATAATAACAATTAATGAAGCATCATTTAAATAACATAATAATAACAATAACATAATAACAATTAATGAAGCGTCATTTAAATAACATAATAATAACAATTAATGAAGCGTCATTTAAATAACATAATAATAACAATTAATGAAGCGTCATTTAAATAACATACAAACTGTAATAATAACAATTAATGAAGCGTCATCTAAATAACATAATAATAACAATAACATAATAATAACAAATGAAGCGTCATTTAAATAACATAATAATAACAATAACATAATAATAACAAATAATGAAGCATCATTTAAATAACATAATAATAACAATTAACGCATAAGCGTATTTAAATAACATAATAATAACAAATAATGAAGCGTCATTTAAATAACATAATAATAACAATAACATAAAAATAATGAAGCGTCAGAAACTACAGACGGTGACGTTGATATGAACTTTATCGTACAGAAATAAAGTTGCTCTGGTTTGTTCCCTAAATCTTTTTTTTAACCACTCAATTCTAGGAAGTTACTCAAGTTCTTATAAAGTCATCAGAGGAACATGTGACCATATAAGGAAACATTCGATTATTGGTCACTAATGATGAAAATAAAATGATTCTTTTGACTGATGTTTGTATGAGTTTACGATTCATACGCTTTGAATCCGTCGACTGCCTCTTGTTACCATTAACGTTATGACTTGTAATCAATTCTTTGTTCAACTTTTTTAATTTTACTTTTTGCTTGAAAACTTTGTATTTTTACAAGAAAACTCTGTATAATCGTTGACATGATCATATCTGTTCATTATTTAATAATAAACACATCTTTAGAGGTCAACATGTGAACATCCACATCAAACTATATATATATAATTATTACATATATTTAATACATATTATAATTATTACTTACTTTAAATTAAAAAAGCATTTTTTTAACTAAAATATATATTAGATACAATTTATTTATGTTTATAACTGGAAGACACAACGTGACATTTACATTCTTTCTAAAGATGTTTTGAGGATCATCTTCTCTCCCTCTCTCTCCCTCCTTCTCTCCCTCCCTTTCCCCCTCTCTCTCTCCTTCTCTCCCTCTCTCTCTCTCCTTCTCCCTCTCTCTCCCCCTCTCTCTCTCCTTCTCCCTCTCTCTCTCTCTCCCTCTCTCCTTCTCTCCCTCTCTCTCCTTCTCCCTCTCTCTCTCTCCTCTCCCCCCTCTCTCTCCCTCTCTCTCCCCCTCTCTCTCTCCCTCACCCCCTCCTCTCTCTCTCTCTCTCTCTCCTTCTCTCTCTCTCTCCTCTCTCTCTCTCTCCCTCTCTCTCTCTCCCCCCTCTCTCCTTCTCTCCTCTCTCTCCCTCTCTCTCTCCTCTCCTCTCTCTCTCCTCTCTCTCTCTCCTCTCTCTCTCTCTCCTCTCTCTCTCTCCTTCTCCCTCCTTCTCTCCCCCCTCTCTCCTCCCTCACCCCCTCTCTCTCTCTCTCTCTCTCTCTCCCCTCTCTCTCTCTCTCCCTCACCCCCTCTCTCTCTCTCTCCTCTCTCTCCTCCTCTCTCCTTCTCCCTCTCTCTCCCCTCTCTCTCTCTCTCTCTCTCTCTCTCTCTCTCCCCTTCTCTCCTTCTCCCTCTCTCTCCCCCTCTCTCTCTCTCTCTCTCTCTCCCCCCTCTCTCTCTCTCCCTCGCTCTCTCTCCCTCTCTCCCCCTCTCTCTCTCTCCCTCTCTCTCTCCCTCCCTCTCCCTCTCTCTCTCTCTCTCCCTCCACACAATAGACTGGTGTCGTTGGTTCTGCTCCGACTCTCCCTGGGACTCGACCACATGTTGTTCTTTGTATGGAAGTAAGTGTCGAGATAACAAGAGACCAAGAACCGTCTGGTCTGGTCTGGACCTGCACGTGTCACCGTCTCACGTGGGATTCTTGTGCCAGAAACACCGTCGCATAGATCTGTGTTGGAGGAGGATTCAGAGACTTGAGGGTCGATGGTTGGACTCCAGCTGTGGCAGGAAGTGATGACATCCTCTCCCATCATGCCCTGCTTCACTGGCCTCGCCGCAAGTCCGTTATGCAAGAACTGTTTACAGCGAGACCACGACGGCCCGCCTTCCAGCCCGTGACTGACGGGTCTGCAGCCGTGACTGGACCAGAACCTTCTGAGTCCGAGGCCGATACGCTCGTGGCCGCTGACGGGAAACCAGCGGAGAAATGATGCCTCCTTCGTTCTATTCTAGCGCAGAACTAAGTTTAGACTGGTGGCAATGAACCAGTTGGGATTCTGATCCCCAGAAAAACACGTCTCGGGCTTTTTAAAGTCTTCCCGGAGGCTGTAAGGTGACCCTGGAAACCGATGCTGCTCCGGGCGAGCGAGCAACGTGCCACGAAAAGACTGTTGAGTAAGAGGGAGGCACCTGTTCGCGGCGTGACTGGAGGCGGAGCTTCAGTGAGACCCGGAGACACGTTTGTCCGTCTGAGGCGTACGACAGCGCCGCGCGAGGACGGTCCTCACAGCAGGGGGTCCCTCACAGCAGGGGGTCCCTCACAGCAGGGGGTCCCTCACAGCAGGGGGTCCCTCACAGCAGGGGGTCCCTCACAGCAGGGGGTGCCTCACAGTCGGGCCTCCATTGTGTCAACACTGGGTTCACCGCTCGAAACCTTTATTTAAAATTATTAATTATAAATTAAAAATCGGCTCCAAATATAAATGAATTTGAAATCATGTTGTTCCTTTTATTTGAACGTCTTTAACGTCTAAAGGTTTATTTTCTGCAAACATTTCTCCGACTCTTTGACCCGAGCTAATGAAGCGGGTCATGGATTGAAGAAGAAGAAGAAGAAGAAGAAGAAGAAGAATTCTTCTTTTCAGTTATTAAGTTTTATAAGGAAAGGTTGACTTTCATTTTTGTTCAATCATTTCCAACACTTTCATAATCAATATTTAATCATCCAGAGCCTTTGAAGTTCAGTAAATATAAATACTATAAACTAAACAAATGTATTCATTTTAAGAATAATGACATTTTCTAATTCATTGGTTAAAAAACGGACACAAAAAAGTCGTCAATAAACAAATGATTGAACTCAATTATTAAAAGAATTAAAACTCAACATTTGAAAAGTTAAATTCACAGAATATTGTGACGATATAAACGTCTATATGGACGTCTTTGGAACAACAATGTTGTGGAACCTGCTGCTCTGTAGTCTGGGGTCACTGAGGTCACTGAGGTCACTGAGGTCACTGAGGTCACCGAGGTCACCGAGGTCACTCGCGGGTCCATGACCTGCTTCATTAGCTCGGGTCAAAGAGTCGGAGAAATGTTTGCAGAAAATAAACCTTTAGACGTTAAAGACGTTCAAATTAAAGGAACAACATGATTTAAAATTAATTTATATTTGGAGCTGATTTTTAATTGAACAGTATTTGAACAAGTTTATTTACACCTGAGGTTAAATGACTAAATGATTATTATTTGGTTAGACATGAACAAAGACACATCGAGGGGTCATTAGTCACGTGAAGTGCTGAGCTTTTCTATGATTCTTTACTAATTAGTTTGAATATATATTAGTTATTTTCTAAGATTCTATAATAAAAAGTTTGAATAATAATTACTTATTTACTAAGATTATTTAATAATTCATTTGAATAATAATCAGTTATTTACTAAGATTCTTTAATAATAAGTTTGAATACTAATTAGTTATTTACCAAGATTCTTTAATAATAAGTTTGAATAATAATTAGTTATCAACTAAGATTCTTTAATAAAAAGATTGAATAATAATTAGTTATTTAGTAAGATTCTATAATAAAAAGTTTAAATAATAATTAGTTATATACTAAGATTCACTAATAATAAGTTAGAATACTAATTGGTTATTAACTTATATTCTTTATTAATAAGTTTGAATACTAATTAGTTATTTACCAAGATTCTTTAATAATAAGTTTGAATACTAATTAGTTATTTACTAAGATTCTTTACTAATTAGTTTGAATACTAATTAGTTATTAACTAAGATTCTTTAATAATAAGTTTGAATAATAATTAGTTATTAACCAAGATTATTTACTAATTAGTTTGAATACTAATTAGTTATTTACTAAGATTCTTTAATAATTCGTTTGAATACTAATGAGTTCTTAACTAAGATTATTTACTAAATAGTTATTCTTTAATAATTAGTTTGAATACTAATTAGTTATTAACTAATATTCTTTAATAATAAGTTTGAATACTAATTAGTTATTTACTAAGATTCTTTACTAATTAGTTTGAATACTAATTAGTTATTTACTAAGATTATTTACTAATTAGTTTGAATACTAATTAGTTATTTACTAAGATTATATACTAATTAATTAGTTATTTACTAAGATTATTTACTAATTAGTTTGAATACTAATTAGTTATTAACTAAGATTCTTTAATAATAAGTTTGAATAATAATTAGTTATTAACTAAGATTATTTACTAATTAGTTTGAATACTAATTAGTTATTAACTAAGATTCTTTAATAATAAGTTTGAATAATAATTAGTTATTAACCAAGATTATTTACTAATTAGTTTGAATACTAATTAGTTATTAACTAAGATTCTTTAATAATAAGTTTGAATAATAATTAGTTATTAACCAAGATTATTTACTAATTAGTTTGAATACTAATTAGTTATTTACTAAGATTCTTTAATAATTCGTTTGAATAATACTGTAAGTAGTTATTTACTAAGATTCTTTAACTAATGAGTTCTTAACTAAGATTCCTTAGGTTGTAACTTTTGTTGAACTGGTTCAAGATGACAGTTTATATCTGAATGAGTATAAATGGTTGAAGGAATATAAACCAAGTCTTCTAGTCATTCTTTAACAGCCACTAAACTGCTTGAACCGTGGACCCGCTGACCTGGTCTAGTCACAAACCCTCATGGTTTATGACCACGTGTCACATGACGCCCTGGTGTGGTCAGTGACCCGAGTCGACTCGTGAACCGTCGACAAGATTTAAGATCACAACAGAGAACCGAGTCACTCGGACGTAACTGTGTCACGATGTCTCGACGATACGTTGGATTCTCGAGGCTTTAATGTTTCTTTCATCAAACATGTGTGATTGTGAGACGAGGAAACTCGACGTCAGAGTTCGGGTCGGAACTCCAGACCTTCACTGGCTCCGCTCTCTTCATTGCAAAAACAAACAAGTCTCTCCAAGACTTTCTCGCCTGCTTTCCATTTAGACAACAAGAAGCATTTTGTCTCCAGATGCCCGGCGTTATGTAACTGCTGCAAATGTGATGCAGCTGCTGATGGTGATTTCACTCTGGATCTCACACCCATCAGAGCTCGCCTGTGATGCAGGAGGTCAGTCCAGGACAACAATTAGCCAAGGTTGCTTTTTTAAAGTCTTTGATGCACGTCTGACAAGATCATTCAAGTGCAGATTGAAGATGGTGTTGAAGTCAAACTCCTGACACACTGTCCAAGAAAAGGTTTCAGTTCAAGACCTTTATCAGGAAAACTGTGGTGTTTGCAAACAGATTTTTCTTTGTGGAGCAGTGTGTAGATATTTTTCTCCTCGATAGATGAGCCTGGAAACCTTTCCATTATGGTAGTATCAGTAAAAAAAAAACATTTTTGCTTTACAGCAGCTTTGCAGGATCCGAGACGGTGATTGCATTTATTTCCACTTTTGCAAAAGTACTGGGAGGATTATTTGTCTCAGTTTCCAACAACAAATCAAACTAGAAAATGACCCCATTGAACACATTATTATTGATTTGTAAACAAGTTTGGGTGTTTTACTACAATGCCAGTATACTGGTCCAACACTAGGGGGAGCCAGAAACAAATGCATTCAACCTTCCCAGTGTGGCTTTTATCTTGAATATCATTTATTACTTGTAACTACAGTGGTGACGATCAGTATTATTAACTGATCTATGATTAAAATCCATTATATCTTCATTCAAGAACAAGTACATCATGGGTGTCCTTCTACTCTTGAACACAGAGAAACCTCATTGTGTTCACTGCCTCACCTAGAGACCTGGCTTGAGGGGTCACCTAGAGACCTGGCTTGAGGGGTCACCTAGAGACCTGGCTTGAGGGGTCACCTAGAGACCTGGCTTGAGGGGTCACTCACATGAACGACTGAAAGGTTAAGACGGTGCTTGACCTCTGACTCATGGCTGGTATTCACTGCAGAAGAATTTCAGCTTCTTCCAGTTTGCTCTCCTCTAAATGAAGAACTGAACTCCTCGCTAAGATATAGTTCTGCCAAACATCCTTCTGTAGGTCAGAGTAACGTTTAGACGAGTTACTTCCACGACTCAGAGACAGAAATTATAAAACAATATTAATAACTTAAGTTGCATGAGCTGTGGAACAGCAATAATAGCAGTGAACTGTAACAATGTCAGAACTGGAGTAACATCAACACGTCTTGTGTGTGAGCTCACTGTAAATGTTCTCGCTCACTTGTGTGTCTCACACACACACACACACACACACACACACACACACACACTTGCAAACTAGAGTTTAGAAATACGGACTTTATGTTGCATCAGCAGAATTGGCTCCAGCATTAGCGAGACAGCATCGTGTTAAGACTAATGCTGTGTCTCAAATCACATACTAGCGTACTGAAAGTTAGTATTTTTAGTGCGTAAGTGCGTCTCAGTTCTTAGTTCTTAGTATGCGAAGTGTAGTGCTCCATACACACTAAATTGTCACTAAAACGCCCACAAAACTGAGTATGGATCGATGGACACTAACCACCCTAAACGACTCCATCTTAGTGACGTTTTAAACGGAAGTTACGTCATATATAAATGCATATATATATATATATATATATATTCATATACTTACAGGTGTATTTTCAGCAGCAGAAGGATGACACGTCTTCGCTGCTGATACCAGCATAAATATCTCGCAAATATATTGATTCTCATATTCTATATTTTTTCATTATTTATTTTTCCAAACTTGCAAAACGTGCTGCCAGCAGGTGGCGCTAGTGTTCCTACAGCTGGTTGAAACCATCGTCAAATAGTAGTAGAAGAAGAAGCTGTCGCGTCATTTCCTGTTAGTGTGTAGCAGCAGAGTTTGATTTGAGACATACTATCTGTGGAGAACTAGTTACTAGTTAGTAAGTACACTATTCTGATGATACTAACTTCTAGTATACTAAGACAAGTATCCAATTTGAGACACAGCACAAGTCTTAAATAAAGTCCCTCCTGGTAGTTTTTCAAGGTTTTCAAGTGTTACTGTCTGCCCCTAGTGTCCGAATAGCGTAAGTGCAAGGTGTTCTTATCCTTTGTTTCATCGTTGACAATATAGTCACACAATACATTTGTCAACAATACATGAGAAAAGTCTATTGTTTTGTCATTTTCTTGTTTTACTTTCTCATATTTTCATCTTTAACAATAAACTTTGCTGGTTTTTTTTCTTCTCTCTGCACCAAAGGTCAGTTGAACCTGTTGAACCCCCTTAAGACCTTTGATGGTTTCTACCTTGGGCTGCCCTCATTATACTAGTAGAACATGACCCATTTTAAAGTCCAGGAATGTTAAGAGGCCCCGGGCTCCGGGCGTCAAGGCGCTCGATAGGCACCGGCTTATGTAACCGGAGTCATGCGAGCGGCGTTGTGTACACTGTGCTAAGTCAGGCCTCGTCAGTCGGTCGTATGCAAACACAAGCCTGTTATGCAACAGGTTTGTTTGTGCAACACAACACACCGGAGCCACAAAAATCTCTATGCAAATCAGCTGGTGATGACAAAGTTGAACCCAGAGTTCAAAGGTCACATCAAGAGAACGTAACTATTGCACAGACGGCAGCTGACAGAGAATCATTCAAAGGATGTTTCGTCTTCATGGAGATATTTGATGTAAGACATGATATAACCCAAGAAAACTGTGGTCACTGTTGTCATCACAACCATCAGAAACATATCAACACACAAACCTTCTGTAAACAAACTCAAAACAACATGTTTGAAATGATCCGCAGCAGGTTCTCGACCTTAAAACGTCTTCACCACCAACGTCGTGGAACGAGGACAACAACAAAATACAGCATCAAATAAATTCTTCTGTCGCAGTAAAAACGTAAGTGTTCGATAAAGAGAAGATCAATCGTGGATCTTATGCTGGTATAAGGAATAGAATGTTTGAAAAACCATGTTGTGAGTGAAACTGATGAAAATAACATGCTTGGTAAAAACAATAAGCTCAAATATTTGTAATAATAATAAAGACATATTTAAATATATATACATCTTTTCAATGGAATACTTGATACTGTTCATCTCCCACTCGAGGTCCTCATCGTTTATAAATGTGCATGACGTCTGTAACTAACAACTCGTCAGTGATTTTTAAACTCTAAACGAAGACGTCGACCTCCACGAACCCGACGACCTGGACTCACCTGGATGACGGTGTTCCCGCCCTCCAACAGAGCGATGGCCAATAGAATGCTCTCCTGGAAGATCCGGTCACTGGTAGCGTTCATGATGAGGTCGATGACTAGATCCGACGCGCCCTCCTTGTCCAGGTGACACTGGACCTCCGCCAGACTCAGCTCCCCGCGACCTCCGACCCCGGAACTGACCACTGTGGGAGCAGGACGGACGTTTGATTGACAACTGGAACGGGTCAACCAACAAACAAGTTGAACTAATAAGCTAAACTAGCTGCACCTGTGATGGTTTGGAACAGATGTTTTGTTTTTAACATAAATTGAATGTAAACTTGTTGTGGTTTAAAATGAACGCATTAAACTAATGAATATAATTATTGATTAAACATCATTATGTAACTTACTTAAATCTCCATCTATTATAGTTGTACTTGCTTGTGTTAGATTAGTTCGTTATATCATACATTTATAATTTATAAAATACATTTTATACAACAATATATTTGTAGATACTATTTTGTTTACTATCACTAAGTTAGTTGAAAGAACGTACAAAAACATCTGCCGCCACAAGCAAGCGGACGCCGTGATAATCAGGACCATCAGAGCGTCGTAGAAGAACATTAAAGCAAACAAGAACACGTCCTGTTCTCGTAGCAGCTCCGGTCGCTAGGCAACCACACGGCTTGTGTTGTGCTCAGAAGAGCCGTCGTTCTCTGCATCAATTTATTCAGTTATGATCCGCGGACGGGTTGAAAACACAAGTTTGAAGGGTTAAATATAATACATTAATAAAGGTATTTGTCAAATATATATATATATATATTTATTTTTTCTGATAAAGTCAATTAAAACATGAACAGAAAAAGAAAAGACCCTTGTATATGATCCTAGAAACCAAACCTTTTTGACCAGAAGTGACAAAAATAAATCAGGTTTTGTGACTTTTTACTTCTGTGTTTAAAGAAGTACATTCAAAAAAGCTAGTTAAGTAAAAAACAATGACCATGTTAAGTTTAAGTTTCAGTAAAAGTACATTTTTCTAAAGCGATTTGCCCAAACATATAAATTTCAATTCAGATGTTTTTTTGAACAGCACCACGACACTAATGCTACACAAATACACATCTGATATGTTACACAAAGTACCATTTTTTATAGAGAACTACTTTTATTAAATTGTGAATTTCTTTATTTGTATTCCAGTCAGGATTGATTTTGTGTCTAAAGTCCACTGAAGCAACATAGAAGATATTTCTAACAACAATAATAATACTAATATTCAAGAAATGAAATGAGAATAAGCCCTTGAATAACTACACACAACACAACACTAGTAATAAAGAATAAAAAGCTGTTCCTCTGGTGGTTCTACTCTGGTAATAAAAGGGAACCAAACTCTAAAATCGCAACTGAAGTTGTGCAACATTCACAAAAATAACACTAGAGTTTACATTCTCTCTCAGATCCGTTTGGATGACACTTTAAAAACTCTAAAATAAAAAAGAATGTACTGTATGTGGTCGATGTGGTTTTTCAGATACTACATTCGTTTAAAATGTTAATTAGTTAAACCACACATTTATAAACTCTCGATTCATTCGGTGAGGTCGACACACTTTCCTCACAGTCGGGCTGGACTTCACACCGACCTGTGGGAGACTTCCCTGCTGCTCCGGCGCTGAGTGGACCAGCACTGAAGGCCAGGCTGTCCCTCCTGAGGCCCGACTTCACGTTCCCATAGTAACGGTTGACCAAGATCTGTCGCAGAGCTTCTCCCTGTCGGCGAGAAGTTTTTGTTACGACGTTTATTTCAGAGAAAACATGTCGTTTGACTTTCAGACACGCGTCACTCGGTTCGGAGTCTTCAGCTCTGAACTACACAACCTTTCACGACTCTGGGGAGATGGTGTCGAACTCTTCAAGCCAGTGAGAGGTTTGTGAGAAAAGGTCACACACTTGACTGGGATTTTTGTTGTGCATCGACACAAACACTCATGAGTCGTCGGCGCCGTCATTCGCAGACTGGTGTGGTCGTGCCGTCATGCGGGGGATTGCCCAGTTCTGCTGCCGAAACCTCAAATTTCAAGATCGTGTCTCAGGAACTCACCAGACTTACTCAAGTATCTCTGAGATCCTAAAGCGCTCGGCGTCGCATCCTGTTTCTTTAAACTTCCAGAAACTAAAATTCCAGTTTCAAACGTGAAACATTTAATTTCATGAAACATAAATAATAAAAATTTGTGAATGAAAACCAAACTATATTTCATTCACGCCTCGTGCATTAAGAAGAAGGTCAACATGCTCTGGAGCCACCGTGACTGACAGCTGTCCATCAAAGATGGCGGCCCAGCCACCCACACAGGGTACCTACCCTCTTCTGGTCCTCCAGCTGCTTCTGCGGCAGGTTTGGATCAAGCTCCTTAAAGGGTGATGTGAGTAAGCAGAAAGCAGTGCAGTAAAGAAGTCAAAGACAAAAGTGTGGATTAGAAATTAATTCATCAACAACATGCAGGAGGAACATGCAGGCAGGAAGTGCTCGTGAGGGAAGATCATGCAACAGAATCATCGATCTCTCTTCGTCAAATCTAAACAGAATCAAATCCTTCACGAAAACGACTTCACACACACGGGACCAGCATCTGTGCGACGTCCAGGTCGAGCATGACTTGACATTTCAAAGCGTATTCATGAGTCGCGGCTCAGTTTTCAGACGCGACACACGATGGTTTCCTCGCTCATGACGGGACATGTGTGGCGGTGGAATGAGGCGCGACCCGGTGCAGGGTCAGCGGCTCTAACAGGGGTCTCAAAACAACACACCTCGGCAGGAACCTCGGGCTCGGGCGGAGGAGGCGTCAGCTACGTGGACACAGAAGAATGAAGTTAGTGGGTTAGTGATGAGACACGGTGACTAGTTATCTACGCTCTACGTCACGGCTGTTCCACGGAAACCAGATGTTCACGAGGAGTTCAAACCAACTGAACTGTTGCTGAACAACTCAATGATTCACAACATTTTGAATCTACTTTTCATCAGTCGAGTCACTCGGAGCAGACCTCGAATATTTTAACGTCCATTCGTCCAAACCTCGATGTTTTCGTGTCAGTGTCACGTGGTTTGAGACGCCAAGTCCTGATATTCAACCTGGAGCTTCTAGAAACTACAGTCTGATCTTCTTTTTGGCAACAAAACCCTTATCCGTGAGAGTCTGGACCAGAACCTTCCGTGGAACAGCCCTGATCTACGAGCCACACACAGCTGGAGTCAGAGATTAACGGCTGGAGTGTGTTCACGGCAGTGAAGATGAAGCAGCAGCAGCAGCGATGATCTCGTTTCTCTTCCCACATCAGAGACCCCTGACTCACTTCACTACTGTCTCGACCACACAAGTCATGTTGAAGATCAGATAATGACTTGACATTTCATCTATTTTGTATTATCATCATCTTCATATCTTTCTTTAACTTTCAAAGATTCAATTCAAATTCATTTGGAACTTTTTTTTTTTTACCGTTTAGGTTCCAGTCCCAGCTCTATAGGTCACTGGAACGTGGACACCCTGGACAGGTTTTTAAGAATCTGTTTTTATCATTTATACTTTTAATTAATGACAATAATAATAAAATAAATATCTAATTTATTCTTGAAAAGTTGAGCAGGAAAATAACATTTGTAACATCTTTAACTGTAGAAAATAATTAAAAATATTGATATATACTTTCCATGTTATTTATAATAAAATAATAATGAATACACTACTCATGATCTAAACACGGAGACACTTCCTCCTGCCGATTATTCATGAAACGTTTGAATCTTTAAACTGAAGTTTAATAAAAGCTGCGCACTTTCCAATAAATCAAATTAAAGTTACTAAATAATTAAACACTTCCTCCGCAACATTACTGTCCTTGAAGCACTTTTATCTCATTCTCTCACATCATCAAACCTGAAGAGAAACAACCAGAAATCATTCTTCTAAACGAGCAGAAATCAAAGGAGAACATTTCTTTATATAACACACACATGTCTCGCACTGACTTGGCAGCGTTCTCGCCCATATTATGTCACCGCGTACGAGGCAGACATCCTCTCATGTGACCTTTCAGCCTCTCCAGCGACACGTGAGGCAGGAAAAGCAAACGAACGCAGACCAGTTTGATCATGTTTCTATTCGTGGCACAATGAGATAACCTCGGCTAATAGGTGAGGCATCGCCGGCTCTAATCCCGTCTCCAGTTACACTCCCTGGATAATTCAGCGCCGTGTGTGACGAGCGGAGGACGGCGGCGAGGAATGCTTGGGTCGTGACAATAAACAAAAGGCCTGATAATTATATAGATCGCTTCGTGAATGAGAGAGACGTGTGTGTGTGTGTGTGTGTGTGTGTGTGTGTGTGTGTGTGTGTGTGTGTGCATTCTTGAAATGCTCGAGCACAAGTTCCTGTCTCTCAAAACACACGGACGAGGGGATTTCCACTCGGACAGAACACGGAGGCATTAATGTGTGATGTCACTTCCTGATCGTAGTTTATTATTAACTACACATTCAACTCTAAATAAAATGTTAAATATATTTTTCTCCTTTTTCTTTCCATCTGAGTATTTGCCGTCTTTGAAAATAAAGTGAAGTAATCGGTAAAACTTCAAATGTAAAATTTATTTTTATTCATTATTTTTTTTACATTTATTTTGCCGTCGCCAATAATTCCAGTGTTTAAATTTAAATGAAATCATAAGTGTGTGATCGTCAGTGACTCATCAGAGCCCTAGTCTGGATTATAATCTAATGATTCAACCGTTACCGCGGTGACGAGATAAAGAAGATCTATGTTTCACTAGAACACATCAAAAAATACAATAAACACGATCTTGAAATCAACTTGGAGTTGAATAACAAACAAATATGATATATTTCTGTATATTGGTTTTTAGAGACGACGTGTGAAAAACACTTAATCTTTATTTTAACTATTGTACATAAAAACTATTTTAAAACATCCACAAAGTATTTCTTTATGTTTAGTAGTGGCTCAGAGTAGATCAGTTATTATAAAATAAATAATAAAGGAAGTCGATGTTTCGCCTCAAAATAAAAAAACAGAACAACACAAGTTATTTTTGGGTTAGTTTGCAAAAAGATGTCAGAAACATAAAGAGATTAAAAATGACATTTGATCGAGTATAAAAAAGGAAAACACTGTTTAATTGTTTCTGGATCAGGACTTTTGATGGAGTGAAAACAAGTGTGAATCATATAAAACTTCAAAATAAAATCCCCTTCATCTTTTATCTAACATTGAGAACTTCAGTTTTTAGTTTTGACACTTGAACGCTTGACTTTTAGTCGTTTTCATTTGACTCACGGCAGTTTGAAGAGGTTGTGTAATGTTTCAAACACAAATATTTATTTGAGTTCCTCTGAATAATCCAGTTAACCACGGAGGGGGCGAGACTAACGGATTCTGCCGTAAATATCTTCTGATCTGATCTCGTCTGTCGTCTCAGAGGTCACTGCCGTCAACGAAAGTTCAAACGATAACAAAGACGGTATGGATGGAATAAACGTCACCACATGAAGACACGTGAAGGAGGGATGGAGCGCTAGCAGCCCAGTCATGGATGGAAACTTAAGGACTTATTCAACGGTTTCCTGGGAGACGATCACTAGACTAGACAGAATGAAAGAAGGAAAATGATCAACCTCAGCCACATCACTCTCATCATCAAAGGCAATCAGCTGCAAGAGAAAAGCGTTAGTAGATTAGTGAAAGCTGTCACTCACAAACCGACGTGACACGTTAGTCGATTAGTAGTTATGAGTTAGTTTCGTTATCGACTATTTGACATCATCTAAGTGATGGGATTCACGACGTGTACCATTGTGTGAGACATCATCAGGACGTCAGCGCTTCACAGAAGCGTGAGTGACAGTGAAAGTACCTTCTCCCCATAGCCTCGGTCCTTGGTCATCATCTCCCTCAGAGTCTGCAGCACTTTGATGCACAGACGCTCCTCGTTCTCCTCCAGCAGCTGCTTGGTGTGTTTGATTAATCTGACGACGAGACATCCAACAGATCTTAACTTCCTTGAGATCCAGAGATCAACCTTGACTTCTCCTCCAGCATCCATGTGAAGAACGAGCCACATCAGCCTGTGATCTCACCTTCAGCCTCAACATCAGGTTTGATCATCTAATCATTTGAACACATTTGAGAAGAAACAACAAGTTCATCTGAACTCTCAGATGTGTCGTCTTCAAAGTCTTCTCTATGATCGTACTTTTTGTAGGATGAATACACCGGATCTGCATCTGAACCCAGAGTTCTTCTACAGAAGAGTCTCTTAGATGCCGAGGCCTCGAGGGAGTCTTTAACCTCATTCACAGCTTGTTGTTTAGTGGGTTTTTTTGGACACATTTGCTGATATGGACGCGTTCAAAAGCAAAGCAGACAATGGAAGGCGACGCCTACTTTGAAATGAATCCTCCACTTTCACACTTCTTGCGAGCCTCTGTGTTTTCGGGGAAGAGAAGCTCCGGACGATGCAGGACGTCCACGAGCACAGAGAGCTCGGCCTGGACCAGCGGCCGGAGTCGATCCTCCAGAGCAGACACGATGTCCTGGAGAACAACAGACGGCCGTTACATTATGACCGGCAACTGTAATAACATGAGCCTCCTATCGATCAATGTTAACAACCTGGAATAAAGTATTTGAATAGATTATAAGAGAAAAAGCCAACATTGAAAGATGCAAAACAATTGTCAATGTGTGTTAAATAATGATATAATGATGGTTTAGCTCAGGGGTCGCAAACCTTTACATCTCAAAGAGCCGTTTGGACCTGTTTCCTACAGGAAAGAAAACACTGGGAGCAGCAAAACCCTTTTTTAAATTTGAAAGATAAATATATAATATAGACTTTCTTTTTTTCCTTTATGCTATATTTAAACAAACTATAAATCAAATATTAGTGAGTGATAGTTCACCCCAAATTCAACTCTAATCACCCACAGCCTAAAGCTCTCATGTCGAGGCTTCAATCCAAGATGGACGTTAAAAACATCATAACATCATAATATAAGACGAAGACCACTGAGCTCCAGTCGCTACATTAAAATGAACAAACATTTTGTCTCCAAAAAGAACAGATTACTCTGAAAATAATTCCAAACCTTAGTCAACACAAGGGTGAGTAGAAAATGAGTGAAGTTTGAATTTGAAGTGAAATGTAACTTAAAGATAATTATCACAACAATGTCTTGTTTATTTACTGCAGTTTGTTGAACTGATTCATGTTTGTTTTGTCTCTTGTATGTAAAGACTCACGGGTGTGTGTGACGGATGTTGTTCTAATATCAGCGAAGTGACTCTTACGGTAACAGTTTTCGTTAAATAACATTTAAACTGCAGGACAGCTGACGTATTTCATGCGTCATTCGACGCAAACATTTCAATGAAACGCCCACATTTATACCAATACTTGTTTTCAAAAACCTCATGGAGCCCCATCAGGGGGTCTTTGATCGCTTGTTTCTGTCGCGGGCGCACGCGAGGGGGGCGGGGCTTAGGTTCAGTCAGCGAGCGTTACGTGGAGCTTTAGATTTATTTTCATCTTACAGCTCACTACTGCAAACACTATATAGGTGCAGGTCTTCATTTGTGACCGGCTCACCGTGTCGATCTCAAATATAGTCGCACAGTCAATATTCTGGGCGCACGTGCACCTGATCCGGGCGCACCCTGGAGTCCTGGCTGACTGAAGAGTGTTGCTGATAACTCTTCATTTTTCTCTTTTATTTCCTCACACAACCTCCTCTCAGACCCTGAAGAAAGTGTGTCATGATTCTCCAAAAGACCTAACTTTTTTTTTTAAGGCTGGAATCAAAATGCGCAACTGAAACCAAAAAAAAAGTTTGTCCTCCGTCATCAAAACCAAAACCCTCCCTTCACCAAATCATCCGTTTCCTGTGTGAAAGGTTTCACTTGAACGGAACCAGACGATCGCTCAGCCTTCCACAGAATTCTGAGTCATGCGTTACAAGAAAACAGGGCGAACGCTCGACTCACGTAGAAGTATCTTGTTGTTTCAGAGAAGTGATGATTACTCAGAGCGTTGTTAGTTACACTAGAACGATCATATAAATGTATATTTTCAACATAGTTTTTTGTCAAATAATTATGTTTATTTTATCCTTTTTATGTTTTTTTTCTTTTCATTATTCTCCCATTTATTAAAGTCAATAAAAGTCACTTGATGATGACAATTATTTTTTCTTCTCCTCGAGTTGATCGACCCTTCACTGACCTGGAGTCGTTCAATAATGTTCCTGTAGTCTCTGGACGTGGTCAGACCAGAGTCCCGTCTGGACATGTTCTTGGCCGACAGTCTCCAGTTCAGGATGCTTTTCTGAACCACGTTATTGGACTTGACGAACAGGTTGTTGACTTGACTGTCCAGGTCCACGGGGATGGCGATGGCTCTGCTCTTGGCTGTGAGGAGAGACATTGAACAAACATCTCAAAGTGAGTTGGTGTCACCGTGTACAGTAGGAATTATGAGATAATTATGACTGTTCTATAAAGGGATGCAAATCATTCAGGTTCAGCAACAAACTGGTTCTTTTGAAATATTTCCAGGCTGTTGCTCCTATGCTGTGTTTGATGATCTACTGACTCCTTCAAGAAACATCTGTGTTTGATGATCTACTGACTCCTTCAAGAAACATCTGTGTTTGATGATCTACTGACTCCTTCAAGAAACATCTGTGTTTGATGATCTACTGACTCCTTCAAGAAACATCTGTGTTTGATGATCTACTGACTCCTTCAAGAAACATCTGTGTTTGATGATCTACTGACTCCTTCAAGAAACATGTGTGTTTGATGATCTACTGACTTCTTCAAGAAACATCAATGTTTGATGATCTACTGACTCCTTCAAGAAACATCTCTGTGTTTGATGATCTACTGACTCCTTCAAGAAAAATCTGTGTTTGATGATCTACTGACTCCTTCAAGAAACATCTGTGTTTGATGATCTACTGACTCCTTCAAGAAACATCTGTGTTTGATGATCTACTGAGTCCTTCAAGAAACATCTGTGTTTGATGATCTACTGACTCCTTCAAGAAACATCTGTGTTTGATGATCTACTGACTCCTTCAAGAAACATCTGTGTTTGATGATCTACTGACTCCTTCAAGAAACATCTGTGTTTGATGATCTACTGACTCCTTCAAGAAACATCTGTGTTTGATGATCTACTGACTCCTTCAAGAAACATCTCTGTGTTTGATGATCTACTGACTCCTTCAAGAAACATCTGTGTTTGATGATCTACTGACTCCTTCAAGAAACATCTGTGTTTGAGATCTACTGACTCCTTCAAGAAACATCTGTGTTTGAATGACTCCTTCAAGAAACTCTGTTTGATGATCACTGCTCCTTCAAGAAACGGTTTGATATCTATGACTCCTCAAGAAACATTTTTGATGACTACTGACCCTTAAGAAACATTTTTGTGCTACTGACTCCTTCAAGAAACCTGTGTTTGATGATCTACTGACTCCTTCAAGAAACTTCTGTTTTGATGATCTACTGACTCCTTCAAGAAACATCTCTTTTGATGATCTACTGCTCTTCAAGAAACATTTTGATGATCTACTGACTCCTTCAAGAAACATCTTTGATGATCTACTGACTCCTTCAGAACGTTTTGATGATCTACTGACTCTTCGAACTGTTTGATGACTGACTCCTTGACATCCGTTTGGACTGCTCTAAGATGGCACGCTCCTTCAGAACTCTTTTTGTACTGCTCCTTAAGATTGTTTTGATGATCTCTGACTCCTTCAAGAAACATTGTTTTGAGAATGACTCCTTCAAGAAACATGTGTTTGAGATACTGCTCTTCAGATCTGTTTTGGCTGACTCCTTCAAGAAACATCTGTTTTGAGAACATCGTGTTGATACTGACTCTTCAGAAACATCTGTGTTTGATGATCTACTGACTCCTTCAAGAAACATCTGTGTTTGATGATCTACTGACTCCTTCAAGAAACATCTCTGTGTTTGATGATCTACTGACTCCTTCAAGAAACATCTGTGTTTGATGATCTACTGACTCCTTCAAGAAACATCTGTGTTTGATGATCTACTGACTCCTTCAAGAAACATCTGTGTTTGATGATCTACTGACTCCTTCAAGAAACATCTGTGTTTGATGATCTACTGACTCCTTCAAGAAACATCTGTGTTTGATGATCTACTGACTCCTTCAAGAAACATCTGTGTTTGATGATCTACTGACTCCTTCAAGAAACATCTGTGTTTGATGATCTACTGACTCCTTCAAGAAACATCTGTGTTTGATGATCTACTGACTCCTTCAAGAAACATCTGTGTTTGATGATCTACTGACTCCTTCAAGAAACATCTGTGTTTGATGATCTACTGACTCCTTCAAGAAACATGTGTGTTTGATGATCTACTGACTCCTTCAAGAAACATCTGTGTTTGATGATCTACTGACTCCATCAAGAAACATCTGTGTTTGATGATCTACTGACTCCTTCAAGAAACATCTCTGTGTTTGATGATCTACTGACTCCTTCAAGAAACATCTCTGTGTTTGATGATCTACTGACTCCTTCAAGAAACATCTGTGTTTGATGATCTACTGACTCCTTCAAGAAACATCTGTGTTTGATGATCTACTGACTCCTTCAAGAAACATCTGTGTTTGATGATCTACTGACTCCTTCAAGAAACATCTGTGTTTGATGATCTACTGACTCCTTCAAGAAACATGTGTGTTTGATGATCTACTGACTCCTTCAAGAAACATGTGTGTTTGATGATCTACTGAGTCCTTCAAGAAACATCTGTGTTTGATGATCTACTGACTCCTTCAAGAAACATCTGTGTTTGATGATCTACTGACTTCTTCAAGAAACATCTCAAGAAACTTTTATTTGTGCTTTTCACTGATTTTCTGAGACTCATGTGTCTCTTATGTGTCTGATCATGAGGACAAGCACCCATCACTAATAATTGCAATAACAAAGGTCTATGTTGGTGGTCGGCATCTTACCCACGTCAGAGAGAACCTTGATGCAGGCTTCAACAGACGCCTTCTGGACCGGGTTGAGCCAGTTACAGTGGAATACCCGAAATACTCCCTGTAGCAGCTGAACAAACACTGGCTGACGGGTCTGTCAACATAAAAATAAGATCAAATGACTACTATAGGAGTCAAATGTGAGAAACTCAGATTAGATTTAAACAGTAAATTTTGTGCAGGTCTGGGATCAGTGGGACGTCTGTTTTTACAACTAGGGGATACAGTGGGACCCAGGATTTAATTGGATTCTACCACCGATCTAGTAGCATGTGGCCGCCTCCGGACACAATAAATACCTCAGTTATCTTTCCCAGAATAGCTGCCTGTTTAAAAGAAAACACATTTCATGTGATTGGGAGTAACTGGCTTACATAAGATGTTGTTTACTGGACTTGAAACAAAACAGGGTCAACAAGGGAACTGTGAAGGCACAAAGAGGACTAATGTTGAAGCAGTTGCGTCACTGCAGGCCGCATCGGATCCGTGCGTGACTGTGTCAGTAGTTCAGCCACATGTCTCGCAGTGGAACGTCCACAAAGACTAAGGAAGAAAGAACTAAAGCGTAGACGGACAGAAAAGGTGACTTACATACACATTACGAGCCATCTTTGCAGGAGGAAGAAAGTTCATTGAGTCTGTTTCAATCATCTCACACGTCACACTGTGGCTTTGTGTTACCTGCAGGCTCGTGCTCTGGTCTGAGAAAGGAGAGCTGAAGAAACATGTGACCATGCTCATGACCGTCTCGGTGACATAACGCTCCAGCATGGTGTCTGCATGCTTCCTGTCGCTGGTGTTGTTGCACACCTGGGACGACAAGAGACAACGCTGTGTTCTCCTCACAGATGCTGGAAATCTCAGTGTTTCTTACCCTACAAATGTCCACCAGGAAGTTCTCGAACAGCTTCCACATGTGGTTGGACGTGTAGATCTCCTTCATTTCTACCTCGGTGTCGACGTAACAGTGGTTCAGGAAGTTGATGTAGGCGACCTTCACCTGCAGCACCAGAGTTCCATTAGATAATAAAACTGAAGGTCTGTAGAGTCACATCAGAGGTGATGAAGATGATGATCCAACAGCATCTCAAACCTCTCCATATATACCGGTGTATATTAAAGCAGCAATACGTAACATTTTCACTTTTTTTTATACTTTTCTGCAATGGTTGGTTTCAATTGAATCCATCATGACTCATGTAGTAGAACTTTTGTTATTTTAACTTCCTTAACCCAAAGAGTCTGAGACGTCATGTGACAAAAAAAACTGCTTTTCACCAGTAGGTGAAAAATAATATTCATATGAAGAGTTCGAGACTTTTTCAACTTACCAGGAGAATGAAACGAGAAAGTGACTCAACAAGAGCCGTGAATAAAATAAACATGCCAGAGGATCAATCTTTGCACGTGTACTGCTTCTTTGAGACTTTTGCTCATACTTAAAGGAGGGGTAGGTGATATTGTGATGAGGTTCGAGTGTATTGGAAAGAGGAGAAACAGTTTTTGATGCGTCTGTTAAAACAATTTGATGTCGTTTCTTTACAGTTCATTAGTTCCAACAGGTGACTTTTCTATTTAGAGTATTAAATAAACTGATTTGAGCAAAACCTGAACAGCCTTCATGAATATCTGCAGCTTTTGAAGAAGCGTAGAAAGTCGAAAGTCTTTCTTAGAGGGTTGTTTTCTCCCTGATCTAATTTGTACGAGGTTTCAATGAAAGGATTTTACTTAAACTGAAGGTTTCTTGACCCAGTGAAGAAATTATTTGGTATTTTAATGTGATTAAGGTAATAAGTTCCACAAGTGTAATTGAAAAACATTTTAAAAATGCATTCTAGAAGAATCATTTTAAATTGAATTATAACTTTGGAAACGAGATTAGATAAGTGGCAGAATAACGTGCTTCTGTGCTCAAGAGACAAGAACAGACTTTTTCATGGACATGTTGAAAATAGAGATTCATGTAATAAGAGCTAAACGAGCATGAAATGTATTTAACCCCCACGGACTGAACAGAAGAGGACGGTTGTTCAGAGGGTGAATCTGGATCCGACCATGAGCAGAACAAAAAGCCGTATCCATACATCACCACGTGCTCCGTACCTCGGGAATGCAGTCCTCGTGAGTGACGACGCGGACGATGTCGTCGAGGGGAAGCAGCGAGTTACACTTGATCTCAGTGTAAACGTTCTTGCCCTCGGTGCAGACGGCCAGCAGCTCCACCAGGTGAATGTGGTACATGAGGGGGCTGTTCTCGTCCATGCGGTCCCGCTCAGAACGCATCATTTGGACCAGCGTCTGGAAGGAAGCTCGGTCGTTGTAGAACACCAGGACGTCCTCGCCGGAGTTCACCAGCTGCAGAAGAGAAGGATTTACTTGTCAGCAGGTATTTAATTTAGAGGTTGAGATGTTTTTCAAGGTCACGACGATGCACCTCGGCCATGACGACGTCCTGACACTTCTTGATGAATTTACTCTCGGCCTTCACGATGGTCTGCAGAAACTTGAGGTACTGGACGTGTCGCCCGTGGCTCTCGGTGCAGTGGACAAAGTGCTGAACCACTCGCTCGTTGATCTCGCTGCACAGCTGGAAGTTGTTCATGAAAATGTGCTGCATGGTGACGGCCTCAAGAATCTGTGCGAGGAGGTGAGAGACTCGGAAGACTCAGTTTACAAACCTGTCATTATAATCAACTTGACTTGTAGTTTTACTCTAAAACTTTCTGTTTTTGTTTCCAGAGGTTGACCTGGACCATGGCTGCGCCTGTTGCTGCGCCTGTTGCTGCGCCTCCCTCAAATATTCAAATCACAGCTGCAGAGCTTAAAGACAACACTTCCCCAGCAACAGGTGCCAGATTGCAATCTTTGACGTGTGATACTTTATGCCTGAATTAGTCTCCTGTTCTATTGTAACCATTTTATTTGTCTTTCCCTGCACACAAGTATATTGTATAAAAGTCATCACAATAATAAAGGGTTGAATTGAACGTCACAAATGTTGTTTTTTATATTCGGATTCCAATCATTCAAAAATTATTTTTAACAATTATTCATTCATAGTCTTTTAAATGTAATTTGAAAATGTTGGTTCAATTGTTCCACACAAAGCCAATTGAAAAAAAAGTTTTAAATAACTTCCAATAAAAAAATGTTAAGTTCCAACATGAAATTCAACCAACAGCCTGCTTTAGTGTGATCTGGTCACGACAATTACTGTGTTTTATTAGTGGATTATGATCTTGTCTAGGAAACATGACATTTCACTGGTTGTTTCATGTGCAAACTCACCCCTGGGTTAAGAAACAGATTGATGTGTTTGTGGAGAAGAATTTGGTTCTGTTGGTTTCCAGCACAGAAGTTCTGCAGAAACTCATGAGCCAGTTTCATGATCTCCTCCATCCGAACGTCTTCTCCCTGATTCAGATGGCAACATCAGAAACTCCTGAAAGCAACAACTGTACAGACGAGTCGCAAGCACCTTCTCGTACGGGATCTGCAGGAGCTCCAGCACGACGCTGTGAGCTCCCATGTTCCTCAGTAACCTCTGCTGCTGTTTCTTACTCTTCCTGCCCGAGCTGCCCTCCTGGACGCACAGTTTGCTGAGACGCAACAAGATCTAGGAGCAAACAGAAGAGTGTGAGATGGTTGATGTACGTCAAGGTGGGATCTTGTACCTCTTTAACGACCCTGTAGTTATAGCTGCTGGTGCTCTCCGTGTTCTTCTTGTTGGAACCCAGTGAATCCCCCTGAAACCAACAACAGAGATCCTTCATTTTCTGGATGGATTTTCTTTTTATGTCCGACGTCAACTTGTTCATTTTTTAAGGGGCCAAAACTTGTTTACATAACACACACAACAAGAAGAAGAATGAAGAAGAATCCTTCAAAAGATTTGTGGATCCAAACGGTGTTTCCCCAAATCATCAGTTCCTTGTTCATCTTCCTTTCTAATGTTTTTATTGAAAAATATCCATTTCAATCAAACATCTCAGACAGATAAACCCGAAATCACTTCATTCTTATGGCAAGAAGTAATGATTTCAGAAAAACTTCTTGAACATTGACTCAAATGAGTTAAGACCTTCTTTTTGCTCTCAGATTCTGAGGGTCCGTCTCCATCCATCCCGTCCTCTCCCTGCCTCTTGTAGACCCAAAGCTCCGACTTCTCCACGATGGAACGCAGCTGATCGAGGTCGGACTTGATCTGCTTGTAATTATCGACATCCTGACTCGTCACCAGGAGCTGGACCTGAACACAATAAAAAATGTACAATGACACAAATATCATAAAGTAAAGTTGGGAATTCTGAGGTGTTTTACTTGTTTGAAGGCCATGAGGACTTCCTGCCTCTGGCTGAAGTGCCTGAAGAGGAGGTGAAGGGCTCCAGACACGAGGGGGGATAGTCGTGCATGGTCAGGTGCAACAAGACTCGTAGGAACGTCCGCCCTCCGTGGTCATCCAGGTCCAGCGGTGTGTTCTCCTCACTGAGACAAGCATGTCAAGGATCTCAGTTTCACGTTTCATTTCAGTTCATGTACCTTCCAAAGATGGCTTCGGCCTGCTCCTCGATGTTCTCGAAGTCAAGGTTTCCTGATGGAGCAAACATCAACATCACTTTGGAGAAGAGGAAAAAAGGGGGAAGATTCGATTCATACCCGGCATCGGTCCTGGTGAACCACTCGTGCCGTTCTGTGTCGGGACGTTCTCTCCTTGTTGGTTGTTCTCGTCAAACTCGCGCTTGAAGATGCAGAGCAGGCAAGAGATGCGGTAGTCCAGCCGCACGTTCAGAATAAACTGAAAGAAACGAAACGTCTCAGCGTCGAGCAGAACCAGAGGAACTCATGTCAGGTACCTGAAGGATCTCAATGACTTTGAGCTTCGTGTCCATCACCATGATGTCTTCTCTCTCCGGTTCAATCTGGGGTTTGACCACATCCCCTTCTGGTTGGTGAGCGGGTGTGGTGGGCAGCAGACCCCCGCCCCGCAGGACCACCTGGGTCATCAGCTCTCCGACCCCGTGGATGGACTTCATCACGTGACTGCCACCTGCAGAGACAGTGGCTGGTCATGAACACGCGATTAAGATCAGAAAAACACATTTTTACTTGATTTAGTTAAAAAGTGAAGAGCAAATAACTTTTACTTTTGTTTTCTTCTCCTTTCTCGATCTTGTTGACGGGATAAACAGTGCTGACGTGGACACAATCTAAAATGTTCAGCAGTATCTTCGTCAATCGCAGGAGATCACTGAAGTTGTAGAAGCCGAAGTAAATGAGGTTTCTTGCGAGATTCACCACCTTGAAAAAAGAAATACTTTTAGCTCAGAGAGGATTCAGCTTTTACGCAGTTCCGGGATCAGATAAAAACCTCAAACGTGAGCTTGTTCTTCTCTCTGTCAGAGAAGGGGATGTTTTGTGAAACCACTTCTCTCAGATAGTTCTCCACAAAGTCCATGGTCAGGCAGAATCTCTCCTTGATCTCATCTCTCGTGGTCCCATCGTTGTCGTAGCTTTGGAAGGAAGAAGAAAAAATGGCACTTTTAAAGCAGCACCACCACATATTTGTTTCATATTTCTGTGATGATTCAGTCGAGGACACTTTTAAATGAGGCACTTGATTATTTTAACTTTGCTGTAACTGCACAACCTGCCAGGTCAACACTAAACTGCCTCAACGCCGTGCATCGGAGACGTCAGTTGCATTCATTTCTTCACAGCTTCTCAAAAATTAAAAAACATTATAACTCTGTATTTTGAATGTCTATCCTGCTGATTTTGTGACCTCGAGAAACAGTTACTTAACATTTGTTTTCTTGAAGCAAAGCGATGCATTGCCCTTTCCTGGAAAAATGTTGTTGCTTGCAGTATCTCCTGATGGCTAAAAGGATTGACTTTCTATGTAGCCTTGGAAAAAATAAGTTTTTGTGTGAAAGGTAAACTGGACAAATTTTGGAAAATATGGAAAATGTTCTATAACTTTTTGGAAAGTTTCAACATTGAAAATTTGATTTGACTGTAATAATCACAAGATAGAGGTGTACTGGACTGGCTTGCAGGCTGGAATCACTTGTTTTCACAACAATGCAATTACACTGTTGCAACAGTGGAGGGAGCCGGAAACAAATACGTTCAATCTTATGTCGCAATACAACTCAAAAGTACTGAACTCACTCGTCAATCGCGATCTGAGAAGGAATCTCGGACCAAAGCCGAGCATACTTGACGGGCGTGACCTGCTCCTGAGGGTCGCGGTCCACGTGCATGTGCAGCATCAGGCGGCAGAACGAGGCCCGCAGGTCGTACGGCAAGTCCTCGTCCGCCATGCAACGCAGAATCAAATCCACATCCAGCTGACCAGAGATCTTATTGATCGCCAGGTACTGACGGTCCAGACACATGCGGGCGAACAGATTCAGTTGACACCTGGAGGTAGAGAAACAGTTTTTCACTTTTGGACTGATGATGTGTGGGAGAAGTTTTCCATCGGAGGTCCGACCTGTAGTAGCTCACGACCTCCTGGTCTTCCTTCTGTCCCTCCTTGGCATCCTGGGCCAACTCTCGGACGCTCTTACTCCTGACCTCCTTAAAGTTATCCTTCCAGAAGAGCCAGACCTCCTCCTCGTCCTCCGCCTCCAACGGTTGTTCGCCGTTCGTCGCCACCTCGATTTCGAAGCGCGACAGAACCAGCCTGAAGTAAAAACACACAACGTCCAAAGTCAGCGCAAGAGCTGGAGGAGGAAGCGGCGAATTTGCAGAAAGTACTTTGTTTCTATGAGGATGTCTGCATTGGAAGGGTCCAGCACAGCGTTGCAGATGAGTTCTTGTGTCACCGGGATGGACTTGTTCATGGAGACACAGAGATCTGAGAGGTAGTCCAAGAACCTGAGGGAAGCAACGTGAAGCTTAAACGATAGTTTAAAATAGTTAAAAAATACAACTATGGAAGTGTTTCAGTCTCATCAGAATATTGAACGATTGAAATGTGGTTCAGGAATAATTGAATCAAACTATTTCTATATTAAAAGGCAAAATGTATTTTTATTGAATAATTGAATTCAAATATTCTGAATTATCAAAATGTTTAAAATTGTAAATCCAAAATTAAAAAACAAAATGTTCTTGTTTCACTTTGAAGGCTTTGGCACTATTTGACTAGTATTTGAAATTTAATTTAAAAGGAATATTTTCAAAATGTTTTATTATTTTATTCTAATTTAAAGAATCAAAAAAAAATGTAAAAAAAGATTAATTTGTATCTTTATTCAATCATTTTAAATAAAGCAAAATATACTTTAAATGTACAAATTATTATTTGTGTTATTTAAATTAAGGAATAAATAAACAAAATACAAAAATGAAGAATTTACTTGTTAAAAAATATTTTAAATGCTTAAAAAAAAAATTCAACCGATCAATATTCTGATGCCACTGAGCCAACATGTGGACCCGAGAACAACAAATATTAACTATTTATCCATCAGTCACATGTGCATCAATAATCATCATCTGACAAACCTCGGCTCCCTGTTCTTCCGAACCAAAGTGACAAACGTGTCGATCTCGGCAGCCGTGATGTGCTTTTCCAACAACTTCCTGTTGTTGTGAAGCAACGCCGTGATGGTGTCTTCAGCCAGAACGTCGTATCCGATCTGCTTCTGCATGAAGCGGAACTGTTTGGCGATGTATTCCTGCAGAAGGTAGAGACGTGGTTACAAGAACATGGTCGTCACACCTGCTTCCTCCACACACCTGGTTCTTCCTGTAGTCCTGCTGAGAATGCCGTAGAACTCTGTAGCAGAGCCTGCAGATGTGTCTGAAGGGAGCGTGACGCTGATCTCCAAGCTCCTCCAGTCGCAGCATCGGGCCGTCGCCGCTGTCCGTGAACGGTGCTTGGAGGAGTTTGAAAATCTGAGGGTTCAGGGAGACGTTCACGATGAAACAAAACCAACTTGAAGCAGGATTTTTTGTATTTTTCTGATCAAACCTGTTTGAGGATGTTTTGTTCTCTCATGAGCTTCTGTCTTTCTCGGTTGGGCTTGTTCACCATGATCTCCAGAACATCCTGCCCACTGTTGGGGATGTCCACCACGAAGAACACCAGATCTTCCAGGAGTTTTGTCACAAACCTGCCAACAAACGATAGGACCAAAGTCATTCAGACGAGTCTGGTCGAGGGTCGTCATTTAATGTGGTCCACTTCATTTTGACATGTTTGAGATGTTTTGTAGCATTTTATGACATGATGATCAAATGAGATGAAAACAGCAAACAGTGCAGCCAAGTGTCGACGGTAATTCCAAAATACTGACCACGTTTCTGAGAACTTCCTGTGTTTCACTGAAAGAAGATTTAAGTGCTTTATATTTAGAACCTGAAACTCTATAATGTCACTCGTCACACTCTTCCCTTGTTTTCCCATCAAACTCTTCAAAGAAGGTTTGTATTCATCTGTCATAACTTGAGGAGCAACTTCACCTCCTTTCATTCTGAGTGATGGTTCCCTTCTCCAGCTTTCCTGCGATGGACGCCAGCACTTGACTCGCATCGTTGGCAAAATCTAAATCCCTGACTTCTGCCGGAGGCACTGGTACGATGGCGAACGCTTCCTTGTCTTCCTTCACTCCAGACGTGCCGATCTGTTCACAGGATGTTAGAAACATGTCATCAAGTGAAGCCACAAACTCACCCTCAACATGACCGGCTTCTCCTCCTCTTTGTCAATCGGGTTGTTGGTGCTGTGAACCCAGGTGTTCGTGCACAGGTGCTTTAGACGCACATAGGAGCTCCTGGAAAGTAAGGACAGAGAATAGGGAGGTCAAACGAGAAACGGAGAGAAGAAAAAAATAGATTCTCAAGGTCAAAGAATGATCTGTTTGGTAGGAGATGGTAAGTATTCACTTCTCATTTTCAAAAACCACTAGGTGGCACTATATGCTCTATAAGTATTGTCAACGGATTCAATTAAACCTTTTTAAAATATTAAAGCGATTCTATGCGATTTGAAGTCGAGCGCCACCAGTGGACTAAAATGGTAGTGTTTAGACAGGAGACTACATTTCCCATGAGCACTCGCTAAACGTAGCAAAGTTTCCCGGTTTGTTGCAGTTGATGAATGTTTCCAGACTTCATTGATGAATGAAGGATGATACTGATGAGGTCATGAATCAGATTGTAATGGAATATCATATGACGGCTTTGTTAATAACATAACCAGTGATATGTATCATGTTCACACCATCAAGAACTTTTACAGTGAAAATAAAAATAACACAAAACAACAAGTCACAATATGAGTCATTCAAAAAGTTTTAAGTTGACGTGTCTGCACTAGTCATTTAGTACCAAAATATTAAAGGTACACAAAACTACCCAGAGCTGCTTTAATAAAGATACAACAAAATAAATACAAGTAAATCATCTACTTCGCGCTGAAAACCAAATCTGTATCATTTAACCTCAGTAACCAGATGAGAAACATTTGTTTCAAGTTTTATAAACGAATAATTTTTTTTTGTGATGACATTAAACAATTAAACAAAATACAATATCAATTAAATAAAATGAGATTCATAAAATAATTCAAATATTTTAATATCTAAATATTTTTAAAGACACATTCGAATAAGAATCATTCATTTCAATTATGACTCAACAGCCAATAGTAGAAGTACTGACAATAGTAGTACTCTCACTAGTAAAACAATTATATACAAATACTTTTAAGTAAAAAAAGATATTGACAAAACTAATTATAAAAATGATTGAATCAAAAATAGAACTGAGTTAGTTGCAGTACTACTGTATAATATGACAATTCAAATATTGGTGATGTGAGAAAATATTGATACACATATATATATATATATATATATATATATATATATTACGATAATGACTCAATATAATAATATAATATATAATATTTATCGATTCTCTTTATTTTCTAGGCTTTAAAATCATATTTTATTTTATCCTAGTTATTTTACGATTTATATTTCAATAAAGTGAGTATAAAATAAACAATAATATTATTTTAACTTACAATTAATCTGCATATTCAAAGCGTTTGTGTGTAGCAGATTAAGCGAGATCCTGGCCATGACTGAGGACGAGAGGATACAGCGGATGTTTGAACAGTATCACAATATATGACAATACATGTGTGTAAGTAATATTTATTTATATAGCGCTTTTCCAGACCAGGGTCACAAAGCGCTTAAACAATCAAAACAATACTCAATAAAGTATATACTTTAAAGGTCATGGAAGTGTGGTTGACACTGTATCGCGACGTGTTCCGACAAATTCTTGAAAACAAGTGTGTAATTTGTGTTTATGTAGCGATTTTATTGCATAAACATTGATGTTTTTGTGGCGAACATAAGTGAAAGGAAACAAATGTGAAAACCTTGAGCCTCTAATCAGTCACTCTATCTGATAAGAGGCGAGCGTTGACCTGTATCTTCACACCACCTCTGAGCACTAAAGCTTCCACACACAGACGCTCACTAGACTGCAGCTGTGTTCAGGTGTTGCGTAACTTCCCCCGAAGCTTACAAGCTTACCTTTGTGCACAAGTAAGTCGGCGGGCTGGAGTGCAGGAGCAGGGTTATTTCAGGTGCGAGGGGGCGGGGCTAGCACGCACCCTCGCACCTGACGAGGTGACACAAAGGCACTTATGACAATGAGATGTTATGCAACACGCCGGAGGAATGACTGCTCGTCATCCGCACGTTTGCTTCACACCTAGATCTCCAGGACAGAATGTACCTGTCGGGTCCTGTGAATAATTGTATCCTCGCGGCACATACTCATGGATCAAAACATGTTGACGGCACATTGAAGAACTATAAAACACGTGAACACTATAAAGTATGAAGTTATTTGAACAACATTTTTAAAACACAATCACAGTATTAAAATAAACACAAGTATTTCTCACAATGGAGGCTCAGACGGATACGTCAGGATGAGTCAAATCTTAATTATGGCTCGTAAACCTACTCGTGTATCTCGAGCTATTATTACTTTAGGACAGGTTGTACTAGCGCTGAGGTGTGTTTGACAATGTGTAAACAATAACAGATACTAAACTGTCAAATGAATGGATTATGAATGAGTTAATAAGTAACCAATACATCATTTAGATTAGATTAATAAAGGCTCTTTGATCTACATTATTATTAAAGTGATCACCTGGGCACCATGGAGTCCCCGCCTCTCAGAGTGGTCGGGTCCAGTTCGAAGATGGAAGAGATTTCCATGCCGTCTGGTACCGGCACCAAGGTGTACATGATCTTCTCCTGGGGGGCCCGAAGGCGACCCCGCAGCGCTTCATTGTCGGCGTCCAGCTGGAAGTGAGCGAAGAAAAAAAAGGGTTTAAGAAAATGTGAAAAAATTGTACATGTATGAAGATTTTGAATCGTTAACTTAAAATAATTGAAACTGAATCTAACAGATAAGACACAGGTGGAGCTTTCGAAACTCTGTACAATACTGCCACCGAGTGGTGAGGTTTTTGAACTACGTCTTTGGCTTTCGAACAGCGACATCTTGTGGTCAAACGATACAGGGCTTGAGTTATAATGAACCGTTGTATTCGTTCAAGTATCAACATAAAATATATATTTGACATAAATATGTTGTAAGGAAATATTAAGGCTAAAATAGACTATTATGATTATTATTATCATTTTGACTCAATCTGTTGAATATTGATTGAGCATATATTGATAAGTTGGTTTGATTTATTGTTTAATATCCTTTCAGGAGAAACTTTTTATTTTACTACATGTGTTCAAATGTATACAATAAAGCAGGAATATAGATTAGATCGAAGGCATCTGATATACATGTTCACACTCAATACAAATATCAACACATCTGCAACTTTACCTGGAAGTTAAACGGAGCAAAATCCACCATCTGTACAAGTGGACAAGAAAACAAATCAGTTGAAAGAGTTTCTCATCAGTGGAGGAAGAATGAAACGTACAGACGATCTCTGCTCAGCACTTTCCTCCTCGATGTCTGGACTCATCTGGAAAGAAAAGGAACTTCTTGGTCAAACAGCAACGAACACTGACGTGCGTCGACACTCACTTCACCCACTTCTGCAGCCAAATACCATCCTGTGGCCAAATGTTTGAACCGGAAGAGACTGTTCCAGTATCCTGCTCCTCCTCTGCACGGGTCATGGTGGACCACCTGGAGAAAAACAGGAGAAATCACTGTAGCAGAACAGCTGAAGATCAGAGATTGTTGTCAACTTTCCTTATCATATTGTATTATTAAGATGTTTCTTTCTAGAGTCTGTGTTAATGCAGCCATGATGATGTCACAGTACAACTGATGCACCATGTAGAAGATGTTGCTTCTTTATTTATTATTGGATAAACTCTAAATATAACTTGATCGAGTATATATATATATATATTACATTTTTTTATTATTCGTTTTTTTTTTTACATATATTTAGAAAGTAAAGTTATTTTATATCGTATTTTCTTGAAAAGTTTATACATATTTTTAGGCATATTTATAGTTATTTTATGTTTTTAACTTGTTTTTTTCCATCACACTTTGAAATATGTTCCTCTCTTTTTTTTTTCTTCACATCAGACACGATACTAAATGTGGCCCCTGAGTTTTAATTGTCAATCCTTCTACTGTTTTTACGGTTTCGTCCATTTTATTTTGCTACATTTGACCAGTAAAACCTGCTGTGTAACGGTTGAGGAGAGGAGGGAGCAAAACAATATTTCACACCTTTCCACATACTTAGCTAAGGTCTGGTTGACAACAGTAGCCAAGAATGTCTTCCAGTCGTCCTCAGGAACACGTGTTGATTCTTCTTGTAGTCGTCGCAAGTTAGAAACTTCTCTTCGTCCTCAGGAACATCCGTGCAAATTCTTCCTGCAACATGAAGCTTCGTGCAGTTAGAAAGTCTTCTCTATGCTCCAGTAGAACCACTCACTCACACACACACCCTGCACACATGCAGCACACACGCACACACACAAAGTCATCACACATACACACAGACAACCACACACACACACACACACACACACACACACACACACACACACACACACACACACACACACACACACACACACACACACACACACACGACACACACGACACACACGACACACACGACACACACACACCCACGACACACTCACCCCCTTCAGTATCGTCTCCTTATTGTCGCTCCACTTCATGAACAAAACCACTTTCCAACTTGTGTTGCAGTTCACAGAGTTGACCTGTCGTGCAGCAACAAAACTCAATCAACGGATGGTTCGTTAAGGATTGGGAAGAAAGAGTCAAAGATTGTTCGTGCCTCGTTGCATCCTGGGTTGTCCACCAGCTGGTGGCTGCTGGCGTGAAGAGGTTGTCCAGCGTTGACCGGGTTTAGAACAACTTTGTCTCCGATGACCACCTGAAGAACACAAGTCACAAATGAAGATGTTTTCAAATGAATTGTCCAGTTTTATGACGAGAGGATGTCGAGACAGAATAACTACGGCGATTATATTTATATTTTCTTAATGTTTTTCTTTTTTAATTTACAATTAACATAGATATTCACACGTTTATTTTTTGTGTTGCAATTTAACTTCCAGCTGCAAGATAGCAGCAGTCATTACGTCCTGTGCAGCTAAAGAATGGAATCCTGCAAGAGCTCTACGATGACTGAGGACAAGAGGATACAGTCGACTCCAGCAGCTTTTAAAGCTCATCAAGTTCATTTTACACCATTTCTGAACCGTGTCTTGTTGATTCATGAGATCTAAGTAATTGTGAAATATAGAGGAAAATGTCACTTTTGCATCAATACAAGGCAAGTACTGGACAATACTACACATATATACTTGTTACTACACCATCACTATATATTAATATATATTGAATCGTTGACACCGTGTCGTGATACATATGACACAGCTGGATTCTTGACAATACACTTCCACGTCTGGGTACAATCTTTTTCATAAAATTGTGTTGCTTTTTGAAGTATATTTTTCAGGTTAATTCATGAATGAAGTAAATACCAGCGCAGATGTGCAGCTAAGAAAAACCTACTACAGATTCATGATAAAGAGAACAGAGAACATATCACAGATGAAACATGGATGATTTAACATGAAACTGGAGCAAATAAACAAAATAAACACTCGAGTCTCAGGAAGAGTTGATCTCACAGAGATGTCTCCTGCTGACGAGAACATTATTGAGGAAACTTCTATGCGAGGAAATATACCAGACAATTGTTCACATATCTTGTTATTTTAGCTGAATTATTATGATCTATATTCATATGTTTCAATAGAGACGGACGGACAGACATATTTTCTAATCTATTGAATTGATTTACATGAATTTGTCACAATCATGAGCATTTAAAACCTGTTTGTTTTCAAATAATTCAACTTAATTTGTTTAATGTTCAAATCACGTCATCCTTGTATAATTCACATAACGAAGCACATTACGAAATCAATCATTTACGATAGTTATAAACATTATTTCACACATGTTCAAAGTATCTATTGATGAAAGAATCAATCTTGTATATTTCATGTTTTAAACAAATCTGTTCTGTTCACTTGTCATGAATTAACTCATTTAACCTAAGAGTCCAATACAACTTGTTGATATTGATAGTAACAACTCTAAAATAAAGAGTAAGAAGCGTTCATTCAGTCTGAACTAAACTCCATCTGGGGCTCCACAGTCATCCACAGGCATCTGTACCCACACTGTCTCCCAGCGATCGCAGCTTGTAGAAGGGCTGGATGTAGAACCAGGATCCTTCGTTCCCGGCAGAGTCCAGCGTCACTCTCATGGCGTTCTTCTCCAGAAGCGCCGGTAGACGCTTGTTCACGGTCAGATATTTATTGCTTTTTAAATGCAGCAACTGTTGGCAGAAGAAACAGATGGATGAAGCCTGTCAGATGAAGTGGAAGAGAGTCATGGCAGGACTGAGGAGGTAAATCTAAGAACAGCTCCCTGAGGAAAACCTCAGTGGAAATATCATTTCATTTTTCTTTCCTTCCCTACTTCACCAAGTTAAGTCGTTTAAATCCATCATTGAAGAATGTTTCTCATGACCCTCGGTCATGCAATGAGATTAAGTTGGATTGGAACATCTCCATGAATGAAGAGCTTCAAGAGATCAGAGCGAAACACTGCAGAGGGAATAAAATCATCTTTTCTCATGACCATCTTCATCAGGGGTGGAAGAAAATATCGACATATTTAAACCAGCAATTGTCTTTTTATAATAGCGCATCGATATTCCACAGAACTGCATCAATATATTTTTTTAAGATTCTTCTATTTTCTTTCCTGCACCATCACTATATATCACTGTACATCCTGCAGGGCTGTCAAACTGGTCCAGAAAAGGGCCGAGCCGGAGCAGGTTTTTGTTCCAACCAGTCAAGCACACATGAGTCAACCAATCAGGCGTCGGCTTAAACAAGCGACACTGACTGTTAATCAATCGATTACTGTCTTCAGACGCCTGATTGGTTCAACTATAATGTGCTTGACTGGTTGGATCCAAAGCCTGCACTGGCTCGGCCCTCTTCTGGACCAGTTTGACACCTGTAACATTATTGTGATTCTTGAAGATACACACACATCGCATACTTGTCTTAGTATACTAGAAGTTAGTATGCATCAGGATAGTGTACGTACTAACTAGTAACTAATTCTCCACAGATAGTATGTCTCAAATCAAACTCTGCTGCTACACACTAACAGGAAGATGATGCGACAGCGTCTTCTTCTACTTCTATTCAAGTATGGTTTCAACCAGCTGTAGGAACACTAGCGCCACCTGCTGGCAGCACGTTTTGCAAGTTTGGAAAAAGAAATAAAGAAAAAATATGAGAATCGAAATATCCGCGAGATATTTAAGCTGGTATCAGCAGCGAAGACGTGTCATCCTTCTACTGCTGCTGAAAATAAACCTGTACGTATATGAATATGAATATATATACTATATATATATATATATATGACGTAACTTCTGTTAACGTCACTAAGATGGCAGCTGTTTAAGGTAGATAGTGTCCATCGATCCATACTCAGTTTTGTGGGCGTGTTAGTGACAATTTAGTGTGTATGGAGCACTACATTTACATACTAAGAATTGAGACGCACTTATGCACTAAAAATACTAACTTTGAGTACGCAAGTATGCAATTTTAGACACAGAAAAAGTCTTATATTTGTTGTCCACAAGTTCAACGTTTGAAAAGGACCGGCATCATCTTCCTCGTGGCTTCTTGAACCATGAACCATGAACCTTGAACCTTGAACCATGACGATGACGATAACGTACCTGGATGACGTTGCCGTACTGGATGACGGTTCCCAGCAGCTTGCGGTTTTCTGACTCGTTCTGCTTCTTCTCCAGGTCCGCGGCGTGCTACAACACAGAATGACTCACGTTGGCGCTGAGACACATCGACTTAAACATCTCAAGTCGTTACGTGAAGTTTGGTGAGGAGAAGAGTGTCGGTCGTGCTGTTGCCTCCGGGTTTCGCAGCTTTCCAGAACTGTTTCTGCGCCGAGTACCTGTTCATCGGACACAGTTTGAAGAGGCAGTCTGGAGGAGACAAGAAAGGTCATCTAGAGGTCGAATATATAGAGAGAGAGACAGTAGACCAGTTGACATTTGAATCACATCAAATATCATCGTCCACTTCTGTCCAGTGTCGGGATCAGAGTTTCTCTTTTTTTTTAACGATAACATTTGACGATTTGACAGTTACTTGCAAAGTTTCCTCATTCACAGGCTCGAAATGATCACTTTCTGTTTTCTTTGACTCGTGAAATCTTGTCATAAAAGCTTGTGTTACATTTTAAAAGTTTATTCAAAATAAAAATGTAACAAAAGATTCAGTAAACTGGTCAAAATGAAAGCTGCTCAAGGGCCATAAATGTCCCCCGGGGCCCAACAAACATATTTGAAACATCAATGTTTGTTAAAAAATACAAGGTACATAAATAAATATGAATCACAAAATGATCAAACTTAACAACGATGGAGTTTCAAGGTCGAGACGACGAGCCACTGGTATCATCCAGAGGAACATCAATGAGTTACGAGCAGATTAAATATAGCCAGTCTGGCAGCTTCCGTCAGAAATACGGCCAACACTTAAGTGCCCTGGGATTTAACCGCCATGAGGCATGAGCTGGAAGAACTGATAAGTGGCATGGGAGAAGAAAAAAAGGAGGACACCAAAAAGGGACCAAAGATCAGAAGGGAAAGTAGGGCGAGAGGGAAACATCAGTCTGAGGAGGATGAGAAAATGAGGGCAACTTGAACAATGTGAATGTCACCAGCAGATGTTTATGTTGATGATAGATAACGTTCACTCCTGATGTCAAAAGACACTCGTGAAGCAAAACATATTTTTAATGCACAGGTTTCAAGGGAAAAAAAATGGAGAGATCAAATTAAACACTCCAGGAAAATGATGCCACGACATTAATGAATAAACAAAAATTATTATTTTATAATTACATTTTATACAAAGTTTTTCATAAAGTTTTTCATCGTTAATTCTTTTATTTTGAGGGACGACGAAAACAGACAGAACGGACAAATGTAACGAAAGAAACAACACAACTATTTTTTAGGGCTGAACCACTATATCAAATATAATACTTTAATACACAACACAACAAAAATTGGTTAGCTGTCTGAAAAAATGGCCACATTGAGACAGGTTTTGTTTAGTGTGTGACATGTTACAACGTTTTTTTAAGCTAAAAAGATATTCAGGAAAGAGTGAAGGTCGTTTCACGGTCAGGGCATCAAACTCCAGGAACCTCCTCGTCTGATCTTCACCCCTCGTTGCACCATCGTTGCACCGTCAGCATCTTTCAACATCCAACACTTAACACTCAAAGCCCTTCGACACAGAAGTCGATCACAAAACATAGATTCTTCACCGAATCTATCAGTTCCTCTAAAACGGTTGACCTTCTTTAAATATCTTCATGTAAATACATCATTAACTAATTAAGGATTATCAAGTGCACGATGGCCACTTATTTGTATTTAGTCTTTGGGTTTTTAAAACACATAAAAACTAGTAGAACTTCCTGACATTCATCTCTTCACCCACAAGAAACACTTCTAAGAACCGACACACATGACAGGGATTCTTTGGATTTACATCAAGTGTTGGTGGAGACATGTTTAGGGGCCACATTATATTAGAGTCTGTTGTGAGGGCCTGTCACCCCAAACACACAAAAGATGCAACTACAGTGAAGAACAACTAAGCTTGAGTTGAAGTTTATATTGAATATAATTATGTAAATTATCTATTTTATAGTTACAAAAAAAGTTACTTTTTCAATTTATTTTCACAAACAGTTCATCGTTTAGGAATTTTAACAAGAAATACATGTTCAATTCAATTCAATTTTATTTAAAGTGTCTTATCATAACAAAGTTATCTCAACACGAATAAGACAGTTTGGAATAGATCCCAGCAATTAAACAAAGAGCAAGAAGCAAAATACTGTACAGTGAGCTGTACAAGTGATACATGCTGAAGAGACTTCAGTTTTATACTAATACTTATCATTATATTATGAACCATCAGTAGAATGTTAAGTTGTAACGATCGATCTAAAAACACATCTCGTGTCTCAGAGATGATCTTAAAACGCTGCCACACTTTCACTTAAACTTCTACAGTTTCTTCTTCATCAGTCGTCGTGGCTCAAGTGCAGTGAGATCGCAGCCAAGTTTAGAGAAATAAAAAGGACAGTCTTCTACTCCACTTGACTTTGGGAAATGAAACCATATCAGCAACATTTGACTCATTTAAAGTGCGTCAAACAACCACAAGTGTTATCGTAGCCGAGTCAGAGCGACCAGAACACACGTTGAAATGGAACAAGAGCTAAAAATACTCAACAAGGACACGAGGTATTAGTGCCAGGACTCTTGATGTAAACGTACTGCATCGGTGAAGTTGAAGTCACAAAAAAACACATGATCCATGGATGGTAAATGAAAGATGACGCACTATAAGAAAACCAACCAGTTCCCTTTAAATCATGACAACATCGTCTCAGTCGTCCAAACAACAACAGAGAAAACAATGCAATTATCCCATAATGCTTCAGGGTTTGAAGTTCACCGCGGCAACCACGTGACTTGCAGTGACCGTCCAGCACACTCGCTGTAAGGCCCTGAAAAATGTGCCCGTGTTTACGGCAACAACTTGCCTTGGCTTTGAATTTGTTAATAAATACTGGTAGCGTAATTCAGTGTTTTTCAACCACTGTGCCGTAACACACTAGTGTGCCGTGACACACTAGTGTGTCACGGCACACTAGTGTGTCGTGACACACTAGTGTGCCGTGAGAGAGCGTCAGGTGTGCCGTGGGAAAATATCAAAGAGCCTACTACCATCAGTGTAAGTAAGTGAGGAAGTCATTTATATTTGTATAGTGCTTTTCCAGACCAGGGTCACAAAGCGCTTAAACAATCAAAACAATACTCAATAAAGTATATACTTTAAAGGTCAAGATAAAACTGATAACACAACAGGAGGAGAGTGTGTGTGTGTGTGTATGGAGTAATGTGTGACTGTCAAAGCTCTTTGTGACCCTGCTCTAGAAAGGCGCTGTACAATTAGACATTATTATTATTATTTAATTGATTGTTTTTATTTAGCTAAAATACTTTATCATATCGTGCTCACCAAAGATAAGAAAAAGAGTTACCTCTGAACTTCTTGGGCGGGTTGTTAAGGTCACCCGTGTCCGGTTGGACGACACAACGATCATCCACGAGCCTGCAATGATAATTCAAAGGATTTTTAAAAAAAATCCACATATTCTTTCATCTGGTTTCAATGAGATCAATAGAAACATTTTCAAATTCATTCTTAAACGTTGTTTCTTCTACTCCTTCCATCCTTTGAGCTGCTGCTCCTTCAGGAGTCGCTCCAGAGGATGGACCTCCTCCCTCTGACCCTGGTGTATGGAAATCATAGTTTCGATTCGCAGATTTGGTTCTGGCACAGGTTCTACATCTGAAGTCCTTCCTGACACAACCCTCTGCATTGATCCGGGCTCAGGACCGGCTCAGAAGGACACTGGCTCTTGACCTCTCGAGGCTGCTTTTCTTATATTTCTTATGACCTTGTTACTGTTTTCAATGTTAACACATAGGAAAATAAATGAAAAATTCACCCAAACACACTTTTTTTTTTAAAAGAGACATTTCTGTTAAACTTTTAATCCTGAGCCAAGTAACAGTCGAATCTTGATCGTCAACAAATTACAGGCAATTGTAAAAACATATGCGTTTTTGAATTTAAAAAAAACAGTAAAAATCTCTTTTCATTCCAAAAAAAACAGATTAGAATGAATTGCTGAAAAAATGTTTCCATGAAACTTTACCACTTTTTTCATCATCTATGTTCCTAAAAAAAACCTAATGAAGATAAATGGCAAATGAGACAAAATGTTCAATTCCATGAAATATACCTCGATTTCGATCAGATACAACTTTAGTGAAAAATATTTTCAGAAAAACATCATAATTTAAGAGAATGTAGAAAGTGCTGCTTTATTCATCAGAGCTCACTGTCGCTAAGAAACATTAATATAAACTCACAAATAAATAAAGTTGACATCAATCATTTTGATATTTCATTTCAGAATAATATCAAACTTTATAAAAGGGTTCATTCCAAAATATTGTTTGTATTCCTCCAATCGTCCCTCAGGGACTATAGAGCTTAAAAATTGTACAATTGTACTCACTTCTGCCAGTTTTATTTTGGGGTCAGAGTGAGGCTCTGACAATCTATCGCAGTCTTGGTTTTTCAACCTGAAAATACTTTGAGAGTAAAGTTTACACATTACTTATCATTGTTGAAGATTATTTGTTGAAGATTCAAACACACGATAAAGTACCAATAAAGTCTCTTCAATATGGTGTTTGTCCAAATAAAAGACTTTTGAGTTTTTAAATAATATATTTTATTGGGAAAAACACATCCATCTATTTAACGTTTCAAAAGTCAACGTTGTTTAAATGCCAGTTTAAGTTTAGTGTGAACATTCCTAAATGGATCTTAACACGCTGGAGGTCGTCGACCTCTCATCCTAACCGTGATGAACGACCTTAAAAACCTTGACTGATGTTATTGCGTTTGCTTCTCAGAAGACAGTCTTGAGAGCGTGAGGCGAGACCAAGATGTTTTCGAGCTTCAGCGCGAGGAAGAAGTGAGTCCAGGCAGTAAGTCGGCGTCCTCTGGAGCCACCGCTGTGATTCGGGACAATGCTGGCTAAGCAACAACGATCGCAACAAAGCTATTTATAGGTGGAACCTCTGCTCACAGCAGGGATCGCTCGGCGAGGTGTGGAAACGATGGCTCCTCGTCTGAAGACGTGATGAACGACTTCGGTTTGTGTCGTCCGTCCTCAAAAGCTGCGAAGCACGATTGTTGCCAAGCGAGATGACGCACAACACACACTGTGAATGAGTCTGTTAGTGAAGGGGGGGGGCAGCTGTCGGTGAGCGACCTGGCAGGAGGTCAAACCCTGGATAGAGATGCTGACCTTGGAGAGCAAACACAAGCAGCGTCTGAATGACTCAAAAAGACGTCATTTCAATGATGGGAGGACGGACATTAAAATAGAGTCCGATTCAAGTTCATTACAAAGCAACTATCATAGAGATTCAGAGGGAAACCATCAGTTATTTTAAAACTAGTGATGCATCTGTGACACGAGGGTCAAAGGTCAACCACATCTTCAACACTGTCCAGGACCTTCTTAGTCAAGAGTTTCATGTTAAGTAAGTAAGTAAGTTAATTTTTATTTGTATAGCGCTTTTCCAGACCAGGGTCACAAAGCGCTTAAACAATCAAAACAATATTCAATAAAGTATATACTTTAAAGATCAAGATAAAACTGAGAACACAACAGGAGTTCCAGAAAATCAAGGAAAAACCTGAACAAATAGAAACGTCTTAAGATGTTTCTTAAAGGAGTCAGTAGATCATCAAACACAGATGTTTCTTGAAGGAGTCAGTAGATCATCAAACACAGATGTTTCTTGAAGGAGTCAGTAGATCATCAAACACAGATGTTTCTTGTAAGGTCAGTAGATCATCAAACACAGATGTTTCTTGAAGGAGTCAGTAGATCATCAAACAGAGAGATGTTTCTTGAAGGAGTCAGTAGATCATCAAACACAGATGTTTCTTGAAGGAGTCAGTAGATCATCAAACACAGATGTTTCGTGAAGGAGTCAGTAGATCATCAAACACAGATGTTTCTTGAAGGAGTCAGTAGATCATCAAACACAGATGTTTCTTGAAGGAGTCAGTAGATCATCAAACACAGATGTTTCTTGAAGGAGTCAGTAGATCATCAAACACAGAGATGTTTCTTGAAGGAGTCAGTAGATCATCAAACACAGATGAAGTGTTCTCATTTGAAGGAGTCAGTAGATCATCAAACACAGAATGTTTCTTGAAGGAGTCAGTAGATCATCAAACACAGAGTGTTTCTTGAAGGAGTCAGTAGATCATCAAACACAGATGTTTCTTGAAGGAGTCAGTAGATCATCAAACACAGATGTTTCTTGAAGGAGTCAGTAGATCATCAAACACAGATGTTTCTTGAAGGAGTCAGTAGATCATCAAACACAGATGTTTCTTGAAGGAGTCAGTAGATCATCAAACACAGATGTTTCTTGAAGGAGTCAGTAGATCATCAAACACAGATGTTTCTTGAAGGAGTCAGTAGATCATCAAACACAGATGTTTCTTGAAGGAGTCAGTAGATCATCAAACACAGATGTTTCTTGAAGGAGTCAGTAGATCATCAAACAAAGATGTTTCTTGAAGGAGTCAGTAGATCATCAAACACAGATGTTTCGTGAAGGAGTCAGTAGATCATCAAACACAGATGTTTCTTGAAGGAGTCAGTAGATCAAACACAGATGTTTCTTGAAGGAGTCAGTAGATCATCAAACACAGATGTTTCTTGAAGGAGTCAGCAGATCATCAAACACAGAGATGTTTCTTGAAGGAGTCAGTAGATCATCAAACACAGATGTTTCGTGAAGGAGTCAGTAGATCATCAAACACAGATGTTTGTTGAAGGAGTCAGTAGATCATCAAACACAGATGTTTGTTGAAGGAGTCAGTAGATCCATCAAACACAGATGTTTCTTGAAGGAGTCAGTAGATCATCAAACACAGATGTTTCTTGAAGGAGTCAGTAGATCATCAAACACAGATGTTTCTTGAAGGAGTCAGTAGATCAAACACAGATGTTTGTTGAAGGAGTCAGTAGATCATCAAACACAGATGTTTGTTGAAGGAGTCAGTAGATCCATCAAACACAGATGTTTCTTGAAGGAGTCAGTAGATCATCAAACACAGATGTTTCTTGAAGGAGTCAGTAGATCATCAAACACAGATGTTTCTTGAAGGAGTCAGTAGATCATCAAACACAGATGTTTCTTGAAGGAGTCAGTAGATCATCAAACACACATGTTTCTTGAAGGAGTCAGTAGATCAACAAACACAGATGTTTCTTGAAGGAGTCAGTAGATCATCAAACACAGATGTTTCTTGAAGGAGTCAGTAGATCATCAAACACAGATGTTTCTTGAAGGAGTCAGTAGATCATCAAACACAGATGTTTCTTGAAGGAGTCAGTAGATCATCAAACACAGAGATGGTTCCAAAGCTTAGGAGCAACAGTCTGGAAGGATTTCTCTCCTCTGGTCCGGAAGTTCAGGAACCATCAGTAGATTCTGATCCACAGACCTCGGAGCTGTGGTGTTTTTGTGGTTTGGATTTTGAATCTAAAAGCTAGTAAAAGATGGTTTTAGGAACAAATTATGAATAATGGAGGAAGCGCTTGAAGAAACAAACTGGAAAAGCACTCAGAGGAACTTTCTGAGACAAATGAGTTAAATGTAACCAGTTAATCGATCGCTTTGGATGGAAAGTTGGAGCTAATTTATGATCCACACACAACTGCTTCTCTTTTTTTAATGTGTTGTTGTGATGTTTGACTCTATTGTATCATCAGTGTGTGTGTTGTTGTGATGTGTGACTCTATTGTATCATCAGTGTGTGTGTGTTGTTGTGATGTGTGACTCTATTGTATCATCAGTGTGTGTGTGTTGTTGTGATGTGTGACTCTATTGTATCATCAGTGTGTGTGTGTTGTTGTGATGTGTGACTCTTTTGTATCATCAGTGTGTGTGTTGTTGTGATGTGTGACTCTTTTGTATCATCAGTGTGTGTATTGTTGTGATGTTTGACTCTATTGTATCATCAGTGTGTGTGTGTTGTTGTGATGTGTGACTCTTTTGTATCATCAGTGTGTGTTTGTTGTGTTGTGTGGCTCTATTGTATCATCAGTGTGTGTGTGTGTTGTGATGTGTGACTCTATTGTATCATCAGTGTGTGTGTGTGTTGTGATGTGTGACTCTATTGTATCATCAGTGTGTGTGTGTGTTGTGATGTGTGACTCTATTGTATCATCAGTGTGTGTGTGTTGTTGTGATGTGTGACTCTATTGTATCATCAGTGTGTGTGTGTGTTGTGATGTGTGACTCTATTGTATCATCAGTGTGTGTGATCTTAAGCTCCGCCTACTGAAAACACTTTGTTCTTCTGGAGATTAAATCTTGTTGACCATAACCACACCCACTCTGCTGTGATTGGTCAAGCATGGAGGTTTGTCTCTGCGCGTCATCAATGGTCACCACCTCCAAGGCACTTGTTGTATAAACAAAGCATGATTACAGCTGGAGGAGTGAAGCCATTGTTACGTCATAATGGACTCTCGTAACCTCTCGTTTGTCCAGATTTCAGAGCAACTTTATAAAGTAATAAAGTGTAAAACATGGTCATGATGAGAAGTTACTGCGTCTTGAAGAACATTCACTAAACTACGTGCAGAATTATTAGGCTAAAAGTTGTACTAAATTATTGAACAACAGCTGCTGATCAATTCAAAATGTTAATAAATCTTAACATATCCTTCCTTTCAATTACAGTTAAAAGGCGTCCATCCATGGAGTTTGTCAGTGTCTTGATCTGTTGACCATCAACTTTTAGTGCCGTAGCAACCGACGCCTCCGAGACATAAGGTCCACAGGTTCTCCATCGGGTTCAGGTCAGGTGAGGATGCAGGAGAGTGTCCTTAAGAAAATCATGGTATTTTTGAGTAGTTCTTCTCCTGGACCACTGCTTGAAGAAAGTTTCTTCTTCCACTGACAGTAAGTTTGGGAGTTTTAGTCCATCTTCAAACCTAAAAGGTTCAACCGCCTCCACTTTACTGGCGCTGGAGTCGGAGTGGATCTCTCTGGCCCATTACTGATCCGACCACAGGCCCACCCATCTGGTCCATCACGAGGGACTCTCACCTCATCCGTCCATAAAACTTTTGAAGAATCTCCACATATTTCTTGGCCCGGTCTTGACTTTTCATCTCATGCGTCGTATCCGGTGCGGGTCCGGTTTCAGCCCGTCTTACCTTCGCCAAGTCAGTCCTGAACACCTTGTTCTTCTGACACTCCAGTAGGTTCTGGACCATGACTGGAGGACAATGGGTTCCTAGCAGCCCCTCGCTTGATTCTCCTCACATCTATTGCGGATCGAGATATTGAGACTATAAGAGTCGGATGAGATTAATGACTTCAAGATGTCACTCTCTGTGGTGCAGAAGGAGTTGAGGCACTACAGTGTTCACTTGTGTCACCTGTCAATCATCCAGGGACACATGAACAATAATATTATGTTCAATCAAATACAGGCGTAAATGAGCTACTTACTCTCTTCATTTAATTTTCTGGTTTTAGCATTTGAAATATCATTGTTATCATAAACATTCAAGTTCTAAAAACCGGTCAGCAGGGGGCAGTAGCGATCTGAAACTCACCAGTACACGCCAGGAAAGACAGCGTTACACTGTCAACGACTTGTACTGCATCCTTTTTTCTATTATTATTTCGCAAACAAACACATAGACCAGCCGTGTCCTGATGATTCATGAGCTCAAAGTCATTGTGAAATATAGAATAAAATGTCACTTTTGCTCAATACAAGGCAAGATTACACAATAATATATAAACAAAAACAGGAACAAGAAATAAGACACGAGTGGAAGAAACTGTGAGAATCTTTCTGTAGTTTGCTCAACTACGATCAAAACTCAAGTTTTTACATTTTTAGAGAAGTGAAAACTGTGAGAAAATATTGATATACTGAAATATTGCATTGGTCAAGTACTGGACAATACTAAACAAATATCCTTGTTACTACAATATCACAACACCAGAGTCAAGTACTCGACAGTACTACACATATATTCTTGTTACTACACTATCACAAAACCAGAGTCAAGTACTCTACAATACTACACATATATCCTTGTTACTACATTATCACAACAACAGAGTCAAGTACTCGACAATACTACACATATATTCTTGTTACTACACTATCACAACACCAGAGTCAAGTACTGGACAATACTACACATATATACTTGTTACTACACTATCACAACATCAGAGTTAAGTACTCGACAATACTACTTGTATATCCTTGTTACTTCACTATCAAAATACCAGAGTCAAGTACTCGACAATACTACACATATATCCTTGTTACTACACTATCACAACACCAGAGTTAAGTACTCGACAATACTACTTATATATCCTTGTTACTTCACTATCAAAATACCAGAGTCAAGTACTCGACAATACTACACATATATCCTTGTTACTACACTATCACAACACCAGCGTTAAGTACTCGACAATACTACTTATATATCCTTGTTACTTCACTATCAAAATACCAGAGTCAAGTACTGGACAATACTACACATATATCCTTGTTACTACATTATCACAACAACAGAGTCAAGTACTCGACAATACTACACATATATCCTTGTTACTACACTATCACAACACCAGAGTCAAGTACTCGACAATACTACACATATATACTTGTTACTACACTATCACAACACCAGAGTCAAGTACTCGTCAATACTACACATATATACTTGTTACTACACTATCACAACACCAGAGTCAAGTACTCGACAATACTACACATATATCCTTGTTACTACAATATCACAACACCAGAGTCAAGTACTGGACAATACTACACATATGTACTTGTTACTGCACTATCACAACACCAGAGTCAAGTACTCGACAATACTACACATATATCCTTGTTACTACACTATCACAACACCAGAGTCAAGTACTCGACAATACTACACATATATCCTTGTTACTACATTATCACAACAACAGAGTCAAGTACTCGACAATACTACACATATATACTTGTTACTACACTATCACGATACCAGAGTCAAGTACTGGACAATACTACACATATGTACTTGTTACTACACTATCACAACACCAGAGTCAAGTACTGGACAATACTACACATATGTACTTGTTACTGCACTATCACAACACCAGAGTCAAGTACTGGACAATACTACACATATATACTTGTTACTACACTATCACAACACCAGAGTCAAGTACTGGACAATACTACACATATATAATTGTTACTACACTATCACAACACCAGAGTCAAGTACTGGACAATACTACACTTATATACTTGTTACTACACTATCACAACACCAGAGTCAAGTACTGGACAATACTACACATATATCCTTGTTACTACACTATCACAACACCAGAGTCAAGTACTGGACAATACTACACATATGTACTTGTTACTAAATCTAGTTACCCAGACACACAACACAGGCGTCAGTTCTTCTGCTCGTCTTCATAAAGTGTTGATTTTACACAAATGTTCTTGAATTCAGTCCTGGTTCATCTAACGCTTGTTTTTACTCTTCAATGTGAGAAACTAACGACCAAATCTTCAGCTCTCAGACCACAACAGTACATTTACTCTCTCGTTGAGTTCATCGAATGAACTTTGATTCAACTGGTCATAGTTTTATTATTTACTTGATCTCATTGAAGCCCAACTTACCCTAAAGTGCTGATGAATCCACTCGTGGATCCTTCGGCATAAAGAGAACAAACGTCTCCGATGTGGAGGAAACTTGACATCTTGTCCGACATCTTCCCGGTTTACTGTCCTGCAAACAATGAGCATTAACTTCATAACAATGTTTTTTTACAGCTTAATAATATATATATATATTTATATATATATATATTTAACTTTTGTATTCATTTGACTATTTCCATTGACTAAACTATATACAACTTTAAACATTTAAAATGCTGCCACTTGAGGTTTTCACGTCTCGTTACATTTATACATTTATACATTTATACATCATGTACGTTTACAGCAGGTATTTGATATTTACACACGTTTTCTCTGCTACTTTAATGTATTTACTGGAGCAATTATTGAACCGTAACCTTTTCAAGAGAAGACACATATGTTCTCAGATTTATGTGTGTGCAGGTGTGTGTGTGTGTGTGTGTGTGTGTGCAGGTGTGTGTGTGTGTGTGTGTGTGTGCAGGTGTGTGTGCAGGTGTGTGTGCAGGTGTGTGTGTGTGTGTGCAGGTGTGTGTGTGTGTGTGTGTGTGTGTGTGTGTGTGTATGTGTGTGTGCAGGTGTGTGTGCAGGTGTGTGTGCAGGTGTGTGTGTGTGTGCAGGTGTGTGTGCAAGTGTGTGTGCAAGTGTGTGTGCAAGTGTGTGTTGTGGGGTGGTCCATCTGTGCTCTGTGACGGACTGACCACCTGTCCAGGGTGTCCCTGCCTCTGACCCTGTGTAGCTGGGATGGAGTCTAATGCAATAGCATGTAGTGAATGAAGTGTTGTGTTGAGAAGATGAAGTTCTTCTGCTCACTGGCTTCACTCCTGACTCTTGAACCATCTTTGAAATCAGACTATGTTGGCTCCACAGAAGCTACAAACATCGCTAGCTAAACATCAAGGAATATCAACTCAAATGTTGCAAAAACAAACATTTCAAACACTCACCTGGAGATGTCGCTACGGAAGCCAGCGAGGACAAGAGGGACAAGTGGGTCAGAACAGGATCATGTCCACGGAGCCAGGCTCGGTTAAGTCCATGTCAGTGAAGCTCCAGGTGCAGGAGATGAGCAGGAGATGAGCGGCGCTGATCCTCCTCACTCCTCCACATGTCTCCGCGGGAACGCCTCCCGCCTGACTATAAATACTGCCGCAAAGCATGCTGGGGGATGATGTTCAGCGCTCCTCCTCAAAAGGTGTTTGTTTTTTTTAACTTAAACTTGAAAGAAATATGGAAATACATTTTTGTAACAAACCTGTTACAATTTAAATAACAGTATGTATTGTGTGAGACAGAGAAATGTGATATAAAAATAAGGAAATACACTGAAAAATAGTGATTTAATTTTGATATATCTGGTGTGTTTGCGTTTGACTCATCGTGGCAGCAGCGACGAGGAGTGTGTACTTTAACGAGTGTGTACTTTAACAAGTGTGTACTATAACAAGTGTGTACTCAACAATATTAAAGAGCAGCTCATATGAAACCTTCCACCAGATGTTGTGATAAAAATACACTTCACAATATAAAACATATACAACCTTTTACTTCTGTTCCTCTTTAAATGAACCCGTCAATCTATATTCATTCTTTCTAAATAAAAGTCAAAAGGATGGAAATCTAGGAAAAATTCTTAATTTAAAAAAAAAGCCTCTGATAGAAACCTTTCCAGGGTGTCCCCCGACTCTTCCCTTATGAACACGGGATACGTTTCATCCCTGAACGAACTCATTATGAGAATAAATAGTATCTTTATTTTTATTACACTTTCTATATCATCAACACATTACATTAACAAGATCATTATCATATGAAATGTTTAAAAAAGAACACAAATACAAACATGAAAGTTTCAACACCGGACAAAACTGACCAGTTTCCTTCAACTGAGAAAAATCTCTAAACTTAGGAAAATGTTGTCACAACATGATCTGGATCTTATAATCCATGTGTTTGTTTCTTCTCGCCTGGACTATTGTAACAGTTTATTTTGTGTCTAAACAAGAAGGATGTGTCTCGCCTGCAGTTCATAAAAAACAGCCAGAATTCTGAGCCGCTCTAGTAGAAGAACTCACATTTCTCCTTCAAACTCTTCACTGGCTGCCAGTTTCTTTCAGGATCTATTTAAAATTCTGGTTCTTTCTTTCAGATCTATTCATGGTCAGACCTTCCATCAGTGATCTGATCCAGACTTACACCCCAGCTCGGGCTCTGAGGTCTGTGGATCAGCAAACTCTGCGTTTGATGGTCTCCACGCCTTCAAGGAAACATCTGGTTTGAATGATCTACTGACTCCAGAAAATCTGGTTTGATGATCACTGACTCCTTCAAGAAACATCTGTGTTTGATGATCTACTGACTCCTTCGAACATGTGTGTTTGATGATCTACTGACTCCTTCAAGAAAGACTGTGTTTGATGAACCACTCTTCAAAAACACTGTGTTTGATGATCTACTGACTCCTTCAAGAAACATCTGTGTTTGATGATCTACTGACTCCTTCAAGAAACATCTGTGTTTGATGATCTACCCCCCAAAAAAAAATTTTTTGAACCCGACCCTTCAAGAAACATTGCTAGACTCCTTCAAGAAACATCTGTGTTTGATGATCTACTGACTCCTTCAAGAAACATCTGTGTTTGATGATCTACTGACTCCTTCAAGAAACATCTGTGTTTGATGATCTACTGACTCCTTCAAGAAACATCTGTGTTAATGACATTAATGACATTAATGTCATTAATGTCATTAATTGATGTCATTAATGACATTAATGGACATTCATCTGACAAACAAAATGCACAAGTTGTTACACACAAGGAAAAATGCAAGGAAGGCAAAAGAGCTCTTGTGTGGGTGAACATATTGTGAGTCTCGTGTGTGTGATTGTGTGCAGGCCGACAGTGAGTCTCGTGTGTGTGATTGTGTGCAGGCCGACAGTGAGGATGTGTGTGTGATGTGTGTGTGATGTGTGTGTGATGTGTGTGTGATGTGTGTGTGATGTGTGTGTGATGTGTGTGTGATGTGTGTGTGATGTGTGTGTGATGTGTGTGTGATGTGTGTGTGATGTGTGGGCACCATAGATGCTGGTACGTTGAATTAGAGGCTGTAACACGGTTCACTTCCTCCATCACAGAGATAAATATAGACTTCCATAGATTATTGATTTCACTGGACCTGCTTCCAGACGGAGAAGAGATGAAGAAATGTTCTGATTCCTCAGACCCTCCACGACGGAGGAACCGGACCGGCTCAAATGTTCCCTCACAACCGGAACAATGTGTCCTCGTGAGGTTCGCGATGATGACAGAACAACATGTGATTTTCAAGTTCACTATGACATGACTGAGCACATTACGCCTCAATTACTGCGATTATCACCAAAATAAATGAATACATGGCTATGAAAGTATATGAAAGTATCTTTTACACACTGTTTAATACTCAAATTCAATAGATTTTAATTGGTCATCTTTTGAATTCTTAGTAATTGTATGATAGTGTCTCTCTGGTATTGTTTGCTGTCACTATTATAGCAACATTTTCATATTGAATGTAAAGGATAAACATTAAAAAAGGTTTTTAATTTGAAACCTAGATTTTTAATTATCATCATTAGAATATCAAACTAAATGTTTAGAGCCTGTAAATGCTTTAAACATTTAATATTATGATGATTGAACTGATTTACCAACATTTTCATTCCCATTTTTTAGTGTTTTTTTGTATTTTAAGTACTTGTTATTTGATAAGAGCTTCAATTGTTGCAGTGCATTATGGATCTTTCCGCACTATAGTGGGGAAGCTTTGTTTTCCAGTCGTTTAATAACCGAGATGATTGAAGTATGTTTATGTTTAAGTCCACAGAATATTCCTCAAAAGTTTCCTTCTTGTTGAGATGTTTGATATCAAGTATGATTTAGTTGAAACGTGTGACCGAGGAAAGAAGATGTTTCTTGTTTACTATCATGTTGTTGTCGTCTCTCTTCAGGTCCCGGTGAAAACCCAGAGACCTCAGACGTGGCCTTGTTAGTAAGAAAGAACTCATTCATCCAAGGTCGACACACGAGTGTCTATTGTCAGCCTTGATTCAGTCGAACACGGAGGAGGATGTTGGAGGAAGAACACGAGGAGAACCTGAAGATCTGGAAAACTGTACAAATCCAGAGGAAAAAATGAAAGAATATTCTACGTTTGTGTCTCCAGGTGAGAAGGATGGAAGCAGAAACTATAGATGGAGCTCTGAGGACAGTGAGGTCTGTTATCTTTCACACTTTTATTATCATTTGGATGTTTTTCAACATGCAAAATGCAGATTCCCTTGCTGAGGTGCCGCTTGGCTGCTTCCCCATTATTTAATCTTCCTCGATGTGATAACAGTTAGAATGATTAAAAAACAATACAAGTCTCGTTTATTTTCCATCCATCCATCCATCCATCCATCTGTCCATCCATCCATCCATTAATCTATAGATCCCTCCGTCCATCCATCCATCCATCCATCCGTCCGTCCATCCATCCATCCATCCATCCATCCATCCATCAATCTATAGATCCCTCCGTCCATCTGTCCGTCTATCCATTCATCCATCCATTAATCTATCTATCGATCCATCCATCCATCCTTCCATGAATCCATCCATCCATCCATTAATCCATCCATCCATCCATCCATCCATCAATCTATCCATCCATCCATCAATCTATAGATCCCTCCGTCCGTCCGTCCATCCATCCGTCCATCCGTCCATCCATCCATCCATTAAACTATCGATCCCTCCATCCATCCATCCATCCATCCATCCATCCATCCATCCATCCGTCCATCCATTAATCTATCGATCCCTCCGTCCATCCATCCATCCCTCCTTCCATCCGTCCGTCCGTCCATCCACTCATCCATCCAAACCATTAATCCATCCTTCCATTAATACATCCATTAATCCATCCATTAATCTATCCATCCATCCATTAATCTATCTATCTATCCATCCATCCATCCATCCACCCATCCATCCATCCATCCACCCATCCATCCAAACCATTAATCCATTCTTCCATTAATCCATCCATTAATCTATCTATCCATCCATCCATCCATCCATCCCTCCATCCATCCATCCATCCATCCATCCATCCCTCCATCCATCCATCCATCCATCCATCCATCAAGAGGTGCTTGATGACGTTGAGAAGCTGCAGACCTGCAGGTGGAGATGCACTGAGAACAGAAAAGAACTGAAAGAGGTTCAATCATGGCGTCAACAATGAATTTCTCTGTGAGACGATGAAGATGTTGATGATAAAAGGCTGAGATCTCTTCACTGCCTTGGTTACCGTATAATGAAGTGTGAGAGATGATGCGAGGCTTCATTACCTGGCGATGCTGGGACAGGTGTGTGAAGTGTTTTCCACTCACCTTTAATGCATGTTTTGTTGAAACAGTCACGTGTCGTGTCTGTGTTTGTCGTCTTTAAGCTTCAGCGACATGTCGGCGAGACGTGAAGCTTCTGCGCTGGCGATCGCCGTGATAATGGGATTGTTGCAGCTTATCTTAGACGCTCTGGATCAACCGACCAACCTGAAGCACGAGTCCACACGGGAGCTCAAGTCCTGCAGGTTAAGAGCTACGTGCTGATAATTACCCAGAGTTCACCGCGGCGACTCTTCTGAAGATCATATCTATTATTAAGATGTTTTAAAATGCTTTATTTATTGGCCATAAATGTTGTAACAGAGTCTAGATGAAGAAGACGGTTCTCAACATAGTCCACATGAAATCAATCTGAATTAAAGATGATACTTTCTAAGAAAACTGCAATACTCGTTCACTTCTGTTCTTTTCAGGGCCCAGATGACCCAGAGCTCACGGACCAAGACTCTGATGCAGGGGCCTCAAAACATTCTGTGGCCCTCCAGTGACACAGCATGTATTTGACGTCAGGTGTGAAAGAAATAAAGAATGTTGTCGATCATTAGGCTCTGATTGTATCGTTAAAAAGGGTTTATAAAATAATGTAAATAAATAACAGACATTCACATTAAAACCACACAAACATTCAACAAAAAAAATGTGTTTTTTCAACTATATTTTCCACAAGGATTGACCTCTTGTGACCCCGTCCAATGTGAGGGTCCTGGTGTGAGATCTGCTTCAAAGAGGATCGGCGGTTCTACTCCGAGTCTCTCCCAGACGACCAGAGAGTCCAGACTCTAGTCAAGCTTGAATCCAACATCTTTAGTCACAAACATCCAACCCTTGACCAGAGGTGAGAGTAGAGAATGATCTGGTTGACCTTCAACTCACCTTGAGGAACAATCTTCTCAAACAAGCTTCAGATCAACCAAGCAGGACAAAAAAACAAACCAGACCTTGTTTCTCTCGTCGTCACAAGTCTTAGAAGAAAACGTAAATCAAATTGAATGTATTATGAAAGATATTTGAAGGTATTTTCCCAGGAAACATACAATAAACCTCAGTGAAGTTTCTGATCGACCAGAAGAGAAACCAAAGCAACACCAAAAAGCTTAAACGTCATGAGATGATCTAAAATAAAATCAAAACATCGAAGATGACTTTACAAAAAACTTTAACCTTTTAACACTTTTAAACAATACATGTAGGAGATACAAGTTTAAAGATGTTTCTTTATATCTCTTGAACCAGCAGCTGATGGTCCTTCACGGTGAAGAACCTCTGATGAAGACGTCATCGACAGAAACCGGTTCCACTTCAGCACCAAAGGCTTCACTGAAGGAGGAGAAACATCGTTCACTGGATAAATGTGTGTAATCAGCAGCGAGAGCAGCGAGTGGGAGGAGACCAACGACTGAGGAGCTCCTGACGGAACATCTGCGAGGAACATGCTTGACGTCAGTGGATACAGTCAGTGAAGATGACAAACACTGATCCATGTGTTACTTCATCTTAGGACGAGATATCGGAATCAAATCATGTTTGTTCTGGGACTGATCTGAGGAGGCGTCGATCAGAAGCGGAATTTCATGTAAGAAGTAGTTAATCCTCGTTTAAATTGATCTTTTTGGATTCTCATGAATCAAAACCAGACTTTCATTTTAGGCATTAAAATCTGTGTTTAAGACATAAAACTAAAATATACTTTATTAACCAAATAATTGTATTTATTATTTCTATTCCCAGGGTCAATACATCTTCAAGAATAGCTTAATTAATGTAGACATTACTAGTTAAATTAATAAGGTAAGGTAAGGTAAGGTAAAACTTTATTGATCCCTCAGGAGGTCTCCTTTGGGAAATTGTTTTTTACCAATAGCCAGCAATTTTTCATAAACAATAAAAAATAATACATAATACATAATACATACATACATAATGTTTCATCTTATCTATATTCTTATTTATCTGATGATACAATAGAGTCACACATCACAACAACACACACACTGATGATACAATAGAGTCACACATCACAACAAACACACACACACACACACACTGATGATACAATAGAGTCACACATCACAACAACACACACACTGATGATAGAATAGAGTCAAACATCACAACAACACACACACACTGATGATACAATAGAGTCAAACATCACAACAACACACACACACACTGATGATACAATAGAGTCAAACATCACAACAACACACACACACTGATGATACAATAGAGTCACACATAACAACACACACACACTGATGATAGAATAGTCAAACATCACAACAACACACACACACTGATGATACAGTAGAGTCAAACACCACAACAACACACACACACTGATGATACAATAGAGTCAAACATCACAACAACACACACACACTGATGATACAATAGAGTCAAACATCACAACAACACACACACACTGATGATACAATAGAGTCACACATCACAACAACACACACACACTGATGATACAATAGAGTCAAACATCACAACAACACACACACACTGATGATACAATAGAGTCACACATCACAACAACACACACACTGATGATACAATAGAGTCAAACATCACAACAACACACACACACACTGATGATACAATAGAGTCACACATCACAACAACACACACACACTGATGATACAATAGAGTCACACATCACAACAACACACACACTGATGATAGAATAGAGTCAAACATCACAACAACACACACACACTGATGATACAATAGAGTCAAACATCACAACAACACACACACACTGATGATACAATAGAGTCAAACATCACACACACACTGATGATAGAATAGAGTCACAACATCACACACACACTGATGATAGGTCACACACACTGATGATAGAATAGAGTCACACATCACAACAACACACACGCACTGATGATACAACAGAGTCACACACTTTAACACACACACAGACACACTTTAACACACACACACACACACACACACTTTAACACACACACAGACACACTTTAACACAAACACACGCAAACATACACACTTTAACACACATGCACACACACTTTGGTTCAATCATATCCAGATAAAACACTTCACAGCTGATTTCAATTCAACAAAGTATCATCTTGGCTCTGAATCCTAAACGTTGTCTTGACTCGAGTCCAAGAGTGAAGTCAAGGACGTTCTTCTCGTCTTCTCTGGAGGCTTCTGGCAAACTTTAGTCTGAAGCTTTCAACACAGATTTATTGAACAAGGAAACAAGTCCAGACGATGTTTTTCCAGATAAATCAAACTGTTGTAACGTTCAGTCTCAATGGAGAGATTAATATTAAAGTCTAAAAGTTAACATTCACTTCGTTGATGAAATGAAGATGTTCTTTTTTTTTTGGCTAATATGTGAAAATGTTTCTTGTAATCAGTTTGTTATTAATTATAGTCATAAATATCATAGTTCAAATGCTTAAAAAGGAATAATTATATCAACATGTTTTGATTCTTGTTCTTTAGACCTTTCTTACAAAGTAAACATCAACATTTCTAATCCTCAACAGCAGGTGAAACACCTTTAACCAGCATCGACACATGAGGACGAGGAACGTTGAACGACCTTCTGGAGTCCAGAACGGAAACAATCAGTTGATCTCAGGTCATTAACGGCGGTTGCTTGGTGACCTTCCGGGACAGAAGCCATTTGTTTGTCTGCAGGCTCTGGACTGTGGAGATGGAACCAACACTGGGTTCCTTCTCATGGTTCTCCTCGGATTCTTCCTTCACTTGAATCCTTTCTGCGTGATTTAATATCATGAAATACATTTTCTTACTCATTTCATCTTCAGATCTCAAACCAGATCCAAATATGATCCTTTGATGTAAATCAAGGACAACAAAGTCAATCACACAAGTATCCAAATCTTGAACAGTCACATGAAAAATATAAAGAAAATGTTTATGGTTGAGTTATGATCGAGTTATAAACGAATAATGATCGAGTTATGATAAAGTTATGATCTAGTTATTATTAGTTGTGATTTAGTTATGATCGAGTTATGATTTAGTAATGATCGAGTTATGGTCGAGTTATGGTCGAGTTCATGATCGAGTTATGATCGAGTTATGATCGAGTTATGATCGAGTTATGGTCGAGTCATGATCGAGTTATGATCGAGTTATGGTCGAGTCATGATCGAGTCATGATCGAGTTATGATCGAGTTATGGTCGAGTCATGATCGAGTTATGGTCGAGTTATGATCGAGTTATGATCAAGTTATGGTCGAGTCATGATCGAGTTATGATCAAGTTATGGTCGAGTTATGATCAAGTTATGGTCGAGTTATGGTCGAGTTATGTGTTTATGGTCGAGTTATGATCATGATCAGTTATGATTTAGTTATGATCAAGTTATGGTCGAGTTATGATCGAGTTATGATCAAGTTATGGTCGAGTTATGGTCGAGTCATGATCGAGTTATGATCAAGTTATGTCGAAGGTTATGGTCGAGTTATGGTCGAGTTATGATCGAGTCATGATCGAGTTATGATCGAGTTATGGTCGAGTTATGATCAAGTTATGGTCGAGTTATGGTCGAGTCATGATCGAGTTATGATCAAGTTATGGTCGAGTTATGATCGAGTTATGGTCGAGTTATGATCGAGTTATGGTCGGGTTATGATTAGTAGTCATGATCGAGTTATGATTTATTTGAAGTTATGGTCGAGTAATGATCGAGTTATGGTCGAGTTATGATCGAGTTATGATCAAGTTATGGTCGAGTTATGGTCGAGTTATGATCAAGTTATGGTCGAGTTATGGTCAAGTTATGGTCGAGTCATGATCGAGTTATGATTGAGTTATGGTCGAGTAATGATCAAGTTATGGTCGAGTTATGATCAGGTTATGATCAAGTTATGGTCAGAGTTATGATCGAGTTATAGACGAATAATGATGTAGTTATGATTTAGTTGTGATTAAGTGATGATGTAGTTATGATGTAGTTATGATCGAGTTATGATAAAGTTATGATCGAGTTATTATTTAGTTGTGATTTAGGTCTGATAAAGTTATGATTTAGTTATTATTTATTTGTGATTTAGTTATGATCGAATTGTGATTTAGTTATGATCGAGTTATGATTTAGTTAGGATCGAGTTATGATTTAGTTATGGAAAAGTTATGGTCGGGTTATGATTTAGTTATGATTGAGTTATGATCGATTAATTATAAAGTTATGATCTAGTTATTATTTATTTGTGATTTAGTTATGATCGAGTTATGATTTAGTTATGATCGAGTTATGATTTAGTTATGATCAAGTTCTATTCTTCACGATGTCTCAGGTTCTTTCATCAGACGAGAATGTTAACTGAAGATGTTCTGATCCACCCACAGTCTCAGGGCCTCAGCAGAGCTGCTGCTCTCATTCCAGCTCGTCAGTCTCCTTCCTAATTAACCCACATGAGTATTAATAGCATGAAAGCAGGTCTAGACCACAAGTGGAGCAGTGGTCTCAGGGAAGTGGGACGCCTCGGCCCCTCCTGCAGGGACTCGAACCTGCTTCTATATCAAAAACACCCGCAGGGTCTTTTTTAATTTGTCTCTCGTCCCTGGAGGAGACGAGAGAGAGAGACGTGGAGATGAACGTTGATGAAGGAGATCAGTGTCGTCGGAATATTGAACATGTTTGTTCAAACTTTTACATTCAATCATTTGTTCAATGAAAAGGTCGATTCAAGTAACATCAGTAAAAAAATGTCGATCAAATGTAAATCGAGTATATTAAGAATAAATGTTTCTAAACCATGATTGGCTGAAGGTTTGATCAGTAGCTCTGAGCTCTGTTGCTTATGTCTGGAGACTATTAAGGTTAAGGTAGAACTTTATTGACTATTATACCTACATTTATATTGAATTTACAAGACTATGAATTAAAAATATTGAATTAATTTTGGAATTCCTGCAATTACAATATCAAAATCATTTATTTGGAAAATATTTTTTTAAATACAACTATTAGGAAAGAAAATCAATTTAATATACAAATTGAACAAGGAAATTAAAAATATATATCTAATTAACATGAGAAACACTGGATAATGGATTATTACAATTTCTGCTAAGACTGTCGGCTGTTACCCTAAAATTAAACCGAGGGTAACACGACAGGAAGAAGGTGCTTCAGGAGCAGGGGCGCCATGAGGTCAGCACAGCAGGAGCTGAGGAAGGGACACCTACAGGAGGAGGTTGGAGCAGAAGCTGAGTGAGGAACACGAGAGTCTGGGATGATGTTAAACCCATCACTGGTGGAGGAGGCTGAACTAGCCGAGCCGCTCCAGCATGTCTTCAACCTCAGTCTACGGCTGGGGAAAGAACCAACTCTGTGGAAGACTCACTGTATCGTTCCAGTCCAGAAAAACCGGCTGAGCACCGGTGACTACTTCACAGCTGATGAAGACACTGGAGCGGCTGGTCCTCAAACGTCTGGGGCCACACGTCCAGCACAAGACCCCCTGCAGTTTGCCAACCAGCCCAGCGGTGGTGCTCCACCTTCTGCATCAGACCTACTACCACCTGGATAAAGGTTCAGTGAGGATCCTGTTCCTGGACTTTTCTAGTGCCTTCAACACCATCCAGCTCACTCTGCTACAGGACAAATTGACACAGATGCATGTGGACCCTGGTCTGGTCTCCTGGATTACGGATTATCTTACTGATGGACCACAGTATGTCAGGCTGAAGGACATCACGTCTGACACTGTGGTGTGCAGTACAGGAGCACCTCAGGGGACAGTACTGGAATGAATGACTGAATGATTGTCGGATGAATGATTGTTGGATGAATCATTGTCTGATGCATCAGGGACAACAGAGAGGACCAGTACAGAGTCTGGTACGGGACTTTGTGGACTGGAGTGAGAGGAACCACTTGAACAAGGAGCTGGTCTTGGGCTTTGGCAGGTCCATCAGAGGTGATGAGGTGTTGACAACTAGAAGGACCTCGATGCGTGTCTGGACCTGGTCCTGCAACACATACCATGTGTCTAAGAAAGCCCAGAGACTAGACTGTACCTTCTGAGGAGGATCATTGAACGTCTGCAGGTCCATGTTCTACCAGTATGTGGTGGTTTGATGCTGTGGTGTGATGAGGTGAGAACGTGTCCAAGAGTCAACATCTGTGGTTGAAGCTGAACTCACTAGTGACATCACTGGACAAACTACTGTCATCATGATCATCTCCCATGATGCAACACTGTCATCAGTGAACACTTGTGCTGTGTCTCAAATCGCATACTTCTTAGTATACTAGAAGTTAGTATGCATCAGTTTAGTGTACTACTAACTAGTATGCAAATTCTCCACAGATAGTATGTCTCAAATCAAACTCTGCTGCTACACACTAACAGGAAATGACGTGACAGCTTCTTCTTTTACTACTATTTAACAATGTTGCAACCAGCTGTAGGAACACTAGCGCCACCTGCTGGCAGCACGTTTGCAAGTTTGGAAGAAGAAAAAAAGAAAAAATATGAGAATCGAAATATTTGCGAGATATTTAAGTAAGTAAGTAAGTAATATTTATTTATATAGCGCTTTTTGAGACCAGGGTCACAAAGCGCTTAGACAATCAAAACAATACTCAAAAAAGTATATACTTTAAAGAACAAGATAATACTGAGAACAACACAGGAGTTCGAGAAATTCAAGGCAAAGCCTGAACAAATAGAAATGTCTTAAGGTGTTTCTTAAAGGAGTCAGTAGATCATCAAGAACAAAGAGAGAGAGAAGATCGTTCCAAAGCTTAGGAGCAACAGCCTGAAAAGATTTCTCTCCTCTGGTCCAGAGCCGTGTGCGAGGAACCATAAGTAGATTCTGATCCACAGACCTCAGAGCCCGAGCTGGGGTGTAAGTCTGGATCAGATCACTGATGGAAGGTCTGACCATGAATAGATCTGAAAGTAAGAACCAGAATTTTAAAGTTGATCCTGAAAGAAACTGGAAGCCAGTGAAGAGTTTTAAGGATCGGAGAAATGTGAGTTCTTCTACTAGAGCGGGTCAGAATTCTGGCTGCAGAGTTCTGAATCAACTGCAGACGAGACGATCCTTCTTGTTAAGACATGAAAACAAACTGTTACAATAGTCCAGACGAGAAGAAACAAACGCATGGATTATAAGATCCAGATCATGTTCCGAAAACATTTTCCTAAGTTTAGAGATTTTTCTCAGTTGAAGGAAACAGTTTCTGGTCAGTTTTGTTCAGTGTTGAACAAGAGACATGTCTTTATCAAATACAACACCCAGGTTTCTCAGGCTCAGTTTGACAGACTGACCTAAGTCACCCAAGTACTGACTCAACCCTGGAACCTTATCATCAGGAGCTTCACCAGAGTTTCAGTTTTGTCAACATTTAGCTGTAAAGTAAGCTGATATCAGCACCAAAGACGTCTCATCCTTCTACTGCTGCTGAAAATACACCTGTAAGTATATGAATATACAGTATATGCATTTATATATGACGTAACTTCCGTTTAAAACGTCACTAAGATGGAGCTGTTTAGTGTGGTTAGTGTTAGTTAGTTAGTTTGTGGGCGTTTTAGTGACAATTTAGTGTGTATGGAGCACTACATTTTTACAAGAATTGAGAAACGCACTAAAAATACTCACTTTGAGTACACTAGTATGCGATTTGAGACACAGCAATGGAGTACCAATGCTCCTCCCATGATGCAACACTGTCATCAGTGAACACATGGAGTACCAATGCTCTATCTATCTTTTATACTCAGTTTCTTTTTGCACAAAACTCTCATTTAACAAAGATATTTACATTAGAAAATATGCTTAAGCCCCGCCCACTTAAAGTGCGCTGTTTTGGCTGAGAAGATATCTCGTCCGAGCAACCACGCCCACTCTGCTCTGATTGGTCACAAAACCACAAATTGCAAATCAAGGACTAAAGTAAATTTAAACTCAACCCCAAAAACTCGTTTTGTACATTAAAAACTAATAATAAAACTAAGGTTTGCTGCTTAATGTACACATTACAAAAACACCTAAAGGCAGAAGTAACTCTCACCATGTTTACATAAATATTTAGTTTAGTTTATTAACATGTAGGTTCTTCACTGATTTAGAACTTCTAGGGCAGGACACCTGCACCAGAGTGACGTCACAATGTTTCATTTAAACCGTAATCTCATTTGGTTATGAGAGATTATTGTAGACAGTTGAAGTTATTAGAGATTGTTTGGTTTAGTTTATTTGTGTATCGTTGATTGAACAACTTGATTGTTTGTCTTGTCTTGAGTTTGTTGTCACGACACGAGGATCAATAACAACATGTCGTCACGACACGAGGATCAATAACAACATGTCGTCACGATGACACGAGGATCAATAACAACATGTCGTCACGACACGAGGATCAATAACAACATGTCGTCACGACACGAGGATCAATAACAACATGTCGTCACGACACGAGGATCAATAACAACATGTCGTCACGACACGAGGATCAATAACAACATGTCGTCACGACACGAGGATCAATAACAACATGTCGTCACGACACGAGGATCAATAACAACATGTCGTCACGACACGAGGATCAATAACAACATGTCGTCACGACACGAGGATCAGATCAAAACAACATGTCGTCACGACACGAGGATCAATAACAACATGTCGTCACGACGCCAGGATCAATAACAACATGTCGTCACGACACGAGGATCAATAACAACATGTCGTCAAACGACACGAGGATCAATAACAACATGTCGTCACGACACGAGGATCAATAACAACATGTCGTCACGACACGAGGATCAATAACAACATGTCGTCACGACACGAGGATCAATAACAACATGTCGTCACGACACGAGGATCAATAACAACATGTCGTCACGACACGAGGATCAATAACAACATGTCGTCACGACACGAGGATCAATAACAACATGTCGTCACGACACGAGGATCAATAACAACATGTCGTCACGACATGAGGATCAATAACAACATGTCGTCACGACACGAGGATCAATAACAACATGTCGTCACGACACGAGGATCAATAACAACATGTCGTCACGACACGAGGATCAATAACAACATGTCGTCACGACACGAGGATCAATAACAACATGTCGTCACGACACGAGGATCAATAACAACATGTCGTCACGACACGAGGATCAATAACAACATGTCGTCACGACACGAGGATCAATAACAACATGTCGTCACGACACGAGGATCAATAACAACATGTCGTCACGACACGAGGATCAATAACAACATGTCGTCATGAACACGTGACGCATCAGCTGATCACTGACAGGTCCAGAGGCAGGAACTGAGCGCAGTTGTTGGCGCCGCAGTGACACGTCTTCCTCTGGGCGCCTCCAGTCCACGCCTGCGCCTCATTGGACGGTTGGTTCCTGTATCCGCCCGAGTAGTCGAAGGTCACTTCCTCCCCGGCGTCCACGTCACGGCCGGCGAACAGCGCCAGCCTCGGCACGAGCGAGTGAACGCGCACCGGCAGCATGAACAGGTTGGGCAGACAGGAGTGGTTGAGAAACCGACCCACGTTACCCACAATCCCCGGGTCCACGAAGGTCTCCGTGATGGATCCACTTCCTGAATGTTCTCGCAGGGCGATGATGTAGTTGTTGTCGTGGGGCGTCTGGGCCAGCTGTCGGCGCCGGGCCTCGGCCAACCCGATGACCTCGCCCGCGTACTCGCAGACGAAGGTCCCTCGCGGCACCTGCTGGAGGGTCCGCACGCCCCAGCCTCGGGCGCCGGTGCCGAAGACCTCCAGCGCCACCCGGACGCCTCGCTGCACCACGCGGTTGCCGCAGGCGTCTCCGCAGGCGCACGCCGCGCTGCACTCGAACACCGGGTCGCAGAAGGCGGCGTCCGTCTTGCTGACGTTGATCAAGGTTCCGTCGCCGTTGTACGCCGGCGTGCGGCTCCTCAGGCACGAGCAGGTGTCGGCGCGGCAGGTGTGGGACCGACAGGTGCATCCTGGGAGGTTGACCTCGCCGGGGTCCACGGGAGCAGCCGGAGCCCTGGACGTTGTCTGGAGAGTACTGAGACAGGAAGTGACGCACACACGTGACAATAAAGCTGTGAACGGTTGAGCAAACATCGAGACGCTCTGCTGCCATCTGCTGGTAGAACCGTGAACATGTTTAAACGGAAAAAGGAAGAAACAAATCAACTTTTTTGGGCTGAAAGATTTTCTTAAATTCAAATCGATGATTCAAAAGAAGATAAAAACACACAAATATAAAGAGGCTACAGTTGATGCAACAACAGTGGACAGAAGTTTTATTGTTAGCTTGAATTAAATATTTTATTGGTGTTTTATTCATGTTTCTACTCCAGTTTATATATTTATAGAATGTGTTGTTATTTATGTTTACAGTTCAAAAGTTAAATTGAGATAAATTATAGTTATTGTTAAACGTATCAGTCGATTCACATCATTTCATCACAACATACAAAACTATCATTTTGAATCAAATGACTTAATAATAACTTTTATATTACGAACAAAAACAACAACAAAAATGCATTTTCGATCATAATATTGGTCAAATAAATAAATAGTTCAGCCCAATGTCTTCTATTTGTAAAGTATTTATAATAATGTTCAGAATCAGAGTTATTTTTATTGCCAATATTATTATTGTTTCATTTGAATTAACAATAATATAAATAAAAATGACTAAATGAGACAGCAGGGGGCAGTAGAGGGTTTCAAACAAACAACAAGCAAGAAAGTTGCATCGATATAAAACAAATCAACAATAAACATTTATTATTAAACATTAAACAAGTTAAAAATAACACAATTATACGGTTTTATAAGTATTTTTTTCCGAACGACAGAAAAACAAAAACCGATGAAAACTTGCTCGGAATCGATCATTGATGACGTTTTGATGACGAGGTTTCAAACGATTCATCATCAGCGTGAACACGTGACTGCCGCTGTGACGTCACAGCCGCGTCAGGGAAGGGGCTCACCTGGAATGTGGGGAGCGGTTGAAGGTTCGAATCCCGCCGGAGGACGACAGGAACCTCCTCCAGACCGTTGCTGAGGTCCAGGCGGGTCCCGTCGGGCTCGTGCATGGCTGGAGCTGGAGCTGCCGCAGTGACGTCAGCGCACTTCCGGGATGGTCGGCGCTCACTCGAGCCAGCAGCGCCCTCTAAGGACGACATGTGTAATTACAGCCACACTGGTTTACTCAATAGTTAGCGGTTATATTAATTAAAATAAAAAATTTAACTTTATTCCCTTTAACACGCCATGATACCATTTGGCACATGTTTGTGTTTCAGTGAAAACACAGACTTGATGACAAGTTGTTTAAATAAAAATATTTCTTCGTCTCACGACTTGGAACGTGAAGGAAGTTGTTCCCTATCCTGCCGACAGAGGGCAGACTTCAACAAGTTTACAAATATCATGTTCTTTAAAACATCTCTTCATCTTAATCTTAACATGTTTTTGCCTGAAATGCAGACAAAACTGAATGTATTTGATGAAGTATGAAGGTGAAGTAGAACAAAAAAACGTCTCTGTTCATCAGTAAACACATGATAAATAATGTTCAATAAAATAATAACGTAAATAGATTCTTCTCTCTGGTCTGAGCATGAAAGACTAGAAGAGAATGATTTTAAAAATGAACAAGGAAAGTAAAAATGTGTTTATTTAGATAAAAATAGACACAAATGTAAATAAATAACAATGAAAACAGGGAAATGAAAAAGATTGTGTTAAACTGAAGTTTATTTGAACAGCCTGTGGAGAAACACGTTGAGCTTTGAACAAAACTCATTTTATTTGGAGAAACTGTGTCAGAAAATAAATCCTCAATGTTGACTTTAAGACAGAATCTGATGGAATAGAATTAAAGATTTTGAAGAATCTCAATAAAACATACGATTTAAAAGATTAAAAACATATAAAATAACAATAAATAATAAAGACAAACTAGAAGAAAAGTTTTAATTCTGAACAATCTGTTTCTGTAATTTATAAAAACTTTTATCTAATAATGGATAAAACTAAGTTAATAAAGTTCATTAGTTAATAACATTCATCTCTCTTTGACCTTTGACCTTTAGCTTCTCTGATGAACAACAACATTGAAGATTCTTCAGGTCTGGAGTCTGAAGGTCAAACACTTTCTGTGCTCAGTGATCCATGAAGTTCTGAGACGTGTTTGTCTGGATTATTCTTCATATTTTCTGTTCCTCCTCCTCCTCCTCATCCTCCTCCTTCTTCTCCTCCTCCTCTTTGTCTTCTTCCTCCTCCTCCTCCTTTTCCTCCTCTTCCTCCTTCTCCTCCTCCTCCTCCTCCTCCTCCTCCTCTTCCTCCTCCTCCTCTTTGTCTTCTTCCTCCTCCTCCTCCTCTTCCTCCTTCTCTCCTCCTCTTTGTCTTCTTCCTTCTCCTCCTCCTCCTCTTTTTCTCTTCTCCTCCTCCTCCTCCTCCTCTTGTTGTTCTTGTCTCACTTTTGTGATGAACTCTGGATAGACAGTGTAGTCGTGTGTGTCTTTGCAGACGTGTGTGTCGTAAACTACTGTCTACACAACTGTGTGTAACCTTAGTTCAAGTCTTAGTGTAAACAATACTCTTCATGACCACAGGGAGCAGTATTGAGCAGTAACAGTTGCAAACATCAAACTCAAAGAACAAATTAATTCTGTTTCTATTTTTAACATCCGTTCAAAAGTTAAGAAAGTAAATGATTCAAGTGTTGAGTTATTACTGATAATATATCCATGTTGTGTTTGAGCTGCAGCAACAATCCTCGAGTGACAGAAGATCCACTTCCACACCTTTGATGTTCACGCTGCTGCTGCAGGTGTTGACCTCGTCATCAGCGTCACGGATGGAGCTCCGGTTGTCATGGAAACCACTGGGTTAGTGCTTTGAAAAGCTTTCATTGCTGACAAGATGTTTCCTGTGGTTTACCTGTTGTGGTCCACGGCCAGAAGATCAAAGGACAGACTTTGATCGGATAGTTTCCCTTCAGAACTGCGACACCTGCGACCCCTGTGACCCCTGCGACCCCTGTGACCCCTGCGACACCTGCGACTTGTGCTGTTTCAGTGACGCATCCTGTATATATTCAGTAGATATACAGGATGTATATCTGTATACATCCTGTATATAGGATGTCTATCTACTGTTTACAGTATATGTATACAGGATGTAATCTGTATATATTCACTGTAGAGTCAACACTTGTAGACTCTGAGTTCAGCTGGTTTAAGAATGAAGATCATCGTCGTCATCTTTGATGATATAGTTCAGATCAAACAGGTCAAAGGTCACGTCGACCCAGACGTGCAAAACAAATCTGAAGCAAAATTTCAATTTGGTGAAACACACGTTTGTTCGTATAAAAACATGCAACCATCAGATTATTCTGAGTAAAGTTTCTTCGAGCACTGAGTCTCGGACGATCAATCAATCAGTGTTTCATGATCTTCTAGTGGATGTTGTTGTTAATAGTAATTAATTATTAATGTTTTCAACATCATCAGATCAACAAGGAAGTTTTTTCTGAACTCAAATGAACCTTGAGAAGAATCTAAAGTTCTGTTCACTGTGTTTCTACTTCTGTCCTTGGCTGTGAATCAAATCAAAAAGTGTCCTAAACTCGTCTACAAGTCTTTGTGACATTTAAGTTCATCTTTTCTTGATCTTACCCTTAAAAAAATGATCTAATCTTACACTTGAACATTGAAACAACATCAGTGAACTCTGGACGACGACGACTGGTCTTATCATTGATGTCAGTGGAACGAAGAGACACTTGTTACAAACTGATGGTTCGTGACAGAAGAACATTGATCGATTGATCGTTGATCGATTGATCGTTGATCGATTGATCGTCTCTGAAACCTCAACACAGATCATCAAAAATATGGATCGAGTTCATCATTTGAGGAGATTTTTTGGCAACAAGAAAACAAATGTGTAGAAATAATAAAGGAAATAAAAACAGAAATATAATAAAATATAATGACCCGCAAAACGTTTTACACAGAATATATTTTAAATAATAATTCATAAATAAAATAAATGAGAATTTTAAATGATTTAATTGCTATGATATAAAACGGCAGTAAAACGACAAGATAAAAAACTACAGGGTTTACAAAAGATATTTGTTTGAACATTTGCAATGTTGGGAAAACTCTAGCATTAATGTCTCGTCATGTGCTTTTGTTTAAAAAAAACAACAACAAATATAGGAATCTATTCTAGTAGTTAAAGAAAGACTCCTGTTACTTCTTTTGTCACTGTGGAACTGAATGAAAGCACCGTCTCCGACCCACTGAACTAAATAAAACTCTAAAAATGTGGAAAGAAATCTACCTCAAACATGTTTTTTTACCTGTTCTTTCAATAGTTGTGAATATTTTTCACAACTTTTGTTAAATTACCGTTATCTTTTGTTACTCATACGTTTATGTTGAACTGACACCGACACGTTGATGGTCAAATATGGTTTGAGAAAATAAGAGGAAAGAAGAGTTTATTGATTTGTTCCTCGAAATAACAAGTTTTGTGTGCAAAACACAACAAATTCAGTGATTGTAGACATTTTCTAACATAAAAAAGGAAGTAAATCGTATAAAGCCGAACGTCTACTGACCTAAATGTTAACATTCATGTTCCTATTGCTGGTTTTACAGTAGTTGCAAAAATAAAACATTTGTAAATATACAAAAGAATATTGAAGGGAAGATATAGAAGTGCTAACAGTTTCATAGTATATCAAGTCTAAATGAACAAAGTCAGCTTATAGTTCGTAGACAAACAGTTTATATATTTCAGTGCACGACAGTGAAACTGCTTCGCCAGAGGAAGGTTCGAGAACTTCTGCCAGAGAAAGAAGAGAAGGTTCAGCTCGTCGTGACAACAACACTCAACGATGATCGTCAAACCAGGAGATCCATGTTGTGTTGCTACGAGCTGCTCGTCGAAGCTGCCGTGAGAGAAAAGCTGAAATGCTAAAGTAAAGAAACATGATTTGCTGAAACATATTTTACACCAAGAAGCCAGTGTATAAGTTGTGCTTCTGACACAAGTCTTCAAACAGGAAGTGGCTTCACCACATGTAGTAGCTGCGAGTGGTGTCCACCTGGCTGGGCTTCTCCGTGGATCCTTCCTTGTCCTTCTCGCTGTCGGCCTCCCACAGGTTGATGAGCGGCGGGTACAGCTCGTTCAGGGGTATCGACGACGTCTTCTGCATGTACTTTTTCAGAGAATGCTGGTAGTTTTTTCTTTTCCACCTCTTGGCGATGTAGAGGCCCAACGTGGCGAGGCTGATGATGGCGAACACGGTTCCCATGGCGGCCGCCAGGAACGTGTTGGTGGCCTGGTCGGAGATCTCCACCTGGAAAGCGGCCTGCTTGGTCGTCACGTTCACGCACGACTTCTGAGTCTGCTGGTGGACGTTGGCGACGGTGAGGCAGACCTCGTACTCCGTGGCCGGCTGCAGCAGTGTCAGGTTGTACTCGTGCACCTCCACGGGAACCCGGGCTGTGTACGTAATGTCCGGATTGTCTACCACGATGGTGGCCGAAGACCACTTGAGGTTCGAAGTCACCACGTTAGAGCTTATCTTCCATGAGACTAGAATTGAGTGCGACTCTGCGTGTTTGACAAAAACCTTCAGCAGCTGAGTGTTGTCCAGAAGTGTTCCGTTCACACGTATGGCCGTCACTCTTGTGTCGGCGCCTTGTGAGTTCTGAGCCACGCAGGTGTACCTGCCAGAGTCTTCCACTTGGACGTGCAAGATCCTCAACGTGCCGTCGCTGCTCAGACTGTACTTGTCAGAAGACGTCTCCATCATCACCTTGTTGCCCACCGGTGTCACCCAGTAGATTTCCGGCTCAGGCTGGGACATGGCTCTGCAATCCAAGTCCACTGTAATCCCGATGTCCAGGTTGAGGTGGCTCGGGAAGGTATCGTGGGCAATCATCGGCAAGCATTGACTCGCCAATTCCTTCTGCAGAACATCCCTCACACGCATCCCTCTGACCTCGGGGGGCATTGCGCAAAACATGGCTAAAGGTTCCATGAATCGGACGGTGGTTTTGTTGGCGTTCATCCAGTGGATGACGCAGTCACAGCGGAGAGGGTTGCTGTGGATGCTGATCTCACGCAGGTTAGGTAGAGACACCACAGTGGAGTGATACAGAGCGTTGAGGGCGTTGTTGTTCAGCATCAGACTCTCCAGGGCTGGCACGTCCCGGAAGGCTTGGCGGTGGACGTAGGAGAACTTTGGGTTGTTGGTTGCCTCCAGTTTGGTGAGCTCGGGAAGATTGTCCAAAGCGTTTCTGTCAACGGAAACCAGCTCCGCCATGTTGTTGATGCCCAGCTCTTTCAGTCTGAGCATGTTCTTGAAATCTCCCTCCTGGATCTTCTGAACAGGGTTCTTGTTTAGATCCAGGAATTTCAGGTTGGGCAGTTTTTGAAAAGCTCTTTGGGGAACTCTGACCAGCTTGTTATCATAAAAGGAGAGGCTTTCAAGATTGTCAAGTCCGACGAAAGCATTTCCAGGGACATCTGTTAAGTCCATACCAGCCAAAACAAGGCTTCTAAGATTGCCGAGTGGCTTGAAGTTGAAGTCCATAATCCCGACAACAGGATTCTCCCCGATCATAAGAATCTCCAGATTAGGTGTGGAGTCGAACCACTGACTGCTGATGGTCTTAAGCTTGTTGGAGTTAAGGTGGAGCCTCAGGAGGTTGTGGAGTCCAGAGAAAGCGTTCGCCCGGATGGCGTTGATCTGATTGTGGTTGATGTAGAGCTCCTGCAGGTTGCTGAGGTCCTGCAGACAGTAGTCGGGCATTTCTGTGATCTGGTTCTCCTCCAGGTGGAGAGTGGTGAGCTGGGACATGTTGCTGAGGCCCACGTCTCTGATGCTGCTGAAGTTGTTCTGAGACAGGTCGAGCTCCGTGAGGTTGAAGAGCTGTTCCAGCTCCTCGCTGGTCCTTGCTATGTAGTTGCTCTGCAGGAGAAGAACCTGAGTTTCAGCGGAGAGGTTTCCAGGGATGCGGGTCAGACGCAGGTCGTTGCAGTCCACGGTTGTAGCTTCCCTGTACGTGGACTGAGGGGTAAACCACGGCCTTATCTCGCACACACAAAGTTGGGGGCACTCGTTGCTTTGAACAGTCATTCCTACTGACATCATGATTAGTCCAGCAAACACCTGCCCGAGGAGGAGGCCGTCCATCCTCTGTCTCGCCATGATGGTGCAGGATTAGAGTGTGGCAGGGACTTCTTCTTGCTCATCAACTGGACTTCAGTCTTCAGTCCAGTATCATAACCTTCTGCTCGGTGATCTGCAAGAAAAAAACAGACATTGTTAGAAAGAAGAGACAGAATGAACGAGAAAAGCAGGGAAATGTTGCACATTTCCATCAGGAAGAAAACCACACACGACTCTTTCAAAAAGATAACGACAAGAGAAAACCTTTCCCTCTTCAGGACCAGGTCCCGTGAGACTTCAGGCCCCTGGTACTAACCACTGCACCACCTTGTAGCCAAGAAACCTTAAACCAGTGTGTTGATCAAGCTTACATTTCCTCACATGTATCTCATTCTAATCTGAGCAGTAAACAAAGATATCTTGAAATCCTGGATCCACCAAAGATCATGTCTTCGTGTCTCACCATCGACGTCTCCTGAAAAGGATTTTCACAAATAAACGCAACAAAACCTGGATAATGGAGATCACAGGGGAACTCGGATGATTCCAACTCTTAAGAAGCAATTTTGGTCTTTTGTGTTTGCAGTAAATGAAGCAATAACTTGGGCGAGCGTTGCGTCGCTGTTACCCTAGTGAGACGGTTCATGATATGCAGCCTCAACATTTCCCAGAAAATGCAACTTCAGCTCATTACAGCGTCAGATTCCACCGAGACCTTTCGTCTGAGCAGCGTGAGGAGTCCATCGTTATCTCCTGACATCGTCACCTTCAGGTCACACAGTGGAACACAGACACACTTCATGTCGTCTGTTCAGGACAGAAACATCTCTTGAGAAGAACGACATTATCACAGCAGCAGCTTCAACACAGACACACTATGTCGCTCAGGACAGAAACATCTCTCGAGAAGAACGACATATCACAGCAGAGCTTCAACACAGACACACTTCGCGTCTCAGGACAGAAACATCTCTCGAGAAGAACGACATTATCACAGCAGCAGCTTCAACACAGACACACTTCTGTCGTGTCAGACAGAAACATCTCTTGAGAAGAACGACATTATCACAGCAGAGCTTCAACACAGACACACTTCAGCGTCTGTTCAGGACGGAAACATCTCTAGAGAACGACATCATCACAGCAGCAGCTTCAACACAGACACACTTCTGGCTGCAGGACAGAAACATCTTTGAGAAGAACGACATATCACAGCAGAGCTTCACACAGACACACTTCATGTCGTCGTCAGGACGGAAACATCTCTCGAGAAGAACGACATCATCACAGCAGCAGCTTCACACAGACACCTTCGTCGTCTGTTCAGGACGGAAACATCTCTTGAGAAGAACGACAATCACAGAGCAGCTTCAACACAGACACACTTCGGCTGTTCAGGACGGAAACATCTCTTGAGAAGAACGACATTATCACAGCAGCAGCTTCAACACAGACACACTTCATGTCGTCTGTTCAGGACAGAAACATCTCTCGAGAAGAACGACATCATCACAGCAGCAGCTTCAACACAGACACACTTCATGTCGTCTGTTCAGGACAGAAACATCTCTTGAGAAGAACGACATTATCACAGCAGCAGCTTCAACACAGACACACTTCATGTCGTCTGTTCAGGACGGAAACATCTCTTGAGAAGAACGACATTATCACAGCAGCAGCTTCAACACAGACACACTTCATGTCGTCTGTTCAGGACAGAAACATCTCTTGGAGAAGAACGACATTATCACAGCAGCAGCTTCAACACAGACACACTTCATGTCGTCTGTTCAGGACAGAAACCTCTCTCGAGAAGAATCGACATCATCACAGCAGCAGCTTCAACACAGACACACTTCATGTCGTCTGTTCAGGACAGAAACATCTCTTGAGAAGAACGACATTATCACAGCAGCAGCTTCAACACAGACACACTTCATGTCGTCTGTTCAGGACAGAAACATCTCTTGAGAAGAACGACATTATCACAGCAGCAGCTTCAACACAGACACACTTCATGTCGTCTGTTCAGGACAGAAACATCTCTTGAGAAGAACGACATTATCACAGCAGCAGCTTCAACACAGACACACTTCATGTCGTCTGTTCAGGACAGAAACATCTCTTGAGAAGAACGACATTATCACAGCAGCAGCTTCAACACAGACACACTTCATGTCGTCTGTTCAGGACAGAAACCTCTCTCGAGAAGAACGACATTATCACAGCAGCAGCTTCAACACAGACACACTTCATGTCGTCTGTTCAGGACAGAAACATCTCTCGAGAAGAACGACATTATCACAGCAGCAGCTTCAACACAGACACACTTCATGTCGTCTGTTCAGGACAGAAACATCTCTCGAGAAGAACGACATTATCACAGCAGCAGCTTCAACACAGACACACTTCATGTCGTCTGTTCAGGACAGAAACATCTCTCGAGAAGAACGACATCATCACAGCAGCAGCTTCAACACAGACACACTTCATGTCGTCTGTTCAGGACAGAAACATCTCTTGAGAAGAACGACATCATCACAGCAGCAGCTTCAACACAGACACACTTCATGTCGTCTGTTCAGGACAGAAACATCTCTTGAGAAGAACGACATTATCACAGCAGCAGCTTCAACACAGACACACTTCATGTCGTCTGTTCAGGACAGAAACATCTCTCGAGAAGAACGACATCATCACAGCAGCAGCTTCAACACAGACACACTTCATGTCGTCTGTTCAGGACAGAAACATCTCTTGAGAAGAACGACATTATCACAGCAGCAGCTTCAACACAGACACACTTCATGTCGTCTGTTCAGGACAGAAACATCTCTTGAGAAGAACGACATTATCACAGCAGCAGCTTCAACACAGACACACTTCATGTCGTCTGTTCAGGACAGAAACATCTCTTGAGAAGAACGACATTATCACAGCAGCAGCTTCAACACAGACACACTTCATGTCGTCTGTTCAGGACAGAAACATCTCTTGAGAAGAACGACATTATCACAGCAGCAGCTTCAACACAGACACACTTCATGTCGTCTGTTCAGGACAGAAACATCTCTTGAGAAGAACGACATCATCACAGCAGCAGCTTCAACACAGACACACTTCATGTCGTCTGTTCAGGACGGAAACATCTCTTGAGAAGAACGACATTATCACAGCAGCAGCTTCAACACAGACACACTTCATGTCGTCTGTTCAGGACAGAAACATCTCTTGAGAAGAACGACATTATCACAGCAGCAGCTTCAACACAGACACACTTCATGTCGTCTGTTCAGGACAGAAACATCTCTTGAGAAGAACGACATCATCACAGCAGCAGCTTCAACACAGACACACTTCATGTCGTCTGTTCAGGACAGAAACATCTCTCGAGAAGAACGACATTATCACAGCAGCAGCTTCAACACAGACACACTTCATGTCGTCTGTTCAGGACAGAAACATCTCTCGAGAAGAACGACATGATCATGGCCGTGAACCGAGGCTCACGAGCGGCGCAGCGAACGTCTGCCCGACCATATGTTCACAACCGTTACTTCCCAGACCTGGAAGCCGGACAATAAAAATCCACTGCCAAGAATCCATTTATAGCTGCTCACGTTAACAGCTTCAGCTTCTATTATCGAGCTTTAATTCTCCTGAAACACGCTTACTTTTTATTGCTTTGTAGGAAAGTAGGAAAACCAGGTTTAAAACCAATCAAGCGGGAAAAGATTCTAGATACACAATAGTAGGAAGACACAGACATGGGAGGATGTTCAAACATCCCATAATATACACTACTAACGTAAATCATGATATTAAAGATGATTTCTTAACTCAGCATCAACTATAATGATTCAAATCTTAGTCAAAATATGAATTCCTTCCTATCCAAAGAAGCTTTATTTTTTCTTTGACTTCAAAACTGACCTAATTAATGTTTATCAAGAAATAAAGATTTAAATTTTAGACTTAGATTGTATCATCTTGTTCTTTCTTTTAGACTTAGATTGTATCATCTTGTTCTTTCTTTTAGACTTAGATTGTATTATCTTGTTCTTTCTTTTAGACTTAGATTGAATCATCTTGTTCTTTCTTTTAGACTTAGATTGTATCATCTTGTTCTTTCTTTTATACTTAGATTGTATCATCTTGTTCTTTCTTTTAGACTTAGATTGTATCATCTTGTTCTTTCTCTTTATTTCTCTTTGTTTTTGTTCTTATTTTATTTTTATTTATTTCAATTTAAGTTTGTGTTCAGTTTGTGTTCAGTTTTTGTTCTCAGTTTGTGTTCAGTTTGTGTTCAGTTTGTGTTCTCAGTTTGTGTTTAGTTTGTGTTCAGTTTGTGTTCTCAGTTTGTGTTCAGTTTGTGTTCAGTTTGTGTTTAGTTTGTGTTCTCAGTTTGTGTTTAGTTTGTGTTCAGTTTGTGTTCTCAGTTTGTGTTCAGTTTGTGTTCAGTTTGTGTTCTCAGTTTGTTTTCTCAGTTTGTGTTCAGTTTGTGTTCAGTTTGTGTTCTCAGTTTGTGTTCAGTTTGTGTTCTCAGTTTTTGTTCTCAGTTTGTGTTCATGTTGTGTTCAGTTTGTGTTCTCAGTTTGTTTTCAGTTTGTGTGCAGTTTGTGTTGAGTTTGTGTTGAGTTTGTGTTGAGCTTGTGTTGAGTTTGTGTTGAGCTTGTGTTGAGTTTGTGTTTGTCAAACAGACAAATATGTTCAAACGTCTCAGTCTCTCGACCCAGAAACAGTTTGTTGTTGTTGAAAAACCTCATCTCATCTCCACGAGAACATTTTCTTCCCCAACACCGCGTTAATGACTGCAGGGCAAAATCAAGTGAAACACATGCAGCGAATAAACCTCGATTTTTTCTTCCCCCTCCAGCAACAAACACGATCCTTCAGCCACACTTAACAGATCGCATCAGTCGATTAGCTGTGTTTACTCAGAAGCCATACGCCACAAACACATGGCTCTGTGCTCGACACCAGCTCAGGCTCACTTAAGAGGATTCAAACTACAGACACGACTTACTCGTCTGGATCTAAACTGCCTGGCAACAGCTCCGGGGAGACGCGACGCCTCCTGAAGCTGGGAATCCCCACCGGAGCCGGCGGAGCTCGGGGTCACGACGGCGCCTCGTTTCTATGGGCGCCATGATCTCAGCAGAAGTGAAGGAAGATGGTTTGACGAGAGGAAGACGTCGCTTCATTCAACAGATATATTCACAACAATCACTTCTGTCTTCACTCACTCAACACTTCACTCACATGATGAAGAAGAAAATGTATTTCATCAGCTTTTATTTCAATTCAGGTTCAAATATAAATAATAACTTAACCTGTAGTTTGTTGAATCTCTGATGACATCATAGTAGTTAAATAACTTAACCTGTAGTTGGCTTTAAATCTTTAATGACATCATAGTAGTTAAATAACTTAACCTGTAGTTTGTTGAATCTCTGATGACATCATAGTAGTTAAATAACTTAACCTGTAGTTTGTTGAATCTCTGATGACATCATAGTAGTTAAATAACTTAACCTGTAGTTTGTTGAATCTCTGATGACATCATAGTAGTTAAATAACTTAACCTGTAGTTTGTTGAATCTCTGATGACATCATAGTAGTTAAATAACTTAACCTGTAGTTTGTTGAATCTCTGATGACATCATAGTAGTTAAATAACTCAACCTGTAGTTTGTTGAATCTCTGATGACATCATAGTAGTTAAATAACTTAACCTGTAGTTTGTTGAATCTCTGATGACATCATAGTAGTTAAATAACTTAACCTGTAAGTTTGTTGAATCTCTGATGACATCATAGTAGTTAAATAACTTAACCTGTAGTTTGATGAATCTCTGATGACATCATAGTAGTTAAATAACTTAACCTGTAGTTTGATGAATCTCTGATGACATCATAGTAGTTAAATAACTTAACCTGTAGTTTAATGAATCTCTGATGACATCATAGTAGTTAAATAACTCAACCTGTAGTTTGTTGAATCTCTGATGACATCATAGTAGTTAAATAACTTAACCTGTAGTTTGTTGAATCTCTGATGACATCAGAGATTAGTAGTTAAATAACTTAACCTGTAGTTTGATGAATCTCTGATGACATCATAGTAGTTAAATAACTCAACCTGTAGTTTTTTGAATCTCTGATGACATCATAGTAGTTAAATAACTCAACCTGTAGTTTGTTGAATCTCTGATGACATCATAGTAGTTAAATAACTTCTCAGACACAGATTCCATGAACGGAAACAAACAGGAAGAAAACAAGACCGAAGGCAGGGAAAGGGAAACACTGAGGTGTTCAACAAGAGAGACTCTTGTGATCGACGGAGCTTTAATGTTGTTGTGAAGGATGTGGAGTCACAGACTCGTAAATGTAGGTCAAACCTCAGGAGAAGAAATCAAACCTCCAAACTTTAGTTTGTGTGAACGAGACAAAAGAAAGAAGCAGGAAATAAACTTTGTTTTAAACTTTCCTCTCATGGAGATCCTTTTTTTTTAGACTCATAACTAACTCTTGACTTTAAAACTTCTCTCATGTTCTCACGTCGACTGATGTGAACTATTTTCGGACTCATCAGTTCTTTTTATAGGCAAGAATGTTTGTTCATTTTAATGTAGCGACCAGAGCTCAGTTGTCTTCATCTTCATCCAAAAACACTCTTAACAACATCAAACACCTTCAAACCGCTCGACTGTGACGTCTTTTATTGAAGCTCCACGTGAAGAATTGATGGTTGATTCATTAAATAAGTCTATATTTTAAACGTGTTATTAGCAGAAGCTAAAAGCTAACATGCTGCACAGACAGGAAGAACCTTTTAAACCATTTGCTGCACATGTGATGATTCAGGTCAATCATCTCCTCCCGTGTTTTCGTTGTCATATTGTCTTTTGATCTTTCATTCAGTCCTTGTGTTCTTAAGGAATATATTAATAGTATAATTCAAAATATGATAAGATGTAATAATAATAATTCATTAAGAACATGTGATAATGTGTTGTAGGTTCCAGAGGATTAAATATGTTTTTGTTTTTCTTATTCAACTTTTGTTTTTCACTGCAGCATTTATAAATAAAAGATTGACTGACAGCAACAACAGCTTGATCACAAGGAAACGTTGAAAAAAAACAATATTTGTAACAAAATGAAAGTACGATCTTGTCGTTTTCATCTCAAGACATTATTGTTAACACGGTTTAACGTCAGCATCTCAAAGATGACTTTTACTGGATATTGAATCATTTCCAAACATGATCTGCTTCATGGACTCATGAATAGTGAATAAAGCGTGAATCTGACACAATGCTCTCTAATGTCAGGGAACTTTGGGAACAGCTGTGATCTCATTGAATCGCCGCCTGATCCGATTCGTGATCACAGACAAAAGTTTAAACTCTCGCAGCTGCTTATTTCAGATGAGAAGAAAATAAAGCAGCTGCAAATATTCAAACATTCCAGTTTATTCAGAGTTTTTGACACAATAATGTGAATAAAGAAGTTGATTTAAGTCAGTTTGCAGCTGGAAATGAAATAAAAAGCTAATTTTAACTACATTTGTTCAAAACTGATCTTAAAGCTTCAGAGGAAACAACTAAAACGTTCATAGTTATTGATATAAAAGTGAGAAACACAAGCCAGTGAAGCCACATTAAATTGTCGGTGCAAGGTTTGTCTTCTCTCTTCATTAACGCTGTGAAGGTCAGCAGGTGATCAGAACCAACATAATAAACATGAAGAATGTTCTCAGAGGCGCGAGCAGATCACGGATGATTAGAATCTTCACAAATGTTTCAAACATCACTCGATCCTTTTAAGTTTTAATGAAGCTTTTCACCCGAAGTGTTATTAATAACTAGTTTTTATACTTGAGATCATTTATATTATATTTAAATCATGATTTGAATTTCAATGGAAAATATGTTTTCAACAATTAGTACAAGATATATTTGCTTGAAATAATTGAAAAACTGCTACAACAACGAGTAAAAGTTAAATATATTGTAACGTCTGTCATTATGTGTTAAAATAATATAATAAAAAGAATATTTGATCAGATTTTTAATATATTTTCATAAACAGATTTATCATATTTTAAATGATATAAGACATTATTTCTAACTTTGTGACATCGTATCCCTCGATGGAAGAATTTGAAAAAAGGAAGGATGGAGCTTCATGAAAAGAGATATTTTAATTCCTCAACTCTTGTTGACGACGTCACTTTCTTACTGTTTCTCTGCGATCTTGTTATTTGATTTATTTCTTTGCTGTGAAGATTGGCAGCTGAACAAAGGAATGAGCCTCAGAACAAAGCGTGGAGACGAAGACAGAGACGAACATCTACCTCTGGAGCAGGAAAACAAAATAAAGTATATTTGACTCTGGACTTTTCACCAACATTCATCTAAACAATCATGGAACATCTACACACCTCAGTCGCACACCTGCCTCCAACTCGTCCTCTGGACTCACACCTTGGTTTCGTAACCAACACTCCGGGCTTCACGCTTTCAAACGAGCAGGAAATGAGAAACAAACTCACGTCCTCGCACTCGTTCGTCTGCAAACGTCGTTTGACTGAGAATCCAAACGGAAGACATTAGCTGGAGAGACGCCAACCACCGTTACACAACATGCACACGCAACACAACACAACTGCTTTCCATGTTCAACAACATTACTGTAAAGTTTTACTCTTAACAACTGAATATTCAACTTCTCTTACTCTGTGACATCATTTCTCTCAATAGTTTGTCTTTTTATTAGTTTGAATTGTTTCCATAACTTCATGTTTCTTTCATAGCAACAATATTTGTTTACTTTTGGTTATTAAACACAAACTGTGGTTATTTTGTTTTACTGGTTTACTAGTCACATGACCATTCATGACGTATGTTTCAGGAAGAGTCTGTTTTCATTCTTCAACAGTTTAATGTCCTGTGTTTGTCTGACGTTAAACTCATTCCTCGACTTCAACATGTTAGATTAAAATTATTATACACTATACATATACGCTACACTTAAATTCATGCTAAAAGATAATCAAAATATAAAGTATAAATTACTCGCTTCATCTAAGAGCTTAAACATTTGACTTCACATTCACGATCAACATTCCACTCCAGACTGATACACTTTTTCAAGACAAGCTTGGATCAGAATTAAAGATACGACACCAGTTATTTAAAACATCGGTTTTTCTGCCAATCACAGCTTAAATCGTAGATCAAAGAACGAAGCAAGACACACCCGGGAAAGGGGACGGAAACCCCCACCGAGAACATTTGAATGATAAGATTACAAGAAAATAAATCAGGATCTCTCTCTACGGGGGATCGGGACACAAAGAACCATTTGGCCGGAAAGGAGGACCCCCTGGGTGGGAAATTTGCCTTAAATATAGCGATGTTTCTACAGATCGGGACCTTTTTTCCCGAGCTATTGACCTGTACAGTCGCCGGAAGAAAGTGTGTCCGATCGATCGTAAAGCTTGTATTTTGTTCGACTTGAAGCGGCGAATAAACGACCCGTGACACACTTTGATTGTCCATCTTTCTCCACGAAGCGAAGTATAAGCCCGGAACGGACCCCGTGTTTTGACCGTTTTAAACATGACTTTTATATAATTGTTGACTTTCATACCTGACACTTCAACATCCACGTGAACATGGATCTACTTTGATCGTCTGATCACATTAGATTCCACACGTGGGTCAACATGACCGACAACAATAACGAACAACCATCTCATTCTGCTCACAAATCTCCCATAAATCCCATTATTTGCCACGGAAACACTGGTATGATCTGATAATAATCCTCTGAAGATGAAGCTGGTCGCCATGGTTACATCAGACGCCACTCGAAGAGAAAAGAAAGAAATGAAAAAGAATTGATGAAGTTAACGTTGGTTAAGCCTCGTCGTGTGAACAACGACATCGAGCCGCTGACCTACATCTGACGCCTCATTACATCCTCAAATATCGAACATTATAATGTCGGAAAATTATGGATCACGCCAGAAAAATCGACACAACCCTTGAGCAACACCGGGTGCGAGGATCACCAGCCGGACTCTGACGGAACAAAGAAACCTTCCAGCTCCTGTTGAGAATAATGAGGTCTGGGCTTGATTACCCAGCAGCCCCTGCTCACCCCGACTTACACCCCGACTCACCCCCCCCACCCCGACTTAGACACCCTTCTCGCCCCCTCTTTACGCCTCCTCCCCCCGTCTTACACCCTCCTCACCCCCCCGGGACCTGGAGGGTGAATCCTCCTCATCACTGCTGCTGACGAAGATAAAAACAACCTCACGTTAGATTTGTTTCATTCAGTTTTACACCAAATACTAATAACGTACTTTTAGAATTTAACTCCAGTGGAGAAGGAGCTACAAGTAATTAAGTAAGTCATTTTTAATTATAAAGCACTTTTCCAGACCAGGGTCACAAAGCGCTTAAACAATCAAAACAATACTCAATAAAGTATATAACTTTAAAGGTCAAGATAAAACTGATAACACAACAGGAGTTCCAGAAAATCAAGGAAAAGCCTGAACAAATAAAAGTGTCTTGAGATGTTTCTTGAAGGAGTCAGTAGATCATCAAACACAGATGTTTCTTGAAGGAGTCAGTAGATCATCAAACACAGATGTTTCTTGAAGGAGTCAGTAGATCATCAAACACAGATGTTTCTTGAAGGAGTCAGTAGATCATCAAACACAGATGTTTCTTGAAGGAGTCAGTAGATCATCAAACACAGATGTTTCATGAAGGAGTCAGTAGATCATCAAACACAGATGTTTCTTGAAGGATCATCAAACACAGAGATGGTTCCAAAGCTTAGGAGCTACAGTCTGGAGGGATTTCTCTCCTCTGGCCCTGAAAATTCTGGTTCTTACTTTCAGATCTATTCATGGTCAGACCTTCCATCAGTAGATTCTGATCCACAGACCTCAGAGCCCGAGCTGGGGTGTAAGTCTGGATCAGATCACTGATGGAAGGTCTGACCATGAATAGATCTGAAAGTAAGAACCAGAATTTTAAAATGATCCTGAAAGAAACTGGCAGCCAGTGAAGAGTTTGAAGGAGAAATGTGAGTTCTTCTACTAGAGCGGCTCAGAATTCTGGCTGCAGAGTTCTCTTCACGTCTGCACTTCATACATCACGTGACGCCACATATCGAGTGAAAAAACCCGAAGTTCCGTCTGTATTTCAAGCCGTCTGGCTCTGTAGGTCTCTAGATATTCCTGATATCAGTAACAACCGTCATGAAACTGCAGCATTATGAAGAATCAGCGACATAAGCAGCTTATTTCAGCAGCTGCGGCGTCATCGACCCTCTTTAGCCACCAGAGACTGAAGCGTCGTCACATGAAGCCTCGGTTTACTTTCATACATTATATCACTTTTCTCGTTTGTTTATTGCTATTATTAATGAGATAAAGATTTGATTAGAGCTGTGTGTTGTAAACACACACACACACACACACACATTCAGCCTCAACCATCTCAGGAATTTAAGTTTTATTCATATTTATGTCTGACTTGTGACAAAAAATAGAAACATAATTTATTTTTGCTCAAATGAATGAAGTTTGTTTGTAAACACAACATAACTCTCTGAAATGCTGATAATCTGAAGAGTTTAAATCTGTATTTGAAGGAAAAAGTTTCATTTGTTGTTTTTGATTTGAGAAGCTTCGTCGTCTGCAGGAGACATGGAGTAGAGCAAATCGAGTAATGTAGATAAAATAGGGTAAATCTTGGTGGTTAAAACTTCTTTAAATAAGAAATGCAAATGTTTTCACTGTCATGATGTTGGCAGAGGTATGTCTTTTCACAGTGTTTTCAAATGAAGGGATCCAAAGACTCTTTTTTACTCTTGGAAAAAGGTTATTTTGAAAACACTTGTGTAGAGACATGACGCTCATGACGAAGCATCTCAAATAAAAAACAAAAACGTTTTCCTTCAAACGTTATGAACTTATTTCTGAGTATTTTTGAGTTTGATTGACGTGTAAAGTGATCTCTGTGATAATGAACGTGTTATTAAGATCAAGTGTGTTTGTAAAAACAAGACATTAGAGATGAAAGTACGTTTAGTTCAAACACATGTCACTGTGATGAACCTTCTCCTCCTGGTGCGTTCAGGGTCCGGGGCCTGAGGAGCAACAGCTGCGGGGACAGCAGCTCCAGGACCACAATGGACCCCCCGCTGACACGAACACCTTCTACCTCTGCTGTGACGCGAGGATCTCGAGTTAACATGCGAAGCACATGCGAAGCACATGCGTCGCTGAACATGAAAGTTTGTCTCCAGCCTCTGATCTTCATGTCTCAGGAGCTCCAGCAGGACGTCCTTGAACCAGCAGCGGCGTAACGACGTCGTAATAACGGCAGGAAATCAAAGATAAGGAAGAATAACACCAGGAAGGAAACGAGTCTCACCTTGTTGACGTGAAAATCTGTTTTTCTCTCCAGTCACTTGTTTGTTGTCAAAGTATTCCGTGTTTACATCCGCGCGTGTCAGAGGCTCGTGTCGCAAACAAACCGAAGATCCTGCGATCAGAGCTGGAGTGAAGGAGAGAAGAGAGGAGAGAAGAGAGGAAGAGAGGAAGAGAGGAAGAGAGAAGAGAGAAGAGAGGAGGGGGCGACGGAAACACCTGGCGGTGTCCAGACCAGTCAGCTGATCCCAGAGCAGACGATTGGCTGAGAGAAACTGTCAATCACTGATGGTCGAGCAAAGAACCATCTGCTCCAGTTTGACATGAGAACAAAGACAGAGGATGAAGTGTGTGTGTGTGTGTGTGTGTGTGTGTGTGTGTGTGTGTGTGTGTGTTGTGAGTGCGTGTGTGTTGTGTGTGTGCGTGTGTGTGTTTGCGTGTGTGCGTGCGTGCGTGTGTGCCAGTGTGTTTGCGCGTGCATGCGTCTTTGTGTGTGTGTGAGTGTGTGTGTATACATGTGTGTGTGAGTGTGTTTGTGTACATGTGTGTGAGTGTGTGTGTATACATGTGTGTGTGTGTGTGTGTGTGTGTGTGTGTGTGTGTGCAGGGGGGCATTATGATGACGCACTTGTTAAAGCATTTTTCAATCATGAACCTGACATTAAATCTTTTTAATACATCCATTAAATATTATCTTATAGTGTAAATAAAGTCTGTGTGTGCGTGTGTGTGTTAAAGTGTGTGTGTGTTAAAGTGTGTATGTTGCTGTGACTCTATTGTATCATCAGTGTGTGTGTGTGTTGCTGTGATGTGTGACTCTATTGTATCATCAGTGTGTGTATGTTGTTGTGATGTGTGACTCTATTGTATCATCTGTGTGTGTTGTTGTGATGTGTGACTCTATTGTATCATCAGTGTGTGTGTATGTTGTTGTGATGTGTGTCTATTGTATCATCAGTGTGTGTTCTTGTGATGTGTGACTCTATTGTATCATCAGTATGTGTGTGCGTTGTTGTGATGTGTTACTCTATTGTATCATCAGTGTATGTGTGTTGTGGTGTGTGACTCTATTGTATCATCAGTGTGTGTGTGTTGTTCTGATGTGTGACTCTATTGTGTCATCAGTGTGTGTGTTGTCGTGATGTGTGACTCTATTGTATCATCAGTGTGTGTGTGTTGTTGTGATGTGTGGCTCTATTGTATCATCAGTATGTGTGTATTGTTGTGATGTGTGACTCGATTGTATCATCAGTGTGTGTGTGTTGTTGTGATGTGTGACTCTATTGTATCATCAGTGTGTGTGTATTGTTGTGATGTGTGACTCTATTGTATCATCAGTGTGTGTGTTGTTGTGATGTGTGACTCTATTGTATCATCAGTGTGTGTGTTGTTGTGATGTGTGACTCTATTGTATCATCAGTGTGTGTGTATTTTTGTGATGTGTGACTCTATTGTATCATCAGTGTGTGTGTGTGTGTGTTGTGATGTGTGACTCTATTGTATCATCAGTGTGTGTGTGTTGTTGTGATGTGTGACTCTATTGTATCATCTGTGTGTGTTGTTGTGATGTGTGACTCTATTGTATCATCAGTGTGTGTGTATGTTGTTGTGATGTGTGTCTATTGTATCATCAGTGTGTGTTCTTGTGATGTGTGACTCTATTGTATCATCAGTATGTGTGTGCGTTGTTGTGATGTGTTACTCTATTGTATCATCAGTGTATGTGTGTTGTGGTGTGTGACTCTATTGTATCATCAGTGTGTGTGTGTTGTTCTGATGTGTGACTCTATTGTGTCATCAGTGTGTGTGTTGTCGTGATGTGTGACTCTATTGTATCATCAGTGTGTGTGTGTTGTTGTGATGTGTGGCTCTATTGTATCATCAGTATGTGTGTATTGTTGTGATGTGTGACTCGATTGTATCATCAGTGTGTGTGTGTTGTTGTGATGTGTGACTCTATTGTATCATCAGTGTGTGTGTATTGTTGTGATGTGTGACTCTATTGTATCATCAGTGTGTGTGTTGTTGTGATGTGTGACTCTATTGTATCATCAGTGTGTGTGTTGTTGTGATGTGTGACTCTATTGTATCATCAGTGTGTGTGTATTTTTGTGATGTGTGACTCTATTGTATCATCAGTGTGTGTGTGTGTGTGTTGTGATGTGTGACTCTATTGTATCATCAGTGTGTGTGTGTTGTTGTGATGTGTGACTCTATTGTATCATCAGTGTGTGTTTGTACAAAACTCTCTTTTCATTGAAATATTGACATTAGAAAATGATCTTAAGCTCCGCCCACTGAAAACATGGAGGTTTGTCACCGAGTTGCATTTCTGACACATGAGTTAGAATAGAAATTAGAAAATAAACATTAATTTCTTCTTCAGTAGAACATGAAGGAAGTGAAGAGACATTAGTGGGAATTTATATGTCTCTTATTAAATAATAATTATTATATTAATTATGAACCACAAAGCAATTTATTTGATGTTTGTTTTAATGGTTTCATGTGAGGAAAGTATTTAAGAACATTTTTGTGTCAAAATATTTTTTTATTAAAGTTGGAAAAACAAATATAAAATAATCTGAAGATAATTACTTTAAAAAATCAATATATTACAAAATAATGTAAGTTAATAAGAAATTGTTGTTTCTAAAGCGCTTTTCTAGACCAGGGTCACAAAGAACTTTAATGATCAAAACAATACACAGTTAAAACATATACTTTAAAACACACATAAGACAAACAGAACAGTCCCAAAAAAACATGGAAAAGCTCAAATAAAAGTGTCTTGAGATGTTTCTTGAAGGAGTCAGTAGATCATCAAACACAGAGATGTTTCTTGAAGGAGTCAGTAGATCATCAAACACAGATGTTTCTTGAAGGAGTCAGTAGATCATCAAACACAGATGTTTCTTGAAGGAGTCAGTAGATCATCAAACACAGATGTTTCTTGAAGGAGTCAGTAGATCATCAAACACAGATGTTTCTTGAAGGAGTCAGTAGATCATCAAACACAGATGTTTCTTGAAGGAGTCAGTAGATCATCAAACACAGATGTTTCTTGAAGTAGTCAGTAGATCATCAAACACAGATGTTTCTTGAAGGAGTCAGTAGACCATCAAACACAGATTTTTCTTGAAGGAGTCAGTAGATCATCAAACACAGATGTTTCTTGAAGGAGTCAGTAGATCATCAAACACAGATGTTTCTTGAAGGAGTCAGTAGATCATCAAACACAGATGTTTCTTGAAGGAGTCAGTAGATCATCAAACACAGATGTTTCTTGAAGGAGTCAGTAGATCATCAAACACAGATGTTTCTTGAAGGAGTCAGTAGATCATCAAACACAGAGATGTTTCTTGAAGGAGTCAGTAGATCATCAAACACAGATGTTTCTTGAAGGAGTCAGTTGATCATCAAACACAGATGTTTCTTGAAGGAGTCAGTAGATCATCAAACACAGATGTTTCTTGAAGGAGTCAGTAGATCATCAAACACAGATGTTTCTTGAAGGAGTCAGTAGATCATCAAACACAGATGTTTCTTGAAGGAGTCAGTTGATCATCAAACACAGATGTTTCTTGAAGGAGTCAGTAGATCATCAAACACAGATGTTTCTTGAAGGAGTCAGTTGATCATCAAACACAGATGTTTCTTGAAGGAGTCAGTAGATCATCAAACACAGATGTTTCTTGAAGGAGTCAGTAGATCATCAAACACAGAGATGGTTCCAAAGCTTAGGAACAACAGTCTGGAAGGATTTCTCTCCTCTGGTCCTGAAGTTCAGGAACCATCAGTAGATTCTGATCCACAGACCTCAGAGCCCGAGCTGGGGTGTAAGTCTGGATCAGATCACTGATTGAAGGTCTGACCATGAATAGATCTGAAAGTAAGAACCAGAACTTTAAAATGATCCTGAAAGAAACTGGCAGCCAGTGAAGAGTTTGAAGGAGAAATGTGAGTTCTTCTACTAGAGCGGCTCAGGATTCTGGCAGTTTGTTCAGTGTTGAACTAGAGACATTCGTCAAATACAACACCAGGTTTCTCAGTTTGACAGACTGACATTAGTCACTCAAGTACTGACTCAACCCTGAACTTTATCATCAGCAACAACCAGAGTTTCAGTTTTGTCCACATTTAGCTTCAAAGTGTTTTCACTCATTGTTTGATTTCTAGCAACAATTGATTAAGTTCAGTCTCTGGGGCTCAGTTGGATCAACAGAGCAGTAGAGCAGGATGTCATCAGCAAACATGTGATAAGAAACATCAGGACTGAATGATTTTACCGAGGGGAATCAAGTACAGCAAAAAAAAAAAAAAGGACCCAGAACAGAACCTTAAGGGACTCCACACAACAGATGATTCAGACCTCATTTGATTGACAGATACAATGAAACTTCCCAGAAAGGTATGACGAGAACCATTGTAACACAGACCCAGACAGTCTTCATCCTTCAGTCTTCTCAGCAGGATCTGGTTTAACTGTGTCAAAGGCTGACGACAGATCCAACAGAACCAGAACATCATGATGTCACTGGACATCTTCAGTAAGGCTGTCTCCGTAGATGTTTGTGGAAGCCAGACTAAAACTTCTCATGGATGTCGCTCCGATCCAGGAACAGCTGCTCTGACACAACCTTCTCCAAGATCTTGGACAATGAAGATCAGAAAAAGCCTGAAATTACTGAGGTCAGTTGGGTCTAAGTCTGGCTTTTTGAGTAAAGGCAATGACTACAATGACTTAAATGCATTGTTAAAAACCCTGTGGAAAGGGAGAAGTTCACCCTTTTGGTAACTCAGGGCACAATTTCATCAAATACTTTGATAAAGAGCCTACAAGGAAGGACGTCTGACGAGCAAGAGGAGGGTTTCATCTTGTTCACCAGTGATGAAATACCAGTCAGAGTTACAATGTTGAAGGAGGACCACAACGTGGACACAGGCTCAGTGACAGCAGGGGTTCCACACAGAAGGGGGAGAGTTTTTCTCTTTGATCAATTTAATTTTGTGAAAATTGCGTCGCTGTCCGCTTCACAGAAGACAGCCGTGATTGGAGAAGGATTTTCTTTTTTGTTGTAACCAGTTTCCTGATGTAATCAGATCTGGCAGTTTCCACCATCTCATTGTATGAAGACATCAGATCCCTGAGGTGAAGTCTGTGCACCTCAAGTTTAGTGGACTTCCAGAGACGCTCAGTCTTTCGACAAAGTCTCTGCAGACTCAGGAGAACTTCATTTGTCCAAAGGCACCGTTTTTTATGAATTTTCAAGTTCGATTTAACAGGTTTGATCCAGTATTTCAACGCAATGATCAGTGAAACGGTGAATCAAACTGTGCTCGTTAAGTCAGTCATTGAAGAAAGAGGGTGAAACATAGAAACTGTCTGCAGTATCGACTGAGATGACGCCTTTGACACCTTTGAGGGCTTAGACTCGGGGATGAAGTCCAGGTTGAACAAGAGAATGATCAGATGGACATCATGTACTAAAGTGTGGTCTTTTTGGTGAGTGGGTTCAGAAACATGTTGCTCAAAGTTAAACAATGTCATAACTAGTTGGTTAAATAAACGTAAGTTCTCCATCAAATAATAATAATAATCTCTATTTATATAGCGCCTTTCTAGACCAGGGTCACAAAGCGCTTTACAAACCAGCCACTTCTCCACAGTCGTGACAACAGTTGTGTCTTATTTGGTTTAAATCCTATTAACGATCAAAATAGGTCATAATGACGATTAGTAACTTTGGACGAGATGGTCATTGAGAAAACAACAAGAATGAAATGATCAGTTCCTCGTCACAACCTTTTTATACTAATCTATTGATTATTATTTATATATTTTTATATTATTCTTTGTAATGTTGTTGAACAGGGAGGAGGCCCTGGGACGGACCTGGACACTTCCACCCTCTGAATTGAGCTGCTGTCGTCCTGCTCTCAGGCTTTGAATAATAAAGTTAACAATAACAATAACAGACTGGAGGTCAGAGGTCATCAAGTTAAGTGACCTTCAGATGGAACTGGGCTGGAAAGATGGAGCTCATGGAATCATCAAATGCATCACGACTCCATTAGTGTTTGATGACATCACTGAAGCATTAGCGTGTTTGGAAAAAATCTATTGACTTTCATGTGAGGAGGTCGACTGTGATTGACAGCTGGTTGCACAATGAAAACTGAAGAGCAAATGATTTCAAAGATAAAGATATCAGGGTCACTCTGACCCAGAGATCGCACAAGAGTAAACAGGTGAATACAGTTTAAATTTATATAAGATTAGTTTAAAATATAATTAAAGTCATGTTTTTATTACTTGGAGACATTAAATCAAAGTCATATGACGTGAAATATGTCATTAACTCAAAATACTTATTTTTAACTTCATATTTAAAGACAAACAATCACAAACTAAACTATTATTCATTGTCATTTTTTTAAGATTTCTATAAAAAGATGCGTTTTGTGGATCAAACATAAGAAAATGATCATCCATCCATCCATCCATCCATCCATCCATCCGTCAACCCCTCCATCCATCCATTTATCCATCCATCCATCCATCAATGCATTAGTCCATCCATCCATCCATCCATCCATCCATCCATCCATCCATCCATCCATCCATCCATCCATCCATCCATCCATCCATCCATCCATCCATCCATCCATCCATCCATCCATCTATCCATCCATCCATCCATCAATCCATCAGTCCATCCATCCATCCAATCCGTTCATCCATCCATCCATCTGTCCGTCCATCCTTCTATCCGTCCCTCAATCCATCCATCCATCCATCCATCCATCCATCCATCCATCCATCCATCCATCCATCCATCCATCCATCCATCCATCCATCCATCCATCCATCCATCCATCCATCCATCCATCCATCCATCCATCCATCCATCCATCCATCCATCCATCCATCCATCCATCCATCCATCCATCTATCCGTTTATCCATCCATCCATCCATCAATCCATCAGTCCATCCAATACGTTCATCCATCCATCCATCCATCCATCCATCCATCCATCCATCCATCCATCCATCCATCCATCCATCCATCCATCCATCCATCCATCCATCCATCCATCCATCCATCCATCCATCCATCCAACATTTTAAATGTGTGATATTCACTAATGAACTACACACTCTCAGACACACTGTGGTAAAGTGTGTGTTTATATATAGAAGATAAAAATAAGTTAAAAAACAACAAGCATCTACAATAGTTCATTAAAAAATAAGTTTTCCTCAAAGTTCCTGATGATGAAGTTGTTTTTCTTCCCTCTGGAGACTTGAAATGTGTTTTAACAACTTGATGAAATCAAATCATGAATATGAATCATTGATCAAGCGTTTCACAGGAATGTTTGCATTTAAATCCCATCATGCAATGCAGCAACTGTACTTGCAGGAGGTGGTCAGGAGCACAACAAGCTCTGGGGTCAAAAGGTCAAAGAGGAGGCTGGCTGGCGGTTGCCGGGCAGATTTCTTGGCTCTCCACAGTTTAACAGAGTAATATGGAGATGTTTTTTTATCCTTCTTTCACAGCTTTTGTTCACGAGCAGGTTTGAAGGTGTTTCATCTTTTGACTTCACACGGTTTATGATCATCACCGTCTGAATGAAAGTTAACGTTTCTTCAACAACATCTTAGCTTCATCAGCTCAGATCCTCCAGGATCGTTTGCTCAGGTCTGGAAAAATGGCACAAACAGCACAAACTAAATAAGATCATTGTAATGACAGTATTTATCACATTAGTTTACAGTGTCTTTAACTTCAATTCCTTCCTATTTATACCTACGTTATAAATACATGTTTTATTTATAGTTGAACTGGTGAAAAGGGGAAAAAAAAAGCAATTTATTGTTTTTCTACTCGAGTAAGATTCGTTTTCATTTTCAAAGGCTTCTTCTTGGTGTCAAACCAACAAACGATCCGTGTCAATCTCCATTCATCTGGATTGTTTGTTCAGGTCTGGATTACGTAGAAACACAAAGACACAAACAAAAAACAACAAATTGATCACAAATCAATTAGTTGAAGAAAATGTTGTTCAAAGGCAATATTTCCTGTAATCCTAGAGTAAAAAAGAGATTCTCGGAGACGTGTCCCCCTCGATCAGGAAGTGACTCGACATCAATCCTGATGAAATATTCATGACATCTGCCTGGTAACACTTTCCACAAGATTCTATTTTGCTCAAGAGCAGCCGACTGTGAACTCGCATGAATTGATTCGGAGACGCCGGACGAGACGAGAGAAAAGACTCTGAAGATTCCGAGGAAAGAACAAACCTGACCTTGAAAGTCACATAAAACCTGTGATGGACGAACATCATGAGAGATTCTTCTTAATCCAGAAGATCTAATGTTATCATCAGTTTCCTCCTCAAGGAGTTTCAAAATGAGTTAAAATTGAACATTTCCTTAAATAAATGACTCCAGTTGTTTTTTGTTTCCATCAAACTTAGATTTTTCTTTTCTGCTGAAATAAAAATCTCAGGTATTTTATTGTTTAATCCAAGAATCCAA